>CAUYUJ010006668.1:675000-860000 GCA_963575745.1 Prorocentrum cordatum
ATTACTACTACTACTACTACTACTACTACGACTACTACTACTACTGAGATTACTACTACTACGACTACTGCGACTACTATTACTACTACTATTGCTACCACTACTTCTGCTACTTCGACAACTACGACTACTACTACTACTACTACTACTACTATTACTAGTACTACTACTACTACTACTACTACTACTACTACTACTACTAATACTAATACTACTACTACTACTACTACTACTACTACTACTCCTACTATTACTACTACGGCTACTGCTACTACTACTGCTACTGCTACTGCTACTGCTACTGCTACGACTACTGCTGCTACTGCTACTCCTACTACTACTGTTACAGCTTTTGCGACTACGACGAAAGCTACTACTACTCTTACTGCTGCCACTGCTACTACTGCTACTACCGCTACAGCTCCTGCTACCACAACTAATACTATCACGACGATCGTTACGTTTACGACAATTATTATCATTACTACTACTACCACCACTACAACTACTTCCATTCCTCCCAGTGCTGCCACTAATTCTACTACTACTACTACGACTACTACTACTACTACTACTACTACTACTACGACTACTGCACCTTCTACAAGTGCTACTACGATCACTATTACCACTCCTTCTACATTTATTACCACGACCAGTATTGCTACTTCTACTTTGTGAACCGTGTGCTGTTCGTATTATGTGTACGATTCCGATTTCTACGACTGTAACTACGACTACTACAATGGCGATTGCTGCACTTATTACTACGACGACTACTATCACTACTACCACTGCTGCCATTGCTGCTGCTATTGCTGCTTTTCCTTTACGATTACTGCTATAATTACCAACATGGTTGTCAGCATTACTACTACGACGACTACTGCTGCTGCCTTTACTTCTACTGCTCGCAACCATTATTACTACCACCACTACTACTATCACTGCTACTACTACTACTACTTCTACTACGGCTACTACTATTGATACTACTACTACTGCGACTTCTACCGCGACTACTACTGGAACATCTGCTCATACTACTAGTACGACTGCTGCTACTACGACGACGACTACTAGTACGACGATCACTACTGCTACTACTACTACTACTACTACTACTACTACTACTACTATCACGACTACTTCTACTACTACTATTATTACTACTACTACTACGACGACTACTACTACTTCTACTACGACTACCATGGGCAAGACAGTAGTACAATTGCTTAAGCATTGTTGCGAGGGCTACTGCTACTACTACTACTACTACTTCTACTGCTACTACTACTACTACTACTACGTCCACTACTGCCCGTACGACAACTACACTCTCTATTCTTATTAGTCATGATATTCTTTCTTCTAGTTCTACGACTAGCCACTGCCAGTACACTATTATTCTCACGCCTACTACGATTACTATGTCTACGGCCACGTCTACTACGACAGCTACTACTGCTACTCCTACTACTCCTACTAGTACTGCAACTACTACTACTAGTGGTACGATTTTACCACTACCACCACTACTATTATTACTACTACTACTACTATTACTACTACTACTACTACTACTACTACTGCTACTACTACTACTACTAGTACTAGTACTACTACTACTACTACTACTACTACTACTTCTACTACTACTACTACCACTACTACCACTACTACTACTACTACTACTACTACTACCACTACTACTACTAGTACTATTCTCACGGCTACTACTACTACTACTACTACTACTACTACTACTACTACTAGTACTATTATTTTTACTAATACTATTATTTCTCATACTATTACCACTACTACTACTACTACTATTACTTCTATGTTTACTACTATTATTTTTACGATCACTACTACTACTACTACTGCTACTACTACTACTACCACTACTACTACTACTACTACTATTACTACTACTACTACGACTACTACTACTACCACCACTACTACTACTACTACTACTACTACTACTACTACTACTACTATTACGAATAGGAGTCATTCTTCTACTGCTACGTTTGCGACTAATCATACCACTCGTCATGGGAGGCCCCAACAGAACGAGCGGGGGATCAGTGTATCACACTATTTTTTGTGTTGCTCCCATCCCTCCAGGGTGCCCCCGCCAGAGCGAGCAGGTGATCATTGGATCAAACTATTTCCCAAGATGTTTGCTCCTACGACCCGTCCACTGAGGCCCGTATAGAGCCAGCTGGGTATTGCTGTACTATGCTACTTATATAATTTCGTGCTCCTCCGTCCCCTCCAAGGAGGCCCGGCCAGAGCGACCAGAATAATACCCCATCGTGCATTCGAGTTTCCGGAACGATGAATTCTATCCCCCCAAACCCCGAATTTTATTTTCCCCCAGGTGTCATATTCAGGGGCATAGGGCTTGTGCAGCACAAAGTGTTCCCCAAGTCGCACATCTGGGCATAGGTTTTTGCTTCGCCCTGTGTTGCTTGTGTGATCGTGTTTTTGTGATTGATTTGTGTTTGTTTGTGGATTCTGCTTCAGGGGTTCCCAGTCGAGAGACGCAGCCGTCGGCAGCTCGTCAACTTGTTATCCCATCGTTTTCGTCGAGAAGTTCCGCAGTTCGTCACAAGTCGCATGCTGATGGGTTCCCCACAGCGGCGTGCCATTGCTAGTGTTTTCGTACCCCCTATCCGCGCTCTCGTTCCTCCTCCGCCTATTTCTTATCTTCTTGCCGTGCAAGCAAACGGGTCTTGACGGAAATGGGTCTTGAGACTTCTCAATGCTCTCGGGTCCCTGGGGCGCTCCACGGGCCGCGGCACCGTCATAGAAATGCTCATGATGAAGAACTGGTCCTTGGGGAAGGCTCCGGTGCCCATGGCGCGTCTCCCTCAGGACTCGCTTCCTGCATGCCAATCCTTTGGTGTTCGGTCACCGACCCTTTGTGGAACGCCGACGTCCAGCTTGCGCGCCGAAGGTCTACATAAACCGCCGAAGACCGCCAGAGACCTCGAGAAGGCCTACAGAAACCGGCGAAGACCGCCAGCTGCCCAGCGAAAACCGTCGAAGACCGCCCGGGGCCGGTGGGTAACAACGGGTCCATTCTGGACGGGGTTTGGACGAGGATAGATCCGTTCCGGAGGGTTCCGGAACGCTCTCAGAGCGTTCCGGAACGCTTTGAGAAGGGCGCGGCGCCCGAGACGTCTTCCACAGCCCCCGGATCTCAGAGATTTTCGATTCATGTAAGTCCGATCTTATCGCCGTCCTGGATTTGTCTTGGGGTGACAACGAGCCCATGGTCGAATACGTTAGCAGTCCGCTGCGCCAGCGGGGGCAGCAGCAGGATGATGACGAGGAGGTGGCGCGAGGTCATCGGGGAGAGCCGAGAGAGTGGCACGGCCCGAGGGGAGGATCAGGAGCAGCAGCAGGGCGACCTGGACGATCGCGGAGGATCAGGGATGAGGCAGCATCGATGGCATGTGCGCAGTGGCTCGCAGGGGGCCGGGGCAGGAGGGAAAAGCAGACTGGCGAGGGAGACAAGAGAGGAGAGAGGGGGAAACGCAAGAAAACAGGAGGTGAGCGCGACAAAGACGAGCTGAAGGCTGTCCCAGGGATCCGCACTGTGGCCACGCAGGGAACATCACGATTATTAGGAGCAGCAGGAGCAGCAGCAGGGCGAGTAGTTAGGAGGGATGCGGGGTCGCACATGTCGGGTCGGACGTACGAGATCTGCTGTTTGCAGCTGGCTCCGGACCCACCACCGGACCCATTCCTCGATACACTGGCGCCTCCAGCGCCGAGGGGTGCCATGGAAACCAGCTGCGTAAGCTGATTCGCTACCCTCATTTGCTATCCCACCTTCCGTCCGACCCGAACATGGCCCAGCCCCAGCATTGCAAGTTGGTTCCGGCGCGCGCGCGCGCTCGCGCGCGCCCGCGCCCGCGCTCGCGAACAGGGGCCATGCGCGGATATTTCGGGTGGCGTCTGCCGTTCACGATGGTTGGCGGGGCAGAGAATATTGCTAGGACATTGCTGGATAGCAGCGGCGCTAAAGCTCCGCCTGCACTCGGGCCTGTCCCGAGCGACAGGGTTGAATCTGCTGCGCTGGAGGAGGTGGAGGAAAGAGGAGCAGGAGGACGAGAACGAGGAGGAGAAGGAGATGGAAGAGAAGGGTGGGGATGAGGAGGAGGAGGGGGAGGAGGAGGCGGAGGAGGAAGAGGAGCAGGAGCAGCAGGAGGAGGAGAAGGAGGAGGAGGAGGAGGGGGAGGAGGGGGAAAAGGGGGGGTCGGCGTGAGTGTGCCCCCTCCCCCCTTCCAGACTTCCTCCGACGTCGTGACTTTCGCACTTGTTCACCACGTGGCCCCCCCCGATGTCCTGTGCTGTTTGTTGGCGGCGGTCCTGAGGCCCAGTGAGGGCGCCGAGAGGCCGAGTCAGAACTACCAGGCGAGTTTCTTTCATCAGAGAAATGCAGAAGCATGCAGTGTAATAACCGCCCTGGAAGTGTTTTTGTCGGAGGTCTATTGGAGCCATCTTGGGTCTTTCTGTGAGTCCTCTTGGAGCCACTTGGGGCACTCTTGGGACCCTCTTAGGGCTCTTTTGGGGGGTCTCGGGGCCCTCTTAAGGCTCTTTGAGGGGAATCTGGGAGGCTTCTTGAGGCAAGTTTTGGCACACTGTTCAGAAAGAGAGGGGGTAATCCATTCAAGCCCCTTTTGGGCCCCTCTTGGGGCTCTCTTGGGCCGTCTTGGGGGCCATCGTAAGGCTTCAAGGGCCCATCGGAAGCGAAAAGGCGAGAAAGGCAACACAAATATATGCGTTTTGGCCTTTAAACCATTTTGGCCTCTTGATGGGGGGTCCGTGGAGGGCTCGGAGGACACTTGAAACCGTCTTGGGGCCGTCTTGAAGCCTCTTGGATGGTTGTCGGAGGCTATATTGAGCCATCTTGAGGTATCTTGAGCCATCTTGAAGGCCATCGTGGGCTCTCTGAGACCCTCTTTGAGCCATCTTGGGCCACCTTAGACGCTCTAACCCCTCCGCCCCCCCTCCCAGGCCCAGGGGAGGGGGTAGGGGGAGTGGTAAGCCCCCCCCCGAGCAGGGGCAGGCGGGGTTTTGGCAGAGACAAGACACAGTTCGTTGAAGCACTTGCGCCCAGAGGGCCAGTGAGATTCCTGTCGAGGTTTTAGGCATTCCAGATATGGCTCTGGGTATCTGGAGCGCTATTTTCAAGCACCCTGGAGGGTCAGGGTAAGTCGACCCCATATCGCCCACTCGTCGCCGACATTGGGGGCCCGACAGCACAGAACCTGGCGAGAAGCGCGCGGATCGCGCGGCGAGTTGTCGCTGCTTCGAGGCCGATGCTTGCCCGCCCTCCCCCCAGACCCCCCCGACGTCCTGATCCCCTTAGCACATAGATCCCGATTGGCTTTGACCCGTTCCCACTTGGATTGCCGCGGTGGTTGCTAAAGTGGGCTTTATCCGGCCTATTCCAACACATAAGAGGGTGCTAAAGAGGGCCTTATCTGGCCTAACCCAACGCATCAGTGGGTTAACAACTGTCCTGTGTGGCTTGGGATGATGAGGTAGCTCCGCTAAAGGGGTTCCGCCCACTTGGCCCAGATCTGGGCGCCCTTACGCCACTTAGGGCACGTGCAACCCACTTCTAGGCTGGATAGAACCCACCTTAGCATCCACTTGTACCCCCCTATCCTCTCAGCAACCCCCGCGGCGATCCAACCAGGGCCCGGCTTCTCATCCCGAGCCGTCTTGCGCGGACGGTCCCGGGGCCCCGCGAGGAGGGCCACCACAGGGTCAAACACCGCCTGCCGTGTTTTTGTTTCATGACCTCCCCTCCCCTCCCCTCGCGCGGCCGCCCTCGTCTTCTTTTTCCTTCTCGTGCCCGCTGGACAATTTGCCATTAGGTTGCCCCGATTGGTTTCACGCTGGTGCGGACTGCCCCTGCCTCGCCGCGGGCGAAGACATGTTTCTCATGACGCGGCGGGCAGAGAACCCCCCTCCCCCGTTGGAGCCTGTGGGGGGGGTCTAGACTCCACCCCCCCGGCTCGAACCGGAAACGGGGGGTGGCGATCTCCTCCCGGCTTTTGCCTGATCTCTCTTCGAGCTATGTTTGAGCTTTGTTTGCGTCGCACCGATCCTGAGCCTCGCTGGAGCGTTGCCTGAGCTCTCTTGGAGCTCCGTTGGAGTCTTGCTCGACCGTTGCTTGAGCTCTGCCCGTCAGGGCCCGAGACGGTCCCACCCCCCCCCGATCGGCGACCCTCCGTGCGGGGGGGCCCCCACGGCGTGGAGGAGGAGGAAGAGGAGGAGGAGGAGGAGGAGGAGCAGGAGGAGGAGGAGGAGGAGGAGGAGGGGGCGGAGGAGGGGAAGTGAAAGAAGGAGGAGAGGAGGAGGAGGAGGAGGAGGAGGAGGAGGAGGAGGAGGAGGAGGAGGAGGAGGAGGAGGAGGAGGCTCGTCAGACGCCGCCCGTCGCCGTGTGCCGCGACGCGACAGCGCCCGGGCCCGAGCCGGTCCCCGCCCCGAGCGGTGGCCCTCGGGGAGGGGGGGGGCCCCTTATGGCGGGCGGCGACGGCGCCGCGGCGGGCCTCGGCGGCGCGGGGCCGCCGAAGAGGCGGAAGGTGGAGGACCCCGCGCCGCGGGCTCGACGGGGGGTCGGGCTGTCGTCGTCGTCGTCGTCGTCGTCGTCGTCGTCGTCGTCGTCCTCGTCCTCGTCGTCGTCGTCGTCGTCGTCGTCGTCGTCGTCGTCGTCGTCCTCGTCGTCGTCGTCGTCGTCGTCGTCGTCGTCGTCGTCGTCGTCGTCTCCTGCTTTTTTCGGTGTCGACAGAGAGGGGGGGTGAGGACGAGGCTGGGTGTCGCTGGAAGCGGTCATGGCCCGCGGGGTCCCGAGCTCCCCGCGCCATTTTGGAGGACCTGGGGCCGTCGGGGCCCTTTGGGCCTCCCCGGGGATCCCGGGGACACCTTGGGCCAGGGGCACCTTGGGCTGGTTCTGGGCGACTCTGTGTGCCTCCCTGGGGCGCTCTGGTCGCCGCGGTCGATTCCGCCCCGAAGTTTTGGTCAGCACGCGGCCAGGACCCAGAAGAGGATCCTGGCCGCCCAGAATGGAGCCGCAGCAGGTCGGGGCCGGACGATTTGCACCGCATCAGCATCGCCGCTGCATCGCCCGTTCTCCAGGCCCGGATCGTCGCCATCCCGACATCACCGATGCATCGACGGTGGATCGGCGATGCAGCGGGATCTTCCGACCTCACGTGCTCTGCGGCCCAATCTGGGTGGCCGAGACCGACCCCAGGAGTAAGGGCGGGAAGAATGACCGAGACTCTTTTTGACCTTTTTCCAGCCCGGAAGTACCTCCTGGACAGGTTGTCACATTTGTGTCGGGTTCGTCCATGACCTGGCCAGCGCACCCCATGTGTTTCGGATCCCAGCCGACCCCGGCGAACCAGTTGTTCGTGCTCACGTGTTGAACACTTATGTCTTCATTTTCCATTTTCCTTTGCCCATGCCAAGAAGCCCCCTGCTGGCCTCCAGGATGCCCTGCGCTTCCTGGGTTTCGACTCTGTTTTGCTATGGACAGCGTGACGTTCCCACATGAACATCAGTGGACGGCGTGGGGGTCTCTGGGTTGGGTTTCTTGTGGAAGCCGTATCGTGGCCGAGCTCTTCCGCCCCAGCCGCCGTGGAGCCTCGGCCCCCCGGTGCGCCCCCCCTCGGGCCGCGGGGAGGAGCCCAGACCCCCGGCGCCGCGAGCCTGCCACGACGAGCCCCGGAGGACCAGGCTCCTTCCTGGCGACAGGCTGCCCTCCTCCGCCTCCTCCTCCTCCGCCTCCTCCTCCTCCGCCTCCGCCTCCTCCGCCTCCGCCTCCTCCTCCTCCTCCTCCTCCGCCTCCTCCGCCTCCTCCGGCTCCTTCTCGAAAGGCTGGAGGCAAGACCCACCGGCAGTGGCCACAGGGACGGCAGTGCAGGCCTGCGTCAGCGCCCGCTGGTTGGGCCAAGCCTCCCACGCCGCAGTCAAGGCCTGCTTGCTGGGGAGCGGCCGCCTCGGCAGCTGCTTGAGGCCCTGGTCTGCAGCCAGGGGCCCGATCGCGGCGCTCGTCCTGGTGCTGGAGCGCACGGGGTGGCGCCTGACGGCGAACGGGGACAGTCTCACTGATGAGGTCGGCTGCGAGTTCGAGGTCTCGTGGTTATCCCGCGCTTTCCTGGACAAGAGAGCTCGCCAGGCTACCGGGAAGGCGGCGTCGCTGGAGCAAATTCGCGAGCGCCTTGGGCCCCTCTGGCCGTGGCGGCCCCCGCCGGCTTGGCGGCCGATCAACGAGCTTGTCCTGCAGGCAAAGACGGAGGTCTAAACGAAGCACCACTGCGGCTGCCTCCGCCGGTTGGCCACGCTCTCGCAATGGCCCCAGGCGAGGCTGGCCAAGCACAAAGCCGACATCAACCCGAAGTGCCTGCTGTGCGGGGAAGCGGACTGGATGCTCTTCCACGGGCGCTACCGCTGCCCTGCGTGGGGGCCCTGGCGGCGTGACAGGCCGCTCTATGCTCTGCGGCGGGCTGCCGAGACGGTCCGCGGGCAGGGCCAGCCCTTCCTCGAGCACTTTGGGGTGGGGCTCTTCGTGGACCTGGCGCCCTCGCTGCACCTCCTCCTCCTCCTCCTCCTCCTCCTCCTCCTCCTCCTCCTCCTGCGGCCGCGGTGGCAGCCCTGCGGGGGCGGTGCGCCCGAGGCTGGGATGGTGCGCTGTCGGTTCCCGAGGACACCCTCGTCTTCACCGACGGCTCGCGCATCCACGCCGACTTCCCGCGGCCGAGGTGCGCAGGGTGGGCGGTGATCGCCCCGTCGCCTTCGGGCGAGCTCATTGCCGAGGCCTGGGGCGCTGTTCCCCCAGATCTGCAGCCCTCCCAGACGGCGCGGGCCGGGGAAGATTACGCGGCGGCAGTTGCCCTCGAGGGGATCACCGGGAATTGCAATCTGTTTATCGACTGCATGGGCACCCTGAGGTCCCTGCGGAACCCCTCGAAAGCCCAGGGCCCTCCCTGCGGGAGGTTCGGCTGTCAATGCGCACCTCTGGGCCAGGGTGGCTGATGCAGCTGAAGGTGCCGCAGTCAAGCGCAACCCCGCGCCAGGCGCGGCGAGCTCAACGCGCTGGAGCTGCGCGGCAACAGGCTGGCTGGCGTGCGGGTCAAGGAGGGGGCCGAGCTGCAGGCGCAGAAGACGACCGATTGCTCATGCTGGAGGGGTGCCTCGCAAGAGCCAGGGGCGCTGCCGGGTTCGCTGCGGCGACGGAGGTGCACATCAAGAATTCTGGCCTGCGAGATGCCCGGGCCTCTGAGGACATTGGCCTGAAGCCCGACCTGCAGCACGACCTTGTCGCTGAGGGGGTCCCCGGCTGCGGGTGAGCCAGGGGTCCTGGCTTCATCCCCAGGCGCAACGGCTGCGGCGGCTGCGGCGGCGGCGGGCGCGAGAGCGGGAGACGGTGCAGTGAGCGAGCCCTGTGGTGCAGGGCCCGAGCGGAGGACAGCCCCGCGCGCGTCTTGCGACTACCATGCCCGTGGCTGCTGTGCTGCAGCCTGGACGGGGGGCTCCTCCCAGCTCGCCCTCCTCCTCCTCGGCTGCGACGGGCCCCCTCCCCCGCGGGGCCGAGGCTTTTGACGGGCCCTGGTCGGTCCAAGGCCATCGTCTCATGCAGGCGCAGGTGCCGCGCGTGCCGATGGCAGCCTCGACACGCTTTCCGCGGGCTGGTCAAGCCCTGCTCTGGAGCCGAGATTCGCTCCAAGACGGGTTCGAGGGCCCTGGCCCACAATGACATCACGAAAGGAATCGTTCCTGGGGGCGGCAGACGGTAGCGCAGCGCGCCGGTGCCGCCCTCGGTCCAGGCTCGCGTGCGGCGGGCGAGCGCCCTCGGTGCCACGGCGGCCATTCAGTCCAGTCGGCTGGCGGCCGCCCCAGACGCCGAGGAGGCAGCAGGCCCGCCTCTCCCAGCCCGTCCCCGTCTCTCGGCGGCGGGACAGCAAGAGCAGGCCCTCATCTCACCAGCGGTGGGGGGAGTTTTGGTTTCGCACGGCTTCGCATCGCCCGAGGAGGCGACCGAGCGAGGCCGCACGGCGGTCCAGTCCAGGGCCGCGAGAGCGGCCGGAGCGGCGCAGGAGAGGTAGGGGCCGTGATTTGTCTTGCTTTGGCGGGGACGTGGCGACCCGCCAAATATGCCAGGGCCGCGAGTGTGCGCGTTGAAGGGCGGGGAGGTGGTGACCCGCCGAGAGCGCAGCGGCCACCAGCGTGAATTCGTTTGATGCATGCAAGTTCCTGACGCGGAGAGATATCAGCATGCCCTCGTCATATGCACCGTGCTCCTTGGCCGACCAGAGGACTTGGTATATAGCGTGGGCCCGTAAGAGAGGCACCAAGAGGCGCCGAGAGAGCCTTCAGATATCCCAAACGCTTCGACTACAGGGGAGATGTCCAGCTTGTTGATTCCAATGGTTTCCGGCTGATGAGACGCGATTGCCGCGAATCGGGCCATCAGCGGCCCACGCGCCCGACGAAAACGCCAGCCATGGCCAAGAAGGCTCTCCACTTGCAAATAATGCCGAAGTCGTGGCCCAACATAAATACCCTGTTTAGTCTTGAAGTCAGCACCCTTTCTCCTCCCTTCCTCCTCTCCTCTCCTCCTACACATCCCTACCTCTTCTCCTCCTAGGGTCCGTTTCCAACCGATCATTCCGATTGGATATTGAGTCCTGCCAGCCCGACCGCATTCGAACCCGATATTCCGACTATACGATGCGACCCGATGTTTGCATGGCGTTGTTGTGCATCCTGGCGCAACCGATCCGATTCGAGCTCGACTTTGCCGATGTATCCCGACCTGGCGCACATTTTGGGTCGATCCGACTTCCCATCTCGTTGTTGGCTGGGCCTGCTTTTTCTTCTCCCTGCGCCCCACCTCTCACCGAGGTCCCCCCGCGGCGCGCGACGACAGCCGAACCTGGCGCGCACTTGCGCTTGCTAGACAGCTGCCCTTGCCCACGGTGGCGGCGGAGGTGAGCGCGCCGCGCAGCGCTGAGAGCGACGCGCAAAGTTTTCCTGACCTGCCCTGCGCATCCCGCCCCCGGCCTCCCTGTCGTCCCCACTTCTCCACCCCCCCTTCCTCTGGCGCACACCGGCAGGACGACGGCGTCAGGGACGAGTGGAGGGCGACCTCCACTGATGCCGCGGGGGCTTCTCAAGCCGTCTCGGACCTCCCTCCTCCCTCCTCGACGCGGGCGCCGCCGGCTGTACCGACAGCGACTGCGGACGCCGCAGCAGCGCTGGCGGCGGAAGAGGCGGCCGGCGTGGCGGAGGTGCGAGCCTTGCTGCTGCGGCTGGGGCTCGAGCTGTACCTGCCGAAGTTCGTCGCCCTGGGCTACGACATGCTGGCGGCGGTGGAGGCCATGGAGGAGAGCGACATGCTGGAGGACTGCGGCATGAGCGCCGAGCACGCGAGAGTGCTGCAGGGGGAGCTCGCGAGGCGAGCACAGCCCGGGCCGGAGGCGCCGCACGTGAGCAGCTCCTCCACCGCGCCCGCGCCCTTCCTGGGCGCCGCGCCCGGGGTGCCGGCGCCGCTGCTGCCGCTGCTGCAGGGCGCCCCCCCCGCCCCCGCCCTGGGGGCCGCGGCGGCGGGGGGCCTGCTGGGAGCCTTCCTCCCTCCGGGCGCCCTCCTGTCGACTCGACGCAAGAGTGAACTTCCGTCGGAGTGACCTCTGGTGCGGGACCAATGGGAGTGACCCCGATCGCTGCACGCGCAGCGGCAGCAGCGGCTTTCTGGCGCGCCCAGGACGTCGCGTCGCCCGTTGAGTCGCGCACCACAGGCCACCCTTGCCCAGGGTCACTCTTGCGTGTAGCCGATCCTGGCCGGCGGGGCCCCGGGCGCGGCTGCCGGCGCCGTGGTGCCGCCCGTGGTCGGCGGGCCGCCGACCGGCGCCCCAGCGGCGCAGCAGCTTTACGCCCTGGCCCAGATGGCGGTCGGGAACGTCGTCGCGTCGTGGTCGATAGTCACTCTATAGGCCTCCCAGCAGGGGTCGGAGTAGATGGGATCGGGGGGTCGCGCCGCATCGGCGATGTATCGCCGATGCGTCTCGATGCGGACTCCGATTTCGTCCACGCCGATGTCGCCCATTCATCGCCGATGGCGATGTATCGCCGATGCATCGCCGATGCGGCGCGATCCTCCGACCACATCTACTCGGATCCCATCTAGGAGGCCTCTAGTCACTGCGGACGGTGTTGGTCCGTTTGCGGCCTCATTTCGCTGGATCCCATTTGGATCGACTCGGGGGTTGCTAAGAGGATAGTGGGTGTTAAAAGTGGATGCTGAGGTGGATTGAATTTGGCCCACCTTAGCTTTGCAGTGGGCTGCAGGTGCCTTCTGCTGCGCAGGGTGGTCAGATAGCTCCGCCAAGTGGGCTCCGCCCGCCAAGCCCAGACTTGTACGCCCTTGAGCCGCACAGGGCATGTTCATCCCAGGCCATGCATAACCTACCTTTTAGTATCCCCTTGCAAACCCCATATCGTCTTAGGATCCCCCGCCGCGATCCAAGCAGGGCCGTCAAGAAACGACTCAGGATGACAGGGTGGTCCCCGGGAAGGGCTCCTCACACCTGGGGGGCCACGTGGTGATTGAAACCACGAAGTTGGATATCTGGGACCCCCCTCTCTCACCCCCGCAGCGGCCAGCAAGCCGGTCCCTCCCGTGGCCTCCCCTTTGCATCGCTCCAAGACTTGGGAACGACGGCCAGAGGTCAGCAGACGAAGAACGGTTTAACATAAGTTTCCCTGGCGCGCTTGCCCCAGGGCGGCTGGAAGATGTGCATATCGACCTACCAACTTTAGTGGTGTTGACTTTCCCGCCGCCCTTGGGCAGGCGTCCCTGACGGCGGACACGTTTATTGTATACCGTCCTTGGCCCGCTGAAGAGGACAAGAGCTCTACGACCGATTGCGCACCCTACCCCTGCGGGTCCAATCGACGCCAGGGTGTCGGACATCCCTGCTGGGGCTCCCTTGGCTGCAGACTTCCTTCGAATCCTGAATCCCGGGCCGCGGTCCAGGAATCTGACCTGCAGGGGTGCACGCTGGTCGTTGAAAGTAGGTATCTCGGGAATCCCCTATCTCAATCTACTTCAAGCGCCGTCCTACTTCAGTAATCGATGTGTTTTTTGCTGTGTTGTGTTGCTCTCTGGGAGGGCCTGGACCCACTCCATTTGATCCGCTCTCCTTCTTCATTCAAGCTGTGGCGAAGCGTCCTGGCGTGCCTATAGTCCTACCGAACAATGTTCTAAGAACCTTCTGTGGTTCCCACGAAAGGTTCTTGGAACATTTCTGGTCGGGACTGTCCTGTCTCATCACGTCGGGCTTATGTTCGAAGAACAGTTGTTTCAGTTCTCAGAACCTTTTTGGGTGATGAGAACATTTCGTGGAAGGGCTATAGGAATGCCAGGACGGTCGGCCCCTGCTCAATTCACACTCCAGCCTACCTGCTCCGACCGGCGTGTGGTGCCCGCGGGCTGCTCCCCGAGACGCGGGCCCCGATGGCGAGGGGCACGGCCGTCTTCGGAACGGGGGCCCGCCGCGGAGGGGATCGGCCCGGCCGCGCCCGGCCGAGGCGGAGGAGGCGGCGCAGATGAACGCGGCTGCCGCCGCCTTCTGCGCCAGCCCGCTCGCCGAGCCCTTCCAGGCCCGGGGGGGGAGCGCAGCGGCGTGAGCGCAACCTCAGGGGAGGAACAGGTGCCCATACCCCCCCCCTCCACCCGTGTTCTCCCTGTTCGCTCTCCTGGGAGGTTCTCGTCGCCACCACTGGATTCGCCTCGCAGTTCTGGTCAGGACGCACCTGGGGAGGTCTGGGGAGTAGCGGTATCGGTAACCCTGTCGGTCTCCCCATGACCGCTCGCCGTGGGCAGGATCTGTAGGCATGGTGGCCGCCCCTGCGGCCCACTGAAGAACCAAGCTGGGCGACGAAACAGCAGGGTCCAACCGCGCCGACACTGGCGCGCAAGCTGCCCTCGTTGAGCTCCCGCGCGAGCGCCCTCGCCTCCACGGTTGGCGTGCCGCGCCGGCGGCCTGCGCACAGACCCGCGCAGGCTTATCTCGCGCAGGACCCGTGCCTGCGCGTCGCCCGACGGGCGATGCCGTGGTCGGCGCTCTGTGTGAGCGCGCTGGTCGCCTGCCAGGCGGGGGGGCCCCTCGAGCTCCCCGCTGCCGCCGCAGGGAGCAACGACGCGCATCTCCAGAGCTCCTGCGTCCTTTCCTTGCTGTGGACGGGGCGCCAAGAGCTCCGAGACGCAGTGGATCTGGTTCAAGACCTGGCTTCGCCGGAATCCAGGTTTGATCGATGTCCACTGCGCCTCCGTCCCGGGTGTCTATGGAAGGGATCCCGAGACCGAGGAGCCGAGACGCAGTGGGTAGGTGCGACACTCCATGTATAAACGTGTACACATTTGTGGAGGTGTATAGATTTGTGCGCATACATAATATGTATACATATATATATATGTATGTATATATGGTATGCATATATAACTATATGTAAGTGTTAGTTTATACACGTACATACACAATAATATCATAATAATAATAAGAACAGTAAAATTACACGAGTATGTGCAATCTTTTTTGTATACGGATGTGTATGCATATAATGAAAATGCACGTGCATGTCCAGTACTCGGAGGCCCGCGCGGGCTTCCTGGATCTGCGCTGCACCCCACTCTCTGTGGCGGCGCCTCCTGCACCGTTCCTGCCGCGCTCCGCGCGGCGACATGGGACGGGGTTCCTTTTCGACCTGGAACATAGTCATGGCCATCCTTGTGATTGGCATCATCTCGGCTCGGTGTCGACCTTGAGGACACTTTCGGTTTTCTGGGGAGGCATCCCCACGATCGACAATCGTCTCGGGCTGGCAAATCGTGGGGAGCGGGGTATGTCAGTTGGAGGCTGGCCATTCCAGCGTCGATCTGAGATATCCGCACTAACCTCTGAAAGTTGATGTTCGTGCGTTTCTGATGTTTGCCCACCAGGCAGGTTGGGGTTCTCAAATGTACTGGGCGTGAATTCATGGGGGGGCGACAAATTGGGGGGCAACGAGGGCTGCAGAACACCTTTTAGAGCCCCTAAGGTCCTTCAGGGCCGAAATGGGCATCTCCCCCCCATATATCGGCGCCCCTTTCATTCACGCCCGAACTGAAAGAAAAGAGCTCTCGACCTGCCTGGCCCATCCTGCATACCGCGGCCGCCAGGCCCAAAGTGTGCGGCTGCTCCCCGGGGATCCCGCCTCACGTCTTCGACGAGTGACGACTGCATGGCCGCAGCTGCTGGACCAAAGGCGGGCCGGTGCTCATGTGAGACCCCTTCAGGCACAAATGATCATCGATTCCCGTGCAAATCTCGGAAACTATGGGGAATGGGGGGAAGACGGAACTCGAGACGCTATGGGAACATATGGGGGGGGTCCCGGGATTTGTGTCTACTCGTTTGCGTGTCTCTGGGCCCTATTCATTCTCGTGAGGTCGCGGCGGTCGCCGAGGCCTCGATGCAGGCCGCGCAGCGGGCGTCCTGGGCGGCACAGTCGGTGGAGAGCTTCGGGCTCGAGCACGGGGAGAGGCTGGCCAGCGAGGGCGGCGACGTCGGCTGGCTGGCCACGCTGCGGCAGGTGACGAGGCAGGCCTCGGAGGCGGCGGAGCAGTCCGCCCAGAACTGCAAGAGCCTCGCCGCAGGGGTGCCTGCGGTCCCCCTGCTGCTCCTGCCCCTCCTCCTCCTCGTCCTCCTCCTTCTCGTCCTCCTCTCCTCCTCCTCCTCCTCCTCCTCCTCCTCCTCCTCCTCCTCCTCCTCCTCCTCCTCCTCCTCCTCCTCCTCCTCCTCCTCCTCCTCCGTTGCCATTTTGGCTCAAGTTGCAGGGCAGTCCGCGATCTGAGTGGGCAGCTCCCTTGGGGCCACCCCAGGTGTCGTGCCTGGGCGGGCACTTCCAGTTTTGTTCTCTCCTCCTGCACTGCCGCCACGTCCACTGTTGATTAAACTAGACGCTGGCAGCTGTCGAGACGTCCTTGTCGTCGTACGACTCGCTTCGCGCCAGCATCACAGCCCACGACAACAACATGAACGTGTTCACCAGAGGCTCAACACGCTCGAAAACGCCATCACTGCCCCTGTGGACACCGCCGCTATGGCCGCCCTGCGCTCACAGATGGAGGCTCGCATGGTCGCAATCGAGACCACGCAGTCTTCGATTTTTCAGCTCAGGCTCTTCGCGCAGACGCACAGGAGCTCCGCCTTCCTCGATCGGCAGCAGCGCCAGCCACAACAACGAGGACGACGTCAACCCGGTGAAGCTCTAGGTCGGCGGTTTCACTGGGCTCATGCTGAAGGCGTCCCTGGAGGCGCACGGCAAAGCACTCATCCAGAACTTGCCGACTCGCATTAGGCAGGCGGGCATCGAGATCAAGGGCCACAACCTGGCGAAGAGCTACTCGATCCAGTTCGCCAGCAACGTGGACGCCGCCTCGAACATTGACTACGCTCGCGCCCACAGTATCTTATGGAATGAATCGCTTTCCCACGCGCAGGTCTAGTCACGTTGCCGCCGCGATGCGCCGACGTCGGTGCGCCACAAGAGCAGGCTCCTTGAGAATCTTTGACAGCAGGTCAATGCTCACTTGCGTCAGGCAGGCCAGTGGAGCGACAACGCGCACAAGCTCGGCGAGCGCGGGTTCAGGGGCATCCTCTTCTGCGCCGTCAGCGATGTGTTCCACGAGATCTTCTCCGCGGCGGAACAGGGCGCCGGTCAGTACGAGGTCTCGCCCAACACCACGGGCATAGCCAACTTCATGACTACCGTGGAGCAGGCCGCCACCATGATTGCTGCTGCTCGCTCGTCGTGAGGATGCGCCACGCCGACCAGGACTGACCGAGCTGCAGCAGCTCGAATGAGAACTCCGTACGCAAGCGCTCATCACTCTGTGAGGATTGAGAGTCCTAGCTTTTCCCTTTCCTCTTTGTCTGGCCCGTCTCGGTCTTCCTCGGGGTCGACCTCGTCGAGTGGGTCCTGTTTGCGATCTTTCTTCGGTCCGCCAAGCTTTCCTTCTTGTCCTGGGGTGTGGACACACTCGCCGTTTATCTGGAAGTCGCATTTGAGCATCGTTTCCTGGAATGCCCGCCCTGGACATCGTAGAAAGCAAGATGCCTCGCCTATTATCGTACATCCAGAAAGTCCGAGTGGTTTGCGTCCAAGAAGCGGGAGACACCAAGTATGACCTCCAGAGGCTGCGTGCTGGGATCCACGATATTTGGGGTATTGGGTCTTTCTTTGATTACAGATCCGCGTGTGGAGCTATCATTTGCCTCCATCCGTCTTCGAGGGGCCAGTTCCAATGCTGTCGCTACTCCGTCTTCGTCGAGGGCAGAATCCAGTCTTGAACGCTGGGGGGCGGCCGAGGGACTATGCAGCTCATCAACATGCATCTCGATCCTTGCCAACGTTCCCTTTTACCACCCTCGGCTGCCGCTGGCTTCATTATGGACGATTTCCGCTTTCCTGCTGCAGGTTGCGGCAGCTATTGCGTAGGTGGTGCGGCCCACTATTCCAGTAACGATGCTGCCGCCTTCGGTGGGCAGCGGTTCGCCGATCTGCGCGAGGTCGAGCAGCTGGCGTTGACGCGCACGATTGCGAGGAGGGAGGAGGGAGTTGAAGTCGTTCGAAGTTTATGTCGTATCGATCGCATATATACTAACATGTTCAGCGCCACCATTTTGGAGTACCACCCCAAGGCCCTTGCGTTGGAGCGCATGTCGGAGGTCGGGAATCTCTCCGACCGCGCCCCCACGCGTTTGACATTGAGCCCCGGGGCCAACTGTGGATTTAGAATTCCCAACTGGGTCACCGAGCGCCCGCGGTTTCCTGTCGCCGCCGACGATCTAATCAAGATTGTCGGGCCTCTGTCGGACGAACCATTCGAGAGACGCGGTCAGGTCAAATACAGTTTGTTTCAGGCTTGCAAGGGCGCGCCGCGCTTCAGCGCCGAGCAGGCCAACGAGACCTTGGCCGAGAAATTAGCATGGTCTCTTTCTGCGCTTCGTGGCACTCTTCGTTCGCGGGCAGCTATGGCTTGCACAGATGGCCGCGCAGTCCTATCCCGTTCTGCGCCGCTTTTGCGACCCCGAGTCTGCCGCGCGGGTCGACCTCCGCAGCTTCCATTTCCGCCGCAACGACATATATATATATATATATGTAAATATACATATAACAGACAAGCAACGAGGTTATCCAACGGCAAATCGCAACGGTGGATCAGGCGGGAGTCTCGGGCACCAGAAAACGGGAGACCATTCAAACTACAAACAGCGTGGGACGGAAGCGTCGGCTCATCTCTGTGTCTGGCGTCTCGGATCCGACTGGCAAGGCCATCGCCGATGCAGATTGCGTCGCCGCCGAGCTCGCCGGCTACTGGGGCAAGGTGCGGTTTCGGGAAGATTGCTCTGACGAAGGTCGCCAGCTGCTCCGGGATTCTGTTCAGCCCTGCCTCCCTGGGACAGAGTGGAAACTCGAGCCCATGGAATTCCAGCACTTCGTTTCCAAAGTTTCCGACCCTCCTCCTGGCCCCGACGGTGCCCCATGCAGCTCTTGTGCCAGAGGGGGGCAAGCAGTGGTCGAGTCTCTACATGGGCTTTATTTCGAGTTGTTCGTGAATTGAAACGCCCCCGTCGGTTATAACCGCGGCATGGCCGTTTCTTTCGCCAAGGGTAGCGACCCAGACGGCATTCCTAAGCAGACCATCAGAAATCCCGGAAGCAGGCGCCCGATCACTTTTGGGAGCTAAGATAGCAAGCTCGTCTCGGTTGCCTTGAACGAAGCCTTTCCTCGGGTCGCTACCCAAACCGTCGTGGGTTAGAAAGCTCGAGAACGTCGCATCCACATCTGGAATACGTGTCGCCTCCATGCCTCCGTCATCTCCTCTTCCAGAGAAGTGTGTGTCCACTTCTGCAAGTGTCGTTGATCTGCTGTGATGGTATTGTAGCATCGTTTCTTCACACCAGTGGACCGTCCTGAGAGAAGTCGAGCGAGTTTGTGTACTTCGGCCTGTTGTCCTGCAGCTCGGGCTTCTCGAAATTCTTGGTGTAGCTGTTCGCGTCGTATTGCCCGACGTCGTCGAGCCCATCTGTGGAGTTGATGCGGTAGACGGCGTACGTGTTGCAAGCATTCTAAATGAGTGTCGTCATAGCTGTGAGGACGCACACATATCGCGCAAAAATCAGCGGCCTCGAGTCGACTTGCACGTCGGTCACGAACGAGCCGAAGGCGTTCCTGTTGGAGTCTTTTCTCTAGTCCACCGTTCTATCTGGCATGGCAGAATGTCGCAGCCCAATCCTCCGCACAATCTCAGCCCGTCGGTCATAGAAGAAATGGTCAGTGTTTTGATTTTTTTCTCGGCGCATACAGCAAAGGAGGCGACTTGGGCCAGCATCTCACGCTCAAGCTCCTGATGGTGGCGCCGGCCTGGAGCGCGGCAGATAATTTGTTGTAGTCCCACCGGTGCCGAGGGGTTTTCGGCAGCAGCACGGGGGGCTCGTGTTTCGTTTCCGGTGTGACAGGTACGTGGTCTCGCGGGGTGCTGCGAGGAAGCAACTGCAGGGCCCGGCCTGCCCTCCAGGAAGCTCGGCAGTGTTTCGCTCCAGGGCCCAATGCCGGCTGGGATAGCAAGGATAGCCGGAGTAGGTTTGTCTCCCTGAGCGCAGCAGGAGGGGGGATGATGAGGAGGAGGTGTAGTGGAAGGGGGGAGGGCAAAGGCGAGAAGAACAAGGACGTGGATGCGGAGGAGTTCGACGATGACGATGACGATGACGATGACGATGACGAAAGGCTCGACGACGACGCCGAAGGCACAGGCGGATCAGAAGCAGGCGGACGCGCGAATACTCATAGGAGCCACCTCGGCTCAAGCACGCTGTTTGGGGATACTGGGCTCTGGCTATACTTTCTTTCGCTCTGTCTCTGTCTGTCGGTCTATCTGTCTCTCTGTCTTTCTCTCTCTCTCTCTATCTCCTCTCTTTCCTTCTCTCTCTCCCTCCCTATCACTCTATGTATATCTCTCTCTCTCTCTCTCTCTTCTATCTCTCTCTCTCTCTCGTGTTGTTTCTCTGTGGATGTCTCATTGTCTCTTCACACATGCGTTTGTGGATTGACGGATGTATCGCAACTTTTATATCGGAGGTTGGGGGGTGAGATCGAAGTGGAACGGAGAGCCCCCCCTCCGGGAAATCGGTTTCGGTTTCGTGTTCGTGCGTGCCGTGCGTGCGGGCGAGGCGAAGTTGCGTGGGCCGGCGAGAGGAAAGTCTCCTGTGGCGCAGGCGCGGCCGTACCAAATGATTCTCCCTCCGGCGGCCGTTGGCCCGCGGTGTCCCGCCGGTGTCCCGCTTGTGGTTGGGTCCCGGCCGGACCAAATGATTCCTCTGGCAAGCGGTGGCCCGCGGTGTCCCGCCGGTGTCCCGCCGGCGTCCCGGTGTCCCGCTGGTGCGAAAACGGTAGTGAGACCGATGACGAAATCCATTGTGACATCGATAGTGAGATTGATAGTGAGACCGATAGTGAGATCGATCGTGAGATCGATAGTGAGATCGATAGTGAGATGAATCGTGAGATCGATTGTGAGATCGAGTGACTTCGATAGGGAGATCGATAGTGGGATCGATAGCGAGATCCAGAGTGAGATCGACAGTGAAATCGATCGAGTGAGATCGATAGTGAGATCGATCAAGTGAGATCTTTAGTGGGATCGATGGTCCCAAGAGCGAGCGGCAACGCAACAATAACGACTGTTGCCCATTGCTGGCCCCCCTCCCCCCCAACCTCCTTATCACCCGCAGGGTGGTCGTATAAATATAACTATACGACCACCCTGCGGGTGAGAAGGAGGTTGGGGGGGGGCGGCAATGGGCAAAAGTGGTGATTGGCAGTAATTCCCTCGGAAGTAACTATAGGAAGTCTTTATAGGAGGGGATGGGCATAGCGGGGGATGCAGCAACCCCCACTCGCCTTTTGATCGCCGATGGGGGCCCGATAGCCCCAACCCGCCCATGCATGTTTGGTTTTGCTATCGGGGGCCTATCGCCGATCTATCGACGATGTATCGCCGATTCCAGGTCGATGCTTCCCCCCCTATGCCAGTCCCCCCTATCGTTGCCACTCCTTCCCGGTACCATGGTGTCCACCATGACGTCCCTGACCAGACCGTCGGTACCCAGTCCAATGGAGTCCAGCAGTACCACGGTACCCACCACGACGTCTCCATGAGCGAGCCATGCGCCTCCTACACATGCTGCGTCGCGCCCAGCGACTGTCGGGGTCTCTCCCTCGCACGGTCCCACCGCGCCCAGTCCGCTTGGGACGCCACCCACTCGGCGTCTCCAACGCCTCTGTCCCCAGGAGCTCCCCTCCATGAGGTCATCCAGGCGAGATCCGACGATCACCGCCAGCGCCACAGCCGCCAGTTTCCTTTCACCTACGTCCCGTGAGAACGCCTGGCAATACGTTCCGCGGATCAGCCCTTGTGTTGCTGTTCGGTGTGCCCCTCAGTAGCACCTTCTTCCAGGGTCTCAGAGGCGCAAGCCAACACGTGCTGTACCTGGACCCTCTCCCACCGTGTGCGTTCGAATCGGGAGTGCCACTCTTGAGTCACCATGCCCTGCTCCAGTTTCCAACCGTAGCCTCCCCGACGGCACCAGAGGGAGGGTGTTTTTGCAACCCCAGTGTCCA
Source organism: Prorocentrum cordatum (assembly GCA_963575745.1). NCBI lineage: Eukaryota > Dinophyceae > Prorocentrales > Prorocentraceae > Prorocentrum > Prorocentrum cordatum. Next base: position 696,772 of record CAUYUJ010006668.1, read on the forward strand.
CAAGCGGCCCCTCCCGCCGATAGGAGGCAAAGGGCAGTGGCGCGATCGCAGGGCCCGCCCGCGGACGCACCAGTCGTCCGAGTCGCTGCGCTCTCTCGCCGCCTCTTTTTCTATCTCCCCGTCTCTTCCCCCGGAACTTCGGGCAGAGCCCTCCTTCTCTCACCCCCCCTCACACAGTTTTGGTTCGCGGGCGCAAGAGCGGGCAGGCGTCGGTCGAGCCAACGGCGAGGCGCAACCGGAGTGAACTGGAGGCACGAGGGCGCGGGAGCTCCGGAAGGGCGAACAAGAGGGAGGCCAGTCAGAGCATGTACACATGGTTCATTCCTGGTTCTTCGAAAGGCCTTTGATTTTTTGGGCGGCCAGGATCCGTTCATTTCTGATTGTTCTATCCTGGGCCTCTTCCTGGCCACGGGGGGGCCAGGAGCAGCTGGAAACGAGCACAGTCAGAAACGGGCACGATCAGAATTGAACGACGTGTCGTTCTGCACGGGCGTGCGGGAGCCGTGCAGCCTCGTGGAGGCCACGCAGCGGAGGAGGCCGCGGGTGGAGGCCGATCTGCCTCTGCGCCGTCCGCTTCGGCGCGCGGCCCCGAGAGTCTCGGGGAGGGCGCCGCGGCCACCACGGCAGGCTCCGCCTCGGGCGCGGTGTGTTTGCCGTGGGGTTTGCCGCGGCGCTGGCTGCGGCTGCTTGGGCTCGCGTCGCAGGTTCTGCCGTGGGTCTGCCGTGGTGTCGGCGTGATCCACTTGGGCGCGTCGAGAACAAACGGCGCGGCGACACATCCCGCTCAAACAATACACCCCAGGAGGGGGGGGAGGGGGGAGGCAGGAGAAGCGGGAGAAGGGTCGTCTTACTCCGCACATCCCCTCACCTGCTTCTTCCGGGCCTACGCGCGCGCTCCGTGAATGCCAGACCCGCTCCTCCTCCTCCTCCTCCTCCTCCTCCTCCTCCTCCTCCTCCTCCTCCTCCTCCTCCTCCCCAGTTGTTCTCCCGTGGCCCCTGCGTCTTCTCCTGCTGCTCCTCTTGGTTGTCTTCTTGCGCGCTCCTGGGACGCTGGGCCCGCTCTGCGGCCTCCTCCTCCTCCTCGCCGTCCGCCGATCTCTTCCTTCTCCGCGCTGTGCTCCTCCTCCTCCTCCTCGCCCTCCTGCAGAGCCCGCTCGCCCTCTTGGAGACCGAACGTCGGCCCCCGCTCGAGGCGACGGTCGGGTGCTCGGGGGGGGGGAGGTGGCCGGGGGCCTCCGTGGGCCAATGACGGCCGCGCGGTCGGGGGGCGTGACACTGTCCACGCGGCCGATCCTGGCCGGCCCGATCCTGGGCGCATGGTCGGTGCATTGCCTGTGCCCCCCCCCCCCCAGCCCCCTCTCCTCCTCCTCCTTCTCCTCCTCCTCCTCCTCCTCCTCTTCCTCCTCCTGTTCAGCCCGGAAGGTGTAGAAGCACCGATCAGGGGACCAGGCGATGGGTCTGGACAGGATCGGTGCCCTGGACCGCCGAGGGGTCCCCCGAGTGCATGTGGCCTGGGAGAGGGAGGCCTGCGGGCCAAACCGCGGCACGGCCGCCCAGGTGCGGGAGCAGTGCCTGGACGCCCTCAAAGCGAGGACGCCCCCCCCCCCCGCCCCGCTCAGCTCGCGAAGGCTCCGCGGGGAGGGCCAGCTGTCCAGCACGTGGAGCTGCCGAAGGAGGCGAGGATATAACACCCTCCCTGCCCCCTGCCCGAGCCCCAAGTGGTACTCGCCGGGGAAAAACATTATACCCAAAAGCCCTGGGGTTGGGGGAGGGTCCTGTCCGTGGGCTTAGTATACAACGTGCTCTCCCTGGGGCGTGGTTTTGCATGCGTGGCCCTGGGCGGTGGAATCTGCTTGAGGCGGGAAGGATGCGGTATACAAAAAACGTCTCGAGGATGAGACTGGAGCTCTGAGCACGGCAGGCACGAAGGGGACCTTCGATTGCAGACTGTTAGTGAGGGGGCTGTGATGGAAGAGACCCCTCGATTGCATGTTGTGTGCATTTCCGGGATACGATCACTCCAGGGTTGCCCCCCCCCCCGGCCCGCTGCAGCAACGCCAGCCTCGCGATGTGATCCCCCCCCATAAATACACATGTTACTGAGCGGTCGGAGTTCTGAACTCGGGATCCGCTGCGATAGCCCAACTGTTCCGTGAAGACAACAATCATCCCCCCTTTTATCATTCGAGCTCTCCATCTCCTGTGTCTTCCCCCCCTCAGCCTTGTCCTCGTCTTCCCCGTCCTTCCCCTCCACCTGCACCCAGCTCCGCCTCTTCCTTTCAGTCTCCTCCAATCCGGGTCAGACCTCGTTGAGCCGCATTTGCCCTAAGGCTGGGTTGCCCTTTCGCCACCGAAAAGCCAGATCGTGTCTGAATTGGGCCGTTCGAGCATATTCCGGAATCCCAGCTGGACGGGCCTCAGAAGGTACCAGCTTCAATGAGATGGGGAAGAAGGAGCAGTATGATGATGAGGAGGAGGAGGAAGACGAGGAGCAGGATGATTATGATTCTGAGTCTGATTATGAGTGTGATAGTGATGATGTTGCTGCTGATGATGCTGATGATGATAATGATGACGATGCTGATGCTGATGCTGCTGATGATGATGTGACGATGATGATGATGACGATGATGATGATGATGATGATGATGATGCTGATGATGTTGATGATGCTGATGATGATGATGATGATGATGATGATGATGATGATGATGATGATGATGATGATGATGATGATGATGATGGTGGTGGTGGTGGTGGTGATGATGATGATGAGGAAAAGGAGGAGCGGGAGCGGGAGCAGGATAATGAGGATTCGTTTTGTGTCGGGGTCAGCCCCATCTCAGAGCACACCGCAGGCAGAAGGAATGGGGTTCATGTTCTCTTCATCCGTCGCAAACAACCCCAGAATATTCATAGAGCTCGTCCATGTCCCCAGTACACCTGCGGTGCTTGCGTTCGGTGCGCGGGTAATGGAGGTCAGCCCCAACGGGAGTCAGCCAATCCCTTCGGATCCCCTTTGATTGACCCGAGCTTGCGAGCCATGTGAAGCCGACCGCTCCTCCCCTCTCTGAAACGAATACCGCGTCACGTGTTCCGCCTTGCCTGTCAACACGTGCCTATCTCCGTCCCTGTTCCTGACCTTGCCGCCCCTCACTCCGTCTCATCTATACTGCGTTTGGGCTCGACGGCAGACTTGAGGGTTGAAGCTCGCTGAGGGGCAGCGAACGCGATCTGTGTTTCTGGGGCGACGGGGGAGAGGGCAATGCTTTTGCTGGGCAAGGGCAAGCATGAGCAGCCCAATCGTCGGCAAGAGCAGACCTGAAATCAGAGCTTCTCGCGAAGGGCGCCTGGAAGGATTGCCGTTGACCGATCAAGCGCGCCCGCCGAGCGTACGGGGATCTGGCCCTCGAAGCAACGCTGCCCCTCCAGCGACCTTCAACTTGAGGGTCCCCTCTTGCAGAGCCGCCAGCAGGCGGCATCCGATGCAACAGCATCGGCACAGCCAAGATCCACAGGCACAGAGTGCAGCACAGCGTAGCACGCTTGCTGTCGCGTTCTCGCTGGCAGGCGCCCGAGTTTCGGTTTCGCTCCCGCCAGGAGCCACGTTCGCAGCAGACAGGGCTGTTTCTGGCGAGGGGGCCGTGGCCACGCTCCGCCCGCAGCGAAGAGAAGTCCACTCGCACACTCCGTCCGCTGACCCAGGTTCGGGAGCTGCCTCATGGCCCTCCCAGGTCCGTGGCATCGCCATGGCTGGCCGTGTCAGCGCTGACCCAGGTCACCCCGTCCCCGATGCCTCCGCAGAAGCCGAAGACCCGGTCCGGACGATTTGTTTCGGATGCAATTCCTGGGAGGTCAAATTCTGATTTTGCCCTGGTCCGAAATCCGGCTTAATCCGGCTTCATCCCGCTTCAATCCCGTTAAATCCCGCTTAATCCGGCTTAATCCAGCTTACACCTTAGGCGATGCTTAAGAAAACTTAAGTTTTCGGCCATAGTCTCGATTATTCTTAACGTCTCAATGTAAATCTTAAGATTTTAATGGAAATGTTGGGTTTTTTATTCAAGTTCTGAGACTATGAATTTCTTAACCCATGATTTCTTAAGCATTTCGCAGGGTGTAGTCCCGCTTAATCCGAGGCCCACTCCGGCGTAACAGCTCCCAAATGGGGCTCAATCCTCCGTAATCTTTCCGACAAAAACCTCCCAGCAGTTGCCTCCTAAAGTTGTGGGTTCAGGAGGAGGGCGGGGCTGACACGGGGTCGGGCAGACCTACAGCAGGCACATGATTGGAGAAACCGGCCTGCGAGCAGGTGCCTGACGGAGGTTTCGTATCCCCCGATTGTTTGGGGGACCGGCTGAAGCTCGGGGGTGCCGTGGGACCGTCAAAGATCGAAGACAAATGCGAGCCAGATTGTCCCCAAACAGTGCTTTCACTTGGGGCTTCTTACTGCTGGTTCTACGGAATTGGTCGGGTGTCTCTAGCATTTGCCACGATCCGGCTTGCTGCCGCCTCGTTGCCTTCCGTTGCCGCCTGTGAGGGTGTCCAGTGTCCAGAGGATTCGTCACCTTCTGCCCAGTTTCGGCCCGTGGCCGCGTGACCGCCTGTGGGGGTGTCCCGAGAGTTCGCTCAGTTTCGGCCCGCTGCCGCCCGTTTCCGCTTGTTGGGGTGGCCCGAAGGTGCGGCTTTGCTCTTCGAGCAACGACCACAGAGACGCTTGTACATCACATAGCTTCTACGTCCACCGTGCCATCACTTACACAGCAATCTGTTTTATCGTGTATATGCGTGTCTTCTTTAGGGTGAGGGTACAACGTGCCCGAGCGCTCCGCAACGTTGCCCAAGCGCCCTGGGGCGCTCTGAGATTGGTTGCGGCGCCCGAAGGGTACGCACGTCTTCCAGACCCCTGCCAGTTTTCAGAGATTCCCGGTCCATCCTCACCCGATGCTATCTCATCCCCGTCGCTCCAGGCGGCCACCGTCTTTTCGAAATCGGGGCGGAGGTTGCCCGCCCTTTTTTTCCTACATCGAAGGGGCGGTGTTTCTGCGGCCGTGGACTGTCCGCAGAAGCGGTCGAGGCGGGAAACCGTTACACGATGAGGGGGGGAACGGCGGCGAGCGAGGGGGGAAGTGAGAAGAAGAAGGCCTTCTCAGAAGGCGGCTGGACTTCTCAGAAGCCCTCGCGCCTTCTGAGAGGTCTTCTGTGTCTTCGGGGGAGGCTTCGACAACTTCTCAGAAGGCTGGGGGACTTCCGAGCCTTCTGAGAAGGCATGCCCCTCCTCACATCCCCGAGAGGAAAGGCAGCACCAGCATCAGCCGGCTGTGCGAGCTATGCCCCGTGTGCGCACCCAGCCAGCCTCTGCGCCCACGCCCGCTTGGGTGTAGCTGCTCTCACAGTCGCAGGGCTGGAGGGCTTGTGGCCTCGTCCTGGGCAGCCCACAGTTCCACCTACTGCCCAGGGGGAAGGGGATCCGGAGAATGAGGAGGACGAGGATGCGGGGGAGGCGGGGGCAAAAGAAGACGAGGCGGGCGAGGAAGATGAGGCGGGCGGGGGAGCGGACGGGCCGACTGGGAGGGGCTTCGGGGAGGGCAGGGGAGGGGGAGCGCGAGCCAGAGCGGGAAAGGGGGGAGACGGTCTGTCAGAGTTTGGGCTCGCTCTCGGAGCTCTCGGCATCGTCCCTGGGTTGTTGCGTCAGCCTCGCGCCCGGACTGTGCGAGAGTTGCCCCGTCAGAGAGATCGCTCGTCTGCGGCCAGCGACGCGAGTAGATTGCTGTTGCTCGCTTCTTCTTTTCTCTGTTACGTGTATCTTGTTTGGTTCCTTTCTCTCTCTCTCTCTCTATCTCTGCAGGTGCGTGCCCCCCCCAGAAACTATTTGAGTCGGGGGTCGGAGATCCCTCCGTGCCCCAGGGTGCGCACACGTCGGCACGGGGAGGTGCGATCGGGCACGCTTGCCGGCTTGAGTATGTGTATCCCTTGTAGATCCCGGCTTTGAGAGATCTCTGGGCAAGAGGAGGGAATGGCCCGACGCTCGAGGCTCTCTCCTGAGAGTTCAGTGTTGCTGTGCTCACTTTGCTTTGCCGTCGATTTCCTTGCCGCCAGGCCAGCTTCATAAGTCCCATCTGCTTGCACTTCGGTCCCCTACACGTCTCCTCGTCCAGCGAAGCCCTGTGGCTGGAAGGAGTGAGGAACAGCAGCGCTAATCCTCCACATTCTTGGCTCAAGGGTCGCCTGCTCGGTATAATTTGCTGACCTCGAGGGTGCTGAGCGGGGCAGTCCAAACCACAGGGGTAGTGAGACTCGGCTTCGTCCTATTGCCAGGGAGCTGGACAAATAAGCACCACGTGGCGGGCCTTGGCGATAGCTGGGTTCACACGTGGCCGCAAGTCTTTCGGGCGCTCGGCCCTTGTTTGGGCGGGCACCCCGGCCCTTTGCATGTGCGCCCAGCGCGTGGATTCCCGCGTGCTCCGCGCGCAGATCTGGCGTGCGTGCTTCCAGCCTCTCGGTTCGGGCCGGACGACGAAGGGCAAAGGGGGGTTATGCCATCGGACGCCAGGCGCCGTTCCTCTGTACGTTGGCGCCTCTCAGCGCTGGGCGGCGCCGGGGAAGCCAGCTCGTGAGCTGACTCGCTTGCCCACCCTTCCCGCCCCGTCGGTGCCCTCCCACTGCCTCCTCCCCTCACCACCGGTCGTCCCACCCCTTCCCCCCGAGGAGGGCTTCCTTAGCTCAGCTGGCTAGAGCGTGAGGCTGTTAGCCTCAAGGTCGGGGGTTCGAGCCCTTCCCCCCGAGGAAGGGGTGGGGAAAGCCTCTGTGGCTTCGGCCGCCTCGAGCAGAGTCGGCATGCATGCTGCCGTGGCCACCGCCATCCTCTGCTGCCTCGCGGCCACCTTCTCCACCGCCGGGTATGCGCCCGTGGCCCCGTTCCTCGTGCCCAGGACCCGCCGCCGTGAATGGGAGGGGCCTCGAGGGGGGGAGGGGGCCTCGAGGGGGAGGGGGAGGGGCCTCGAGGGGGAGGGGCCTCGAGGGGGGAGGGGCCTCGAGGGGGAGGGGCCTCGAGGGGGGAGGGGCCTCGAGGGGGGAGGGGAGGGGCCCCGAGGGGGAGGGGGAGGGGCCTCGAGGGGTCGTCTGCGGCGGCCTCCCGGGGGAGGAAAGGAGCGCCCCCTGGGCGCCCCGGGGCGCGCTGGCTTCGGGGCCCCCACCCTTCCACGGCAGGCAAGGGTCAGGAGGGAAAGAAGCACACAGACACAATCAGTCGTCGATTCCCCCGAAACTTTGAGAAGATATGGGAAGTGGGGGGAAAACAAAACCCCAGAGAATATTGCAAGGTATGGGGAATCTTTTTTATTTGTGTGTATTTCTTGAGGTGTCCTGGGGCCCCTTCAAGGGGAAGGATCCCAGGGGGGTGGGCCAGGGCAGAGCGGGCGGTGGGCGCCAGCTCTCGCCTGCGCCGCCTCCTCGGCCCAGGGAGGGGGGCGGGGTCGAGGGGAGAGCGGGCCGACCCACCGCCCTCTCCGGGGGAGCGCACCCTTTTTCGGCTCGGCATCGCTCGGACGTGTGCATGTTTCCCTCGGCGAGGACCATCGAAGAGCACCCTTGATCATTTGGCGCAAAAACCACGCACGAAACCGAACACAACACAGGGAATGAACGTCCGAGCGATGGCGAGTTGGAACTCTCCGCAGGACAGAGGACGTCAAGATACTCCTCACCGCCCAGGGGGTCGGGATGTTCCTGGCCCTGGTTCCGGCAGGGGTGGCAGTCGACAGATTAGGCAGCATACCCGTGCTGAAGTCGGGGGTTTCGATATTGTTCCTTGCGTGTCTTGTGTCAGCGCTGAGCGTCGACTTCTTCATCCAGCTGGTTGGCCGGATCCTGAGTGGTGCAGCTGCTTCTGTGATGTTCAATTCGGCAATGGCGATGGTGATGGACTTCTTCGTGGAGCCGGAACGAGGGGCGAACCTTGGCATGGTGCTAGGCATAGGCACACTGGGCAATGTCGCTGGACCTCCTATTACTACAGGCCTCTTCGCATTCTGCAAGGCACATGGTACGCCGGAGCCGCAAGCGCTCCCGATGCTCATTCCTGCAGTTATCGTCACTGTCGCTCTTCTGACTTTGCAGCGCATACCACAGAGAGCCTCAGCGCTGGTCTCTGCGAAGACTCCTTTGGTCGAGGGGGGGATCGAAGATGAGAAAAATCAATCTGCAGAAGCCAGTATCAAGCAGGGCACAGTGGCGTGCGCCACATCATTTTTCGGCCTCTACGGTGTTGGCGACTGTCGGGTCTGGGTGATTGCCGCGGTGTTGTCACTTTTATTTGGAACCATGGCTGCATTAATGGGCGCAAGTTCTTTGGACATGAAGGCTCGCGGCTACCATGCCGCTGTAGTGGGGTTGACGGCGGTACCTGCTGGCGCTGCGCAAATGGTATTAGCCCGAGTGGGTGGCCGCTTTTGCGAGTCCCGTAGGAGTAGGATGATCGTGATGGTGATCGGTTCGTTAGGCTTGGCGGTCGGGCTTCTTCTGGTTGTGCTCGGTTCACGCTTCGCGCCGCTCGCTGCGAAGTATGTCTCAGCCATGCTCCTAGCCTCAAGTGCCATGGCCTTCGTGGATGCGGCCTCCATCTCTGAGATGGGGCACCTGGCAACAGAGTGGAACATCGGATACGGCCAGTCGGTGATGGCCTCCGAGCTCGCGGTCACTCTCGGCCAGTCCTTGGGACCTTACGTCGGGATTCTAATTCTGGAGGCAGCCAGCTTTGACGCCCTCTGCTTATCGGCGGCTGGCGCCGCTGTTTTTGTTGGCCTTGCCGGCATCGGCATAATGCCATCATGACTACGCGCGACGCGTGCGAAGCGCAAGCTTGCTTGTGAACATCGTGCACAGAGGCCCTCCCGACGAAAGAAGTAAGCTAGCACGCCGTGCAATCAGTGCATTATTGCGCTGATCTCTTCCTGCTTCTGTTTGGTGTAGGGGGGGGCGCACCGGGGGGGGGCGCACCATTTTGGAATATTGATCCTCATGCGCATGTTGGTGCCATCATCGGTCGGCAGCTGGCTACAAGGGGCTGCGCCAGCTGGGCTGAAAGGAGGACCGCGTCGGGCTCGGAAAGGGGGTCGCTGTTCCTTGGGGCATTCCATTCTTGTTCCTGCCCTGCGCTTTGGGGGCCTAAAGGAGGCTTCGTTCCTTCGTCAGCGTGCCTTGCGGTGGCACCTCGACTGCAATCGGACGCCGCCCCCCGTTTAGATCCGCGGTCGGCACCGCGGGCGAGAGGATGAGTGCTTTCCGTGCTTCACCCAAGAAGATCCAAGATGGCCCCAAGACGTGCCCAAGAAGATCCAAGATGGCCCTCACGACGATTAAGATTGCCAAAGTAAGCAGCCAAGACGGTCCCACGACGACGCCTCCAAGACTGCCCCAACGCGCCCCCAAGAGGCCCACGATCCCCAAGAGAGTCCAGCATGGCCCCAGGATGCCTCCAAGACGGTCCATGGCGAGGTCGCGAGGGCTCCTGATTGGGGCAAACATAATAGGAGTGATTGCCGGAATCTCCGCCCAAGATGTTATATCATGGTGCCGCGAGCTATGGTGGACGACGGAAGCGGGCTTTATTGTCTCGGGCATGATCTTGGTCGCCATGGCATGGGCTGATGGCATCACCACGTCTGGAGACGTAAGAAGGCGTGCTGAGGTACGCGCATCCTTTTGACCGGGAGATTGCGTTAGTGGCGCGTCCGTGATGTGAAACCGGCGCGTCCTTTGATACCTGAGGGAACCAGGGCTGAACCTAAACGGTGTTTTTCGTTTTCGTGCTGTTTTCGTTTTCCCTCGTTTTGTCTTCAATCCGCCTTTGTCGCAAAACGAAATCGAAACGACAACGGCCCACGAAGTCGCCAAAACACCGTTTAGGTCCAGCCCTGGAGGGAACCGTCGGAAACGAAACCGGGCATCTGTTTGTTGGGGCCTCGTGTCCACGCAACGGGCAGCCCATGGGAAGACAGCGCTTAAGCGTTCGCAGCCATCAAAAAAGCTTACTGGAGGACTGCGACTTGTCGACCCAGCTCATCCCGATAAAGTCGACTAGGCGTAAGAGTGACCTTTCGCCAGACTGACCTTTGGTGCGGGCACAGATGGGCCCCCAGATGGCTGAAAGAGAAGCGGTAGCAGCGGCTTAGGCGCTTGCTTTTGGCCCCCCCGCGGTCCCAAAAAGCCGCGCACCAAAGGTCACTCTTACCCAGGGTCACTCTTGCGTGTAGCCGATAAAGGATTGGCGAAGGAACTTGGATTCGATGGCCCATAGAATATTCAGAGCAAAGGTTTCTTCTTGGATGCCTGATCAAATGGCTTGCAGCACGCATCGACAAGGCACAGGGATATCTGATGTCAATGGTGGTAGTCCTTCGTTTTGTAGGCTATGTTACGGGGGGTGCAGGTGACGCGAAGACGACGTGTAGGAATGTCTGTAGTTTTTGGCAGGCCATGGTCGCACATGTTCTTGACAGCAGTCGTATCTTGGGTGAGCCACGCCGAAAGATACCCAGAACGTATTCCGCACCATGCGGGAAGAGAGAGAGAGAGAGAGAAAGAGAAATGGTGACTGGTGACAGACAGTGCGAGCGATCGCCAGAAATGACGGGCCAAGATGGACAAGATTGAGCCTCCGAGCGGTTATCGTGAGCGCCTGGGGCAACAGATGAACAAAGAACATGTTTGAACCTCGCGCACAGGCTTTACCACCAGATGTGCGGACAGTAAGATTTATAACATTAGGTGAAAGGTATGGACCAACCCGTTGACATCAGCGTTTAGTTATGCAGCGGGGTGTTCACTCAATATTTGCCCTTGGCTTTCGCCACTGCTGAAGAGAGTCAGTGCTTTAATTCGGCAGCGGAGTGTTCACTGAATGCTTGGCATAATTCTCGCCAGTGCTAAGGGAACCGTTATTTCAGTCAGGCAGCGGAGCGTTCACTGAATGTTCGCCCTTACCTTTCCGCCAGAGCTTATGATAACCAGTGGTTTACGTAGGCAGCGGAGTATTCCCTGAATGTTTGCCCTTAGCTTTCGTCCAGTCACTTAGGAGAACCAAAGTCAGGCCGGAAGGAAATTCGAAGAGGCGCTCCAAGGCCGCTGCAGAGTATTTGTTCGAGATGTTCGAGTGCATGTCACAGGGCGTTCGGCCTGCAACTACGCTGGAGATTTCGGTCGTGTGGGGACCCGCGTCAAAAGCGCGAAGAGAAGAACGACGGTTCAAGATGCATTCGGCACAGCCCAATGTGGCTCTGTGAGCCGCCCTCATTACCGCTCAGGGGCGCGAAGAAAGTCGCGCAGCGCGTTCGTCCGACCGCGTGGGTGCAGAAATCGGCTGGCCCGTTTCGTGGCCAAGGTCTTGCGCACAATTTTGCAAGGGGGTTGGCACAGGACTTCGCCCAGGATTTTGCCCAGGACGCTACGTAGCACCCCACATTTTGCGGATAAAAGTCGGGGGGCGGAGGCGTGGGCGACGCCAGACGCCACCAAACGTGGGCCCCATACGTTGCCCCACAAACGTTGCCCCCCAAACGTGGCCCCCAACCGTGGCCCCCAAACGTGGCCCCCAAACATGGCCTTCATATGTGGCCCCCACACGTAGCCCCCAAACGTGGCCCCCAACCGTTCGAGCCCCCTCACTCTGATAACGTTGCCATCCGCCTTGATGTATGATATATTTACCATAGCGTTGCCCTATCCGCCAATTCGCTCTTGTATGCACATTTTGATGTCGTGGTGTCTCACGTCCTGATCTCCGCTTGCGGAGCGAGATGCTTCCATGGGCTTCTCGACTGGGCTGGACTTGGCTTGACGTTGACCCAGGACTTCGCCCTGCGCAAGATTTCGCCCAGGATTCCGACGTCTCCTCGACTCCCCCGCCTTCCGCCCCGCAAGCCCTGCAGGAAGTCCAAAGTGCCCTGCAAGAATCACCTCGCGGGCCGGTGCTCCAAGGGCGCGGCCTGCGAGTTCTCCCACGACGCCCAGGACCCACGCGCTGCGGCATAGGATGAGGATCTGGGCGGGTACCTCGAATCGGCGGCGAAATCCGAACACTAATCTCGCCGATCAACGATTTGGGCAACTCGAGGGGCGGCGGGAGTACGGCTCAGGATTGGTCGAGTGCGTTGCAAAGTCCGAACCCTAGCCCGCGTGCTCCGACAGAGGAGGATCCGGGAGAGTTCTTCGAAGTTGGAGCCAGCTGGGGGTCTGATGTGGCACAGCACTGGTTCCGGCCAGCAGGAGGGGGGGCGGGATTCGAGGCGCGGCTCTGGGTTCGAGAAGATGTTGTGCCTTTTTCGGCCACCATCGGACGGGGCTAGGACGAGGATAAATACGTTCCAGAGCGTTCTGGGACGCACTCAGATCGTTCCGGAACGCTCTGAGAAGGTCGCGGCGCCCGAGACATCTGCCAGAGCCGCCGGATCTCAGAGATGCCCGATTTATCTTCACCCGCTCTTATCCTCGTCTTAGCTTCGTCTTCCCCCAGGGCCTGTTCTCAGGGCCGGGATCGTCAGACACGGATCTGGGCTGCAAAGCTACACTGGATGGAGCCCCGGAGGGTTCAGGGCATGGATGTTGATGCGATTTGGCCGCATCCCCCCCTCCTGGCCGATTTTTTCTCGGTGCCCTTCCAGCTCAGACCCCCGGCCGCCTCCACCCTCGAAGGAGACAAAAGAACGGCACGCGCACAATACGCCGTTCTTTATTGCCTGGATATTCAGGGCGTGACCAGGGTTGGTGCCTGGGGGAGGGGCTCGGTCACGTCCCGATTCTCGCTGGTGCCGTCTGGGAGTGCCTAGGAGCAATGGCCCATTGCCAGACGGCGCTGGCGCGAATCGTGACATGGCCAGATGGGGAGGAGGGGGGGACGGGGACGGTCACGGGCGCTATCGCGAATGATGCCAAAAAACGTGTTCATCAACGGCATGCACATTAATTTTCGTCGCATCGCGCGAGTCGTTTTGGATTGGCGCTGGGCCCTCCTGGCGGCGCTGGAGGCGCGCAGAGAAATCCGATGCAGTCCGCGCGGAGCTCCCAGAGTTGATGGTTATGCAGTTTGTCCTTTTTCTATATCTGCAAGCTTGTGTTGGCTGAGGGCCATCTACAGATCAGGGCCTTCTCCAGATCAATGTGCACTGGTCTCCTGCAGACCTCGACGTTGAGCCTGGCGTTTTTAGACAGGGGGGTATCGTAGGAGGTGTGGCGCGGGATGGTGGCGGTTGCTTCGGGGTTTCTGTAGCGCAGTCGCGCAGGGGCATCTTGTGCGGGCCAGCTGCCAGAAGCGGAGAGGTCCAAGAATGTGGATTTGCCGTCAGATGGTCAGACTCAACATCCGGTCTGCCACACACAGTTGGCCCAAGCTGTGCGCTCAAATGGCTCATGAAGAGGGTTCCAGCATGGCAGCATGACAGGTCGGAGTAGCGTGTTAATGGCATGGAAGAAGTGGTTGGTGCAGACATTGGAGTAGGAAGAGCGGCAAGTTGTAGGACAGCGATTGGCAGCAATCGACAGGAGGAGTCTAACCCCGATGCAAGCAGAGGGGGCTTCTGGCTCCTGGACCACCAGAGGCCGCTTAGATGCCCCCTTTGGGTCTGTGAGTGAGTCTCTTTCGAGCGTCTTGATGCGGAGGAGGAGGAGGAGGAGAAGGAGGAGGAGGAGGAGGAGAAGGAGGGTGGAGGAGGATGATGAGGAGGAGGAGGCCTCCTGGGAGCCTCTTGAGGTGCTCCCAGGGACCCTTCGAGTTCCTCCTCGTGGGCCCTTCCATGGGGGCCTCGTGGGCCCTTTCACTTGGGCCGATGTCCTGGAGGCCTCGAGGGGGGGGGGGCAGGTCTACAGGGGTCTTCTTCTGGCCGTCGTGGACGTTCGCAAGACCGTGGGGGAAGCGAGAAGGAGAAGGCCTTCTCAGAAGGCTCGGAAGTCCCCCGGCCTTCTGAGAAGCGTTCCAAGCCTTCCCCAAAGACACTGAACATTTCTCAGAAGGCGCGATGGCCTCTGAGAAGTCCCGCCGCCTCCTTTGAAGGCCTTCTCCTTCTCACTTCCCCCCCTCGCTCGCCACCGAAAGACAACTTCATGACGCCACCCTGGGCACTCTTGGGTTCAGTTGGAAGCGAGGAGTCCCAAACAATGCGTCCATGGAGGGGGGTCAAAGTTGGGCAGTACTGGGCATTCCTGGGTCAAAGTGGGCTCGGGGAGTCCCAACAACACGTCCAGCCCCCGAGCAATCCTGGGTCGAGTTGGAAGCGGGGAGTCCCAAACAACGCGTCCAGGAAGGGGCCTCGGGAGGGGCCAGGAGCCAAGCCCCAGCAGCGCCAAGACACGCCAGGTTGCAGGTGTCGAAGGCGCTGAGGTCCAGGAAGATCGCCTGCAAGCTTCAGTATCCCAGACCCCGTCGTGTGGCGAAGAAAGCACGACGGGCGTTGTTGTTGCCGTTTCGGCCTTTGGGGGGCCCCGCCGGTCCTTGGAACCGTCAGCAAACGAAACAGCATGACAAAACGGGACCGGGGTAATGGGTCGGGACCTCGGGGGGTTGACGTCATGAAGGAATCATGACGTCGGGGGTCTGGGGTTGAGGACCCTGGAGGGCCTGAGGACACTCCACCCAGTGCCTACCGCAAGGTGCACAGCTCTCAGGTGCGAGCAGCCCACCCCTTGGAGAGTTTGATGTTTCTGGTATGGCTCAAGTTGATTTGGCTAAAGCAATTTTGCGGAGATCTCGAACGTCGGGGCTGACTACGCCAATTCGAAACCTGTGCCTTGGGGGTAGCGACAACTAAGCAGCGATGGCCATGGCGGTTTCCGCATCTGCTATCAGCCACTTGATCTCCTTCGAGGCCGCCCACATCACAAGCCACCAGCAGGTCTCCAACGGCGGAGATGACCTCAAGCTGGTGAAGGAGCTCGGCATCTCCGCCATTTGCATTGTAGGTGGTGCTTGCCTCTGCATGCTAAAGAAGTTCCCTCAGCTGATGACGCCAGGCCTCCTGCTTATCTTCTTCGGCGCCCAGACTGGAATGAACATGTACATGAAGGCCGTCTTTTCGACCGCCACCGTCCTCGATCCAGCGCCAGCGGAGTACTGTGCAGAGCTGAGTGCGAGTGACTCGTGTGCTTGGATGGGCTTCCAGGCCTCGTTCTTCGTCACCGGGATACAGCAGTTTGGTGGGTTCGTCATCTTCTGGTTGCTCTTCCTCCCCGCGAAGGCGCTCGGCTTCAACAAATTGGGAGACAAAGAGATCGAGATCAAGAAGCTGACCTCTCAGAATGAGGTCATCGCTGTTCTGTGCTTCGCGGCAAGCTTCACGATGAACATCGCCCTGAACAACATGTCCATGTCGCTCATCCCCCTGACGCTAAATCTGATCATCCGCTCGTGTCTCCCCCTCTCAACTTTCCTCGCGCAGTGGCTCCTCACGAAGTACACGACAGGAGAGGGGAAGCCCTGCAAGGCCATTGAGATCGGGTTGATGATGCTAGGCGCTGCGATGATGTGCGTGTGCGTCTGGGCCAAGATTGCTGCCGAGGCCGAGGGGGAGTCCCACAAGAAGGGAGCAACCGGCGAGTCTGCGAAGACTGTGGTAGGCGTGATGTACTGCGTTGTGTCTCTATTTTCGGGGAGCGTGAACCTGGCACTCGCTGGGATCCTGAAGACGTCTGTGAAACTGGACGGGTTCAACACCGTGGTCTATAACTCCATCCCCGCCGCGATCATCCTCCTCCCCTTCGTGTTCTTGTTGCAGCACCCTGTAAAGCACTGGGACGGGGTCGGCTACACGAACGATGCCTGGGTCGTGGGCCAGGTCTGGGAGCACAGCAAGTCCACCTTCGTGTTCGGCGCCAGCTCCGCTCTGGCCTCCCTGGTGTACAACATCTTGCAGTTCAGCATCGTGCAGCACCTGTCGGCAACCCACGTCGCGTTCGCGGGCAACTTCAACAAGGCCGCCACCGTTCCGCTCGCCCTGCTGGTCGGCATCGACCACCTGCCACAGGCGCCGTACGGCGCCATAATGGTCGTCTCGGCCATCATCAACATCATCGCCTTCGCCGCCTACAACGTGGTCTCTGGCGGTGCTGGCGGTCACGGCGGCGGCGCTAGCAAGGAGAAGGAGCCCATCAGCCCCGCCAAGACGAGCGACGGCGAGGACGCCAACGAGAACTCCGCTCTCGCTCGCAGCGGGGCCTGACGCGCGTGTGCTCATCTGACGGCGGGGGCGGCTGCTGCTGACCTGCCACAGTATTCCTGAGCATCCCGTCCCGGGCGCGCGGCCCCTCGATTTTCCTAATTTTCTTAATTGGGCTGCACTTCATGGCTCTATAGGCTGGCCGCGTGCAGTTGTGAAATTCTCAACTACGGCTGTGCGCCGGAGTGCCGCATCCAACTGCGGCCAGGTCGACGCATCGGCAGTTCTCTTGGAGACCCTGGGCGTGCAAGCCGAGCGTTGTCCAAGCTAGTTTGGAGTGCTCCTTGCCCTGCAACCTGCTCTCCTCACCCTCCAGGCCGACGCAGAGGCAGCCCTTCTGGGGAGTCCCTGGTCGTGTAAGCCTGCGTCGTGCGACATGTTCTTACCTCCTCGCTCGTCTTGCTCATCCCCCTCCGTTCTCCCCCGCGTCCTCCCACTGGCAGGTGCAGTGCTACGCTGCACTTGCTTGTCCGATATTTTGTTGGTGTCCATGGAGACCTGGAATCCAGACGTGGAAGGTTCTGGATGTCGCAGCTTACAGCCTACCCTGTCGCGGGATCGGCGTATTTTCCTGGCATTTTTTTGGGGTATCCCCGGCACTGCGAGCGAGAGTTCTCTGTTGAGGTGTGGGCCTCGCAGATTCAGGCTCGTCCCCCAGTGTGAGAGTTGATATGGTCGCGTTTCAGTTGCCTTTGTAGCTAGGTTGCGTCTGTGTCGTTGGCATGGCCCGCCTCGCTCCGCCAAGCCGGGCTTGTCGCTCACGAAAGAAGGGGTGAGGCGGACTCCCACAGCGTCGGCACACGAAAAAGTACACACCCACCCCAGAGGGCGGATGTGGATGACGCTGGGCGCCGACCCATTTTCTGACCTGCGTGGCACAACATAGACAATTGATTCTACGTAGGTGCGGGCTGAAATGTCGGTCGACCTGTGTCAAAACGGAAGGCGGACCTCGTTTTTTGGGGGGAGCGTCCGTCGTTGGGGCCAGGTATGGGGCTAAAGAGGTGACCCAAATTTCTCGCTCTCGCCTTTGCGAGAGACGCCGATGTCAAGAGTCCATGTCCCCACGCACAGGTTCAAGAGGGCCCTTGACATCAGGGGCCTCCTGGGGGCCTCTTGGGGCAGAGTGCTCGGATGTTCGGTTCGTGCTCCTTCTCTTGGGCCCCCTATGGGGCCGTCCTGGCCTCTGCGGCCGTGTTGGCGCCTCTTGGGCGAGCCTGTTGGGCAGTCCTGGGGCGGTCTTGGCTCTAAGGCCGTCTGGGAGCGTCGGGACGCCGAAAGCCAACATCCTTCCACAACGTGAGGCCAGTCGATGACTTTGCCCTCTTGGGGCCCTCATTGGGAGGCCTCTTGGAGGTGTCTCTGGGCATGTGGGAGGCCTCGTGGGCCATCCTGGGGGGCATCTTGCTCGTCTTGGGGGTGGTCTTTCAGCGACTCGGGGACTCTTCGGACCGTCTGGGGTCGCCTCTCTCCACGCGCTCTCGGCCGGCCTGCCGCGGGCCTTCTCGGGCCACGCGGGAAGCCCAAGGGGGGCACGCGGGAAGCCCTCAGGGGGGCACGCGGGCAGCCCCGGGGGGGGGCACGCGGGAAGCCCCGGGAGACTTGAGCACTCGGGGTCCGGGCCCCTGAAAGACCTCCCAGGGGTGAGGCGATTTCTCTCCCCCAATCCCCGACTTCCGCCAGAAAAGTTTGGTCGCTCAGAAAAGGGGAGGAATCTTGGGATACATCCCGAGGGGGCTATTCGGACGCACCCCTGTCGAGGATGGACGCCCCCCCCTCGTATATCCCAGGGTTGGGCCCCAAATTGTTGATCCTCTCGAAAGCCTCACGGAGCCTGGGATAGGGGTCGACGCATCCCCTGTTAAGGGTCGAGGCCTAGAAGCTCAGGCAGCGGATTGGAGGACACGCCCACCCCGCGCCCAGAAGCACGGTGGCGGACATCGGGGTGCAGCTTGCATTCGTCGGGGCGACCCGCGCCAGGTCCGATTCAACACCAGGACATGCCTCCCGTGCATGCCCCGCAGACAGAGACGAAGCTCCAATGGCGCTGCCTGCGGGGGAAGGCTATTGCCTGGCGTGTTTTGACGCGTTTTTCAATAAGGGAAAACATACAGACACAAATAGAATCGCCGAGTCCCAGGAAGTTCTGGATAGGAAGTGAGTGGGAATGCGCAAAATATGTAAACATGGGAACCCTGGGATGTGTATGCATGTATCTGTGTGTTCCTGGGCGCCTTCAGTTTTGGAGGAAGCATTGCAAAAGTTTCCAGGGGGGGTACAGCTCCAGGGGGGTGCGGCCTCAAGGGGGCATGGCTTTCGCGGTTTGTTCGTCGGGGTGTGCCTGCGCATTCCTTAGCATCGCTCGGAAGTTTGCATTGTCTTCTCGGCGAGGACCATCGAGGCGCATAATTGATCATTCTGCGGAGCAAATGCACGCACGAAATCGAACATCGCACGGGGAATGGACGTCCGAACGATGGCGAGATTCTCGGCCCAGATTTGCTGTATGTCGGCCATGCGAGCGCGTCGTCGGACCTTTCGTGCAGCGGGGCCCGAAAACTGCAATACCCCGCCTGAGGGTGAGAAATCACCGCCCCAGTGGCTATACGATACGCTAAAACTGGGCGCTTGACTGCACAATCAAATCGGGCGCCTTCGACTGCAGGAGTCTTTTCTTTTGCAAAGTCAATCGTTAACCATTACGGCTGAGTCCTGCTCTTTCGGGTCAGTTGGTCACCACGGCATTTTGGCAGGCTTGCTTATGTCAGCGGATCAGGGGATCTTGCGACGATTCAGGACATGCAGCCCAGGCCCCTGATGCTGAAGTCGATGAAGCAGTGCATCTTCTTCGCGAAGGCTTCCATAATCCGCTGAGTTTCGCTTCGCTTAGGTATCAATATGTGGTTGGTCCCGTGCTCTTGAAACCTAGGTGAGGAGAGTCCGCACGTGCTTGACGACACCATTTCTAAAATGCCCTCATATTGTCGCCGGGTGCGCAGGAACGAGGGGAAGTTCGATGGGTCTTGGCATCGTCGTCATTGGGCCATGCTTGCGCCATCGGGCCGCCAGACATCAGATATCAAGGACGCGTTCGCAGTTGTGTTTCTTTTCTTTCCACGTGAGAGTCGTGTTTTCTATGGTTGGAGGTTCAATGGAGGGAGCATCCGCGAGAGAAGGAGAGTGAGACAGAGAAAAATGGGTGGTGATAGTGGAAGAGTGCAGCGCCCAAAATTTGAATAGCAAGTGGCATTAGACCTATCCCGACCACGCGCCCTTTGGGAGAGCCTCCTGGGTGCCTCCTGGAGGCCTCTTTGGTGCTTACTGGAGGTTTCGTGGGGGCGTCTTGCGAGCCTCTTGGAGGACGCTTGGGTCCTCTTTTGGCCTCTAGCGGGCCTCTCGGGGTCTTTTGGGGGCCTCTCGGAGGCCGTGTGGCCGTCTCGGTGGCCATCTGAGGAAAACTGGCCAGACTTCTTCAATTCGTGTTT
Organism: Prorocentrum cordatum; assembly: GCA_963575745.1. Taxonomy (NCBI): domain Eukaryota; class Dinophyceae; order Prorocentrales; family Prorocentraceae; genus Prorocentrum; species Prorocentrum cordatum. The sequence continues at coordinate 716,459 of CAUYUJ010006668.1, forward strand.
CCTACTTGGGCAATCCTGGGGCCCTCTTGAACCATCTTGGGCACCTTTTGAGGGGGGGTCTCTGTGCGTCTCTCTTTGGGCTCTCTTGGGGGCCTCTTGGGCCGTCTGGGACGCTCTGGAGGCCGAAAAGCTTGGCATACGAACATCATAAGAAGCCAAAGGTTGTTCAATGATTTCGGCCTCTTGGGCCCGCCCCAATGGCTTCCAAAACGATCCCAGAGGCCCCCAAGAGAGCCCCAGGACAGCCCTTGGGGTTACGGAGAGTTCCTGGGCCCTCTTTAGCGTTGTTTGGACGACGATTTGGGAATGGTGGAGACGGTTTGGGTGGGTTAAGCTTCCCAGGGGCCCACGAGGGAATCGTCAGGTGCATTGGGAGTTCTGGCAACTTGGAGATATGGGCAATTGGCCATCAGTCTTTTGATCACCCGAACCCTCACATACGTTGGGTCCTTAGGTGTACTCCAACACTTGCTGAATGCACTGTGGGACGATGGTAACGCATTGGCTCGCTCGAGACAAGACCTCGCTTTTTGCGAATCTTTGCCTTCGGCGGATGCTGTCGGAAGGCCGGTGGAGAAGCAGGCGGAAGCAACAATGCGGCGGGCTCGCCAGCTGAAAATCGGCGGACGAGGGCGGACGTGGAAGTGAATCATCATCTGTTTCGGGCTCAGGGTCTCCGGGTTTTGACAGGTGGTTGCGGCCGATCCCGCCGCATCGCAAGTGCAGTAGTTCTTTGTGGCGACGATTCGAGCACCGCTGGGACGACCGCCACATCAGACACCTGTCTCTATTTCTGCCAGGGGCTCTCGTTGGGGCGATTGTATTCGGACCGTCTTAGGGCTGTCTTAGGTTCTTGTGGGGCCCTCTTGGAATCCTCTTCGGTCATCTTGGGGCTCGTTTCGCAACCGTCTGGGGGTAGAGGGAGGCGCGTGTGTATGTGTTACGGTGGATCTGTCTTGTGGCCCTGTTGATTCATATTGGGGCCGTTGTGTGCTGTAATGGGCACCTCTGAGGCTGTCTTGAGGCCCTGTCGGAGCTGTCCTGGACCGTCGGAGGGGCTTCTGGTTTTTGCTTCGGGTGTAGCCGGAGATTGTTTCTCGCAGGGTAGACCTTTATACACGGATTTAGCTTATCTGAACTAACTGACTTGTCGCACCAGTTAGCCAGCTGTTTTATTTTCGGCGGCCGTGGGCGCAAACTATGGTGCAACTCACTTTGACCGTCTTGAAGCTGTCCTCTCCACTGCTCGTGCAAACATCCCACCCTCCCACCCGCAACGTGGTCGCAAGAGCTCTTACGACAAGACCGTGACGGTAGGTACCAGATGGCACCTTGCCACGACACCGACGACGACAGCGACAACGACAACGACGACGACGGCGCCGCCGACACCGACGACGACGACACCGACGACGTCTCCAACGACTTCGACGACGACAGCGGCCACGACGACGACGACGACGACACCGACGACGACGCCGACGCCGACGACGACGACGATGACAACGACGACGACGACGCCGACGACGACGACGACGACGACGACGACGAAGACAACGACGACGACGACGACAACGACGTCGCCAACGAAGACGACGACGAGGGAGGCGGAAGGACAACGACGGCGAAAACGACGACAACGACGACAACGACGAGGGAGGAGGGAGGACGGCGACGACGCGAACGACGAAGAAGGAGGAAGGACGGCGACGCCGTCGACGACAACGACGAGGTAGGAAGGACGACGCCGACGACGCAAGAGCGCGCGCGCACGCTTTTGTTGAAAATCCGTGTTGCGAAACCTTGGGTTTTTGTACGCTTTTTGGTCACACGGTTTTGACATCCTTCCGAAACCGATGGGTTTTGAAGGATTTCGGCATACGCGCGCGACGACGCGCGCGTCTGTACTTCGTCTCAGTTTTTTGCAGAGGATTCTCGCGACGGCACACGTGCAGTGGCGTTCGACAGATTTCGACATGCGCGCGCGACGCCCGTTTAATAGCATGTTGTGAAAATCTTGAAAAAACGGTGGTTTTCTTAAGATTTCGCAAGAGCTTGCGCGGAAGCTTTTTTAGCAAATCAGTGTTGCGAAACCATGTGGTTTTGTATGCTTTTTTGGAAACTCGATAGCAAAATTACTGCGGCACCGAAGGTTTTTGAAGGATTTCGGCATGCGCGCGACGACGCGCGCGTGTGCACTTCGTCCAGTTTTTTGCAAAACGATTCGTGAACAAATGTTACGTTAGAACAAAACATATCACCTCATAATGTTTTTTACAAGGGAACCTCAGAGGGGGGGAGCCCGGCTGGCCTGGGACATTGCGATTTCAAACTTAGGATGGACATGTGGACAGAATCATGTATGATTTACATACCCGAAAGGGGTAGCGATGACGCCGCCGGGGAGGGGTAGAGTCTATTCTTTTTAGAAAGGAGAATCAATAGGAGGCCGTTTTAGTTTTGGCGGCCGAGGGCGCAACCTATGGCGCAAGCAATAGGAGGCCGTTTGATCCTCGGCGGCCGAGGGCGCAACCTATGGCGCAACCGATCAGAGGCCGCTTTATTCTCGGCGGCCGTGGGCGCAACCTGTGTGGGGACAAATGGGAGGCATTTTTTCTCGGCGGCCGCGAACGCAACCCATGGGAGAGTGTTTTTGTTGGCGGCTATTCTCGGCGGCCGAGGGCTCAACCTATGGCGCAACTAGTACGGTGCCGGTTTATGTATGGATGGCGAGGTCTAACTTAGTTCTGCGTGTGACGTCGTTCCGCTGGCACCCCAGCAACCTTCGAATGATGCAAGAGTTTCGCAGTCCGCAGCCCCCCAGAGGTGGCGAGGTTGAATCTGAGTCTGCGGCGGGGCGTCACTCCGCTGGACCCCCCACCATCCTTCAGAAGTAGCAGCCGTTTCGCAGTTCGTTGCCCCCCAGGGATGGCGAGGTGTAGTATGAGTGTGCGGCGTGGCGGCATTTCATTCGACCCCCCAGCAGCCCTCGAAAGTGGCGACGGTTTTGCAGGTCGCAGCCCCCCCATGGATGACGAGGTCTAATTTAGGCCCGCGACGAAGACTCACTCCGCTGGACCCCGCAGCAGCCTTCGAAAGTTGCGACAGTTACGGGCTTTGCTACTGTCATCATCGTGCTTGCTGCTGTCGACGTCGACATGATACTGCGCCCGCCCGTCTCACCAACACGCACTGGAGTGCCCGAGCGCTGCCGCGGCCTGTGAGACGTGCTGGGGGATCCCCAGTGGTCAGCGCCAGCGCGGCCGCATCGGTCGCCTCAGGCAAGCTGGTCGGTCTGCGCTTGAGCCTGCGCGCTAGCGCGGCCGCAACGATGCGCCAGCCAGTGCCAAGCAACCATCGCAATCGCAGCCGCATGGTTTTCGCAAACAAGGTTCCAGATGGATGTGTGGTGTGATTGCGCCAGCAGTGGAAGTGACGATTCACCGATGAGCAGTCGTGAACTGCACCACGTAGATTGCGCCACCTGGCTTACACCACATAGCTTGCACCACATAGTTTACACCACGTAGCTTGCATCACGTAGATTGCATCACTTGGATTGTATCAGTGTTTGGGGTCCACGCTGGCTATGTTTGTTGCCGCTTTGGTTTGCAAGGGGGGAGGCCTTATTGGCCGAAGTTTGTCGCTGGTTGGATGGAGGATGGGGGTGTGTACATAAAGAGCAGTGACAAAACCTTCCCCCGAGCAGGTGAACGAGAAGTTTGGGAAGATACTAGGATAGCTCGCGATACCAGTTTCGCCCACAAGGCTTGTCTTATTCACCCTTGGCGCTGGTATATCCGCAGTCAACAACCTGTGTGTGGAACCCGTGTAATACCCTCATATATACTCCTTATCCTTACCTCTCCCGCACCTGGCCGTTTGGGCTCAGGTACTGAGTTGGAGCGATCGTACCTTGATCGCTTGGGAGGGAAAGATATCCATCTATCCCTCCATCTCTCTACCAACGGATCAGGGGTTCTGTACTCTTGTACTTCAACCCCATACACAGGTTATCAGCCCTTTAACGCTCACCTTCACCGACTCGCCCGCGGTGACCTTGCATGCGAGCCCAATGGAGCCGCTTCGGCGCATGCGCCGTAAGGGTTCCATTGGGGTTTCGCGTCCAAGCTCTCCCACGGTGCGACGGCTCGGTGCTGAGTTGGAGAGCATTAGTGCGGACTGTGTTGGTGTCCCCGATACCCCCCCCATCTCCCGAGGACCCGAGGCGCGTCTAGCTGCTGAACTTCGCCGCAGCGCCGCCCGCGGGGGGACAGGAGAAGGAGTAGGAACAGGAAGGAAGGAGTTTCACACGCCGACCTTTGATCCTCCCTCCCCTTCCCCGTCGGGAGCAATCCCAACCGCGTCAGGCGAAAGCCTTACCGGTCTCGATACTCCAGGGCGCTTCCGCGCTAACCGCCGATGGACCTCAGGTGCTGGAACCCCCAGCCCTGCGACCGTCCCTGTGGCGGAGCACGTAGCTACCTTCGAGGAACTCAGTAGACCAGTGTCGGCACAGCCACAGACGCGGTACCCCAAGGTATCATCGGATGAGACATCACACACACATGGTCCGAGTCGCAGCTCGTCCGCGCGCAACCGCCGTGGAGCCCCAGGCCCATACGGCGAGCGCAGGTCGAGCCCGCGCACTGCCTCTCAGAGGCCATGCACTCCCCGCGACAGGGGACACAGGGAAGCTGACGCTCCCCACCTCTCCATCTCAGACGACCAGCTGGCGGAGACGTCCGCCGCAGGTGACATAGCTGAGCTCAGAGACCAGGTTGAAACCTTCGTGTCCAGCCAATACTCTGGACTACTACAGAGCGTTCAGACGAACGCCACGATACTGCAGCCATACGTCGCGATCTTGACGGCGCCTTAGGGATCATCGATTCCAGGATCGCCGAAGATAGACGCATCATAGGAGAACTGCAGTACCAGGTTGATCGTGAGGTGTCACACCTCAGGTGAACGAACGGCGATGGTCGAGAACCTGCGCAACTACCTCGCGCAGATGGAGCAACAACTTGTGATCGTACGCGACACAGGCATTTCTGCGGTCAGGATTTTACACGATGAGATCCACGACCAGCTCCGTAACCGACCAACCCCAACCGAGGCCACAGACCTCGGCGACGTTCAGTCTCAGATCAATGATCTTCGATCTTACCTAGACCACACTACGGCGACGCTTCGTACCGAAGCACACACAAACTCGTCGAACCTGATCGACATGTTGCAGCGTACTGAGAGAGTCATCACTCAAAGGCTTGATGCGACCAACGCTGTCGTGCAGCCACTCGCTAACCGGATCTCTGACATAGAGCAGCGTTTCCCTGGTGTACAGGACGCCCTGGCAGAGTTGCGTGTCGGACGAGCCCAGACTGATCAGCTGGATTCTCCTCCCACGGTTTACGATTTCGCCCGCCTCACTGACAGGTTGCAGGAGGTTGAGAAGGCGGCGGACCACACGCAGTTAGAGCTCTCCCAGGTTATTCATGAAAGAGATACTGAGAAGGTACGTGTTGAGAGTTATCTCGCACGTCTGGAAAGCGAGGTGGAGGCACAAAGCGCCCGTCTCCGAGCATGCGAGCATCGGCTTGATCGGTATTCCCAACGGTCTCGGGATACTGATGAGTATACACGCCAAAAGGTGGGTCAAATACAAGAAGACATGACGAGCTGGACGAATCAGCTGATCGACCACACTAACGACACCAACATTCACCTTCGACCTGCAGCCGACCCGCACAGGCCGACGGCAGTGTCCGCCGAAGCACCACAAGCTTCAGCAGGACAACAACGACGCACATCTCCAGGAGCAGCCTCCGCGGCAGCTTCTGCACAGACACGCCATGTGTCTCCTGTGCGCACAGAACCAACCATCGACGGTGCACCGATACCCTCACAGCCAGCGTCTGCGGTGTCGGTCCATACTACGACGCCTATCAAGGAGTCAGACACCGTCCGTGTACCTGTCTTGCCTAAGATCACGCAGCTGCTGGAGTGGCAGCAAAGAGTGCGGAAGAACTTCGGGGCCGCCTCAGGGCGACCATCCAAAGCATACGCCTTCCTATGCGTGGCAGAACAACCCGAATGCACATTCGAGGATTTACAAGACAGTGGAGACTTTGAGAGCATCGATTGCAAACTCGCAACCGCTCTGAGCGACATATTATCCTCAGACTTACGCTACCAAATCAGGCTCATCGAGACCAGAGAGCACAAAGCAGGACGCATGCTCAAAGGACGCCAGATATACTGGCATATCCTACAGTCCTACAAAGTGACAGACGTCGACGACGACCTGCGCGATTTCGAGCGCCTTAAAGAACTGAGGATGAGAGACGAAGATTTGCAACGTTTCATTACCGATTGGGACGCCTTACTCTTGGAATGCCGAGAAGTACCCGATCCAAAGATATTGGAATCGCTATTCCGCACACAGATTCGTAGACATGCATGGATGAAACAAGACATGTACGAGTACCAGCGCATGAAGATGAGCGACCCGAATCGTACCTACGGTTGGCTTCGACAGCGTGTCCTGGACATACTGGAGATTAACAATTGGAGAAGAATCAAAACAAGCTACGGTACGAACACGAGACACGATCTCAGGTTAACGTGTGCGTTGCATGGAAGAAAGGCAATTGTCGCAATGGTGAACGGTGCAAGGCTTTACATACATATTCCAGGGATTGGAAGAACAACAAATCTTCCAGAACATCAACGGCTGGTGGCAACCCCCGCCGTAGTATGTCCACCCCTGCGAATCACAAGAAGCCAGCATCAAGGCCGTTCTGCTTCGATTTTGCCAAGCGCAACACATGTACCAGAGGTGATAAGTGTAACTACCCGCGCGTCGCACAGTGCAAGGATTTCGCACAGAACAAGTGCACAAAAGGCGACAAATGCAAATACGCTCATCTCGCACCTGGTGCAAAGACTCCTGAACGAAGCCCGAGTCGACCACGGACTTCCAGCCAGGACAGCCGTGGCCGATCACCATCCCGCGGATCAGGAAGCCAACGGTCTTCACAACGCGGGGGGTTTCGCTGCGCAAGCGATTCACGACAGGGACGTGACAACCGACGCCAATACGACCGATCCCGTTCACATCCAGGAGGTCCCAAGACTCTCGCAGCCAATCGAGAAGTCGTTACGACAGATCTTCGAGATCTACCTCCCGAGGACGAGACAATCGTGGCGGCGGACGTGGCAGTCCACGCGGCCGTGATCGATCATATGGCAGTGACAAAGGACGTGGCAAGCGGTATCCGAGCCGCGGATCGTCCCGTGGTTCACCCAAGACTAGAGCACGTTCTCCTGCCAACTTTAGACATTCACGCCGTTCAGACCGCAGCTACGTCATCCGCGACAAGACCCTCATGGCCAACACCAAGGCCACAACGACATCTACCAAGATACGTCGTCGGATACGCTTCGACGTACGCAACGTGGACTACTATTTCCATACCATATCTGGCAGAGCCAGACTGGGCAGGTGGAAAGAGCTGCCGAATGAGGGTGACATCGTCAACGTACCAGATCCATTACCACAAAAATGGTGGGATGATAGTGCAGAGGCCTTACGACAATGCCAAAAAGAGGCACAACTATGGTACGACGAACTGTACGACTACCGACACAACAAAGAGTCGGTGGCCACACCAACTGCGATCCGAAAGCATGACGACACTGTCAAGCAGTCATCAAAGACTGCCCAGACGACAACAACGACAAAGCAAGTCGACACTCCACGCTCGACTGCAGCATTGACAAGGTCTTGGGTTCTTGACAGTGGTTCTGCCCATCATATTCAGGGAAAACATGAACTTACGCAGACCGAGTCGGATCGCATATCTATTCGCGAAGAGCATATTCTGGAAACTGCAAATGGTGATCGTACCGTCAACGAGCACTACGACATACGGCTACCCGAAGTTGGACTGCATAGTTCAGCCCTTGCTTTACCAGACTGCCCATCATTACTATCAGTTGGAAAATTGATCGAGGTTGATGGCTTTCGACAGCTTTGGGATCCTGAGCTGGGCTACATGCTTCAGGATCCGGGGGGCCAATGGTATAAGATTCCAGTCAACAATCGAGTGCCAGAGTTACGACTTGACGACTTAACACGGATACCACCACCACGTTTATGCACTTCGTCAGCACCCCGCCGTCGTCAGCGAAAGCGTTCATCCGCCCGCTGTAACGACACTTGTTGGTGCTGCAAAACTACAGAGCAACCAACCACTGCAGACGAGCTACGACCCCACATAGGGACCTGCCCCAAGAGACCACATGTCGGAGAGGGAGGAGGAGCACGGACCATCACGGTCGAAGAACCTCCCGACACAAGAACAGACGAGACCAACGTGGACACGACCACCGACTCGCCTACGTCTCAGATGCAGTGTTCTCCTCCACAATGCGGGGGGGTCGATATAGCTCAAGCAGACAACGACATACCGACAGAGACACCCACACGAACGCATCCAGACAACGATCGAGTTCTGCCCAACAGACAAAAGAAACCGATCGACCCGATGCATTACATGACTCACAGCCCAAAACATCCCGACTGTGAGATCTGTTCTCGTACGATGGCACAGAATGCCCCGTGTAGACGACAGCACAAACCACATCCACCGGCAGACCCCACCGAAGAGGATAACGCCTACGAAGCTTTTGTCCCGAAGAAGTTCGGTGAAGCTCTAACTGCTGACCATATCGTACTGGCCAAAGACGATGCCGCGGACAAACATGGCGACAAATATGCACTTGTTGTCCTTGACAGATATACTGGCATCTTCATGGCCTACCCAGCGCTACACAAAGACGCAGCTACTACAAAGGCATCCTTTCAACAGTTCATCGCCGCGAACGATGAGGTGAAGCATATCTACACAGACAATTCTGGAGAGCTTCAGAAAGCTTGCCGCCAATTGGGATGGAGACACGACACGAGTACGCCACATCGTCCACAGACAAATGGATTGATTGAGCGGGTTGTCAAAATTGTCATCCTTGGTACCAGAGCTGTGTTACATATGTCTGGTCTGGGACACGAATGGTGGAAAGAGGCCATGCAAGCCTTTTGCTGTGGACACAACTTTGTGCATACATCCACGGGCGTTGCTGCCCTCAAAGAGGAGCATGCAGAAAAGACAGCTCATGAAATAAGATTTGGCGAAAGCTTTCCTGGGCACTGCATACCATTCGGTGCTCGGATATTTTGGAAATGCCTCAACCCCGAGATTAACAACGAGACTGCAAAATTTAAAGAAAACACTCGGGAAGGGTTATTCATGGGATACCACTTACACTCTGGTGGACGATGGTCAGGTGACTACCTTGTTTTGGACACGGCTACATACGCCAAGAACCCTGATGGTGATCTGTGCCATGTGCACAGAGTCAAAGACATCATCATCCCTGATGGCAAGTTCACCTACCCCGTGAAAGATGGTACTCTACGACATCATAACCCTGAGGCACACGACGAGGTGAAGGCATCTACTTCTCGCCCCTTGGGTGACAAGCCAATGCCTGACCCTCCACTTTCTTACCCTAAAGAATGGGATGATCCGTCTATGATGACAACGGAAGATAACGCTGTTGATATCCAGACATCGGCTTCTGAAGTTGCTGCACCAGCGCCGGAGCCAGACTACTGGGAACAGCGTGGATATTGCGTCATCAGACACATTCGTACCCCAAGAAAGAAACTATTCATCCCAACGGACGACGTCATGAATATACCAGTACCTGTTGACCAACTCGACGTGACACGAGATTTCAAAACGACTTCTACTTTCGAGGGCGAAAGTAACTTCCGAGATGTTTGGGATGGTGTTAGCGCCAACGACCACAGGGAGCTGAGCGAGCCGTGGACAGGCACGATTCAGTTCTATGAGCTTCCAAAAATAACGCCAGACGGCAAAATGGTGGTTCGTGGACGCGAGACACGTGTGCAGACTACTACACGTCCTGATCACGTTCTTCCCGAGCATTGGAAAACACTTTCCCGTGGACAGCAAAAGAAAGAGATCGATTACGCCAACGACGTTAAACGAGCCCGTGAAATTCGTGATCGTGCTGCATTGCGAGTGTGGACAAGACAGGATAAACAGGTCAACAATTTCCGTGCTACTACATCAGGCGGACCCACATGGAATACTGTGGAACGACGGATTACATACGACACTGACAATGGTGACGTCATCCGCGACGAGAATGTCAAAGGCGTGACAAACAAAGACATACTGTATGCCAAATTACCTGGTGGGCCGCGTGACATTACCACGGTACTATACTACCGTCAACTACCACAACAGCACGATGGAGAAGAACGTGCTTTGGTATTTGTGGATAATGAAGGAACCGACTTTGGGACTTTGAACCCGCTCATACGCAAGTTCACCCAGTCGGTAGCAATACCAACCATGCCACGTGAGACCAACTACATGCCGGCACACAGAGATAAAATACCAGATTCGACATGGTCACGCCCAGCATTAGTTACCAGAAACCTGAGTAAGAAAGAAGTTGCCGCAGAACCACGTGCACAAGAAGCCCTACGAAAAGAATACGAGAGATTGGAAATGAAACAAACATGGATGTTGGAGACTGTTGCAGAAAAAGCTGACATTGAGTCACAAGCTATTCGCAATGGAACCAAGGTGCATTTCTTCAATATATTGGAATTATCATCAGTCAAACATGAAGAACTTCCTCCTGATCTACGTAAATTCAAGGGCAGAGTGGTGGTTCAGGGCAATACTGGCAAAGATGAAACTGGTTTGGCCGCCATATTCGCCGACGCCGCTTCCAGTGCTTCGCATATAGAGGCTTCCAAACTTTGCGATGCTACTGCATTATTACCGCAATATGCGGGAGAGCAAAGTGACGCACCTGGAGCTTACACGCAGGCATTATTATACGGCGACGGACGAATTGATCCAGTTGATACTTGGATTACTATACCTAAATGGCGACAACCGACATCATGGTCAAAATACAATAACCCAGTGTGCCGATTGCGATTGGCACTATACGGACACCCTCTTGCAGGTGTCTTTTGGGAACGAAAATGCCGTACATGCTTGGAAAGCGTCGGTTTCGAGCCTATTTCAGGATGGGAATGTGTATGGAGACACAACAAACTGGGACTGATACTTTCAGTATATGTGGACGATTTCAAATTGGCCGGCCCAGCTCATAATCTACAGACTGGCTGGGATTATATTCGTAAAAGCGGTATCGATTTGGATCCACCTACTCCATACTCACAATATTTGGGTTGTGGACAACAAGCATATGACGTACCGCAGAGCATCTTCGACAAAAGAATGTCCACAATACGCCCTATGCTACCTGCACACAACGAGAAAGAATACAATACGGCAAAACACGTTCGTGGCATTCGACATGACATGCTTGGTTTTACAGATCAGTGCATTGAGCGGTACCTGGAATGCGCCTCCAAGCGCGCCCAGGGAAAAGGGTCACGTCGGAAACGATCCGACTCGCCGAGGGCTTCGCGATCCAAATCGCCATCTTCCTCCGGGTCGGTCGCCAGACCTACTAGTGTGCTCAACGCACGGACAAGATCATCCAGCCCAGCAAAATCGATCGACACAACTTCTACCAATACCATACCCGCCACATACCATGATCTACCCGACGCAGAGACCCCTGGCATCGAGGACACCTCCTTCACTGAGTCCGACTATTCAGACGAGGGCGTTCTCGGCCAGGACGCGGCAAGTGTACTAATGAAGATCCTGTACTTGGCACGTTGCTGTCGTTTCGATCTTCTACATCCGGTATGTATGTTGGCCAGAGAAATTACCAAATGGAATACTACATGTGACAAACGTCTACATCGGTTGATATGCTACATCAAAACGACGCGTACACATTGCTTACACGGATGGATAGGCGATTCATCAGACAAGTTATCCATCATGCTGTTCACTGACGCCTCGTTCGCTGATTGCATTACATCATCCAAATCCACTACCGGTGTTTTTGCTGCGCTTGTTGGACCCAATACGTTCTTTCCAGTCAACGCTGTATGTAAGAAACAAACGGTTGTTTCACATTCATCTACTGAATCGGAGATCGTTGCTCTCGATTCCGCACTACGACTGGAAGGGTTACCACTACTATCATTCTGGGAAGCCGTGGTGGGAGTTGCCAAAACATGCAAAGAGAAGAATGCATGCCTGAGTTGCCATCGACACGTTGACCCGGCGATGTGTCCTACATTGGCAGCCAAAAAGAAGCGTAAACCATCGCCTCGCAAGGCACCCCCTACTCGGGGATCTTCTCCTGGCCGTAGGCAACTACCGCTAAATACGGATTTGCCTACGACTCCAAAGAGACGTACAATATCCCATGAAGGTACCGTACTACACGTGGATCCAGAGCCAGCTCCAGAGATCAGTGCACCGAAAGTACGACTTATCGTCTTGGAGGATAACCAGGCCGTTATCAAAATTGTCCAAAAGGGACGTACACCAGCACTTCGTCATCTTCATCGTACTCATCGTATCAATCTGGATTGGATATGCGAAACATGTCAAATTGAACATATCGAGCTTAAATATGTAGGAACAAAAGAGCAGATCGCAGATATGATGACCAAACATTTCGAGACCAAGAAAGCAGACCTTTGGAAGGACCTCTTGGAACACTCGCTTATTTTTCCTGTTACTCCGATACAATGTCCGCCGATACGAGGGCCTCGGAGGCCCGACGGTTTACCTCATGAAGCGGAACCTCCTAAATTGAATGGATGCCCAGAAATATGCAAGATATTGCTGACGGAAAAAGAAAGATGGGGCGAGGTAGGATCAGAATGCGGATTTCAGTGTGTTGGACAAGCTAACCATGAGGGGCTATGTGCATGCATGTACCACTATGGCGTACCAGCCGCAGATACTGCGTCGCGCACACCTCGTTCACGCGCACGTTCACCGCACGGTAGACATCCTCGCCATCCTCCCTCACCTCAACGAGATGCAGAGAGAGTTAGGACATTGATTATTCGTTCACACCGCAGCAATTTTACGACTCGAGCTACAAAGCTTACAAGCATCCTGTTTGCCGCTTGCGAGGCGAACATAAGTGAGATCGGTTCTAATCCCGACCCCTCCATCCACGAGATGGATCAGGCACAGCCGCTCAACCTCGTCGGCTGGCCCATCGGCTACGACAAGGAGTACGACCCGAACGCCAGGGACGATGACCGCGTGGGCTTTGCGTACCACGCTCAAACTGGTCGTCCTCGTGATCCCGAAGATGGTTACATATACATACATCAACGGCGTGCCGATCGGAGCGGAGAATTTGATCTTCGAGTACCCGACGAGTCTTCTATCCGTGAACTTGCCCGCTTCGCGTCCGTCGAGGCTAAGAAATGGGCCAGCACTGAGAGTGGATCCGTCGGCGGCAACGCCAACTACGAGTACAACGCGTTCACAGCTACGCCGTGGCTATCTTTCATGCGTGCTATGTGTATGATTTCCAGCCTTTTCAATCGTAATCCTTCAGTACAAGATAGTGTTCGTGGACTACATGATCATTTGAATGCGACGATCCCAGGATCAGACCGCAAATGTCCACCATCAAACTTTACTACTATGATACTGAAGACGGAGTGGATGATGATTCACAACGATTGGTCCAAAATTGGCAGTGCAGTTCTGGGACAATACACCGAGGACAGCGTTACGGATACGCAAAACTATTACAACAATGGTCTGAGTGCACCATCCGATGTATACCAGAATGGATTGGTAACGCCATGCTATGCTCCTAAAATTGATCGTGCAATGGCCAAGCTACCTACTCGTCCACCTGGCATCGCCAGGACATCGGATACATCTGGGCACATCGGTCATATCGTCGAGGATAACTTGGTCACCAACACGAGAGCTTTTTCCGACCTTACCCAAACAAAGAAGTTCCGCCGCAAACTTACTACATGGTTGACTGCGCGCGGAGGCTTTGGAAGTATCGGATCAAACTCCAAGACGGTGGCAACACCATCCGACCATCCGAATGGTTGGGTGGCAATATTGGATGATCCACAAGAGACAGAGCGTACCTATCGTTGGACACCATACAACGAGGGCAACGACTTCTTCGGCGACGCTGTTGACCACATGGGTTCGAATGATCCTGGCATGACTCCTGGCAATGATGTGGACCCATTCGAGTTGGACCACGCAAAATACAGTGCTTTCTGTGGTGGTCGCTTGGTTTCTACCCTATTGTCAGACAATAGGTGGCACTCCCTCGTACAAGAGGACTTGGGACTACTATTACATCATGCATTTGGGCCATCGGGTCATGCGTACAAATGGACCAACTTATACACGGACTCAACATGGATCATGCATCCGAAGAAAGGGGCTAAGGGTGCAAACCACAAGAAGTACCCCACTTTCGGCATCGACGAGCTCAACGCTGCCCAGAAGAGAATCGACCTCGCCAAAGCATCAAATACTGCTCTTGTTCCGCTATTCATGCCGTGCCTTAACCGCGCGGAATACATGGGTGGCGCTACTCTTGAGCACCTGTCGACCATGATCCGCGACGACATCATGATGTGGGCATTCTCTTTTGGCAATTACAGGGAATGGTTCAGACAGAATGACACGCCGATCGGTCAAGATTGCGTTCTCTTGCCTGAAGCTGGTTATGAGGGCGTACGATACGGAATGGAGGAACTACGCAAGCAACGTTTCGAGAAAGAGGAAAGCCGTATCAACGCTCTTCTCAACAATCAGTTTGAGAACACTCTCGAGCAGCGCAATATGATCAGGAAGATCCGCGAAGCCAGAGGCCTCATGTTTCAAAGCGACAACGCTTCCATCAAGAAGTGGCGCGAGCTGAACGAGACCATCTGGGAATACTGGGCCAATGATTTCCCATCATCCATAAAACAAAGACACTATCACAGGGGACTCAATGCCATGGTAGTATGGAGTGCGAACGACATCGCATGTGCTAATCCTGGACAGAACACCATCGACATGCGCCGACATCACAGTCGTGCTCCTACCAACGTACACGAGCTCCAAAAGATGGAATGTGAGGGCGGCGTCCCGACGCTCATGCCCGTACACGTGCTCGTGGACGTATCACGTTTTGTCGATGTGATGCAGTATTTCCGCTGCCCCACGGTCATGGGACCTGGAAAAGCAGCGCAATGGGGCGTACACCCGAACTTTGATCACCACACGAGCGACTTGATCACTATCATGCAGAACCGTGGTATCACTGTTCTTCCATCCGACCATTGGGTGGATACGTACGACAGGGTTACCCCACAGGCTTGGCACGCCAAACAGAATAACCATAACATGGCAATGTTGACAACGCAATTCTGCGACGCAGTATGCTATCGCAATTTTTGCGCATTGATACAGTCTCTTCCTTCTCAGCCATATCCATTCAGGCCGCCATTGCTGACTTCTGTCACGGACAACCAGGCCTACACTCAGGCCAAGGAAATCATGGCAGCCCTCGACTTCAGAGAAAAGTTGACAAACGAATGGAAAAGAGACCTCAGCCTCACAACATTGATGACACAGACGGCAAACGAGATGGCTCATTGTGCGTGGATGGCGTCATGTGCCGAGGGCACATTGCCGGCATCACTGCCTGCCGAGACGGGCGACACGACTGAGCCGACTCCTGGAAGGTCTACACGTACGCCAGCAACGGACCCTAGCGATCCTGACCAAACCCTTCCTGATAATGATCCATGGGTTATGGCATACAATGACTTATTCCAGTACCTTATGCTGTTGATCAAAGAATACCCTGGGGCTTGGGCATCTTGGCATTCTCTTGAGAAAGATGAACTTCTAGAACCCAAGATCGTCAAAACAGTTGAAGATGCACATGCAGTTACTTGGGTTGTATTCGAGCAATTCTTACGTCAGATCAAAGAGTTGGATGGAGACGATAATGCGACCAAATCAAGACTCATTGCAGAAGAAAACAGATTGTCTTCTCACCGCATCGGCCCAGCTGCCGAGAACGAGAAGAACATCGAGGCATGCAAAACATTCTTCAAACAGAATGCACTGGATCGAGTTGCTTTGGGTCATGACCCTAATGTCCCTACAGCCGTATGGAGGGCAGCTGATGACACAGCACAGCCAGCCCCACCAGGCCCATTGCCTGATCCACTGCAACCTGGACCGCAATCGATCAAAGCGTCGCAACCATCGACTCCAGAGCCTAAAGCAGAACAACAACCAGCAGATCAGCTCCCAAAAGCTGAGGCGGTACCGATCCCTGATGACGGCACCGACCTTGAGGCAATGGAGCTGGAGGCAACTCCTGCTGAGGAGGAGCCTTCTCCACATGAGATGAATATATTGTCATGGCAGGACAGTTGTGAGCGTTCCATGCACGAGGATACCAGCAAGCTCGGGATCTTCGACAACTCATGCACTATTCGCGAATGGAAGTTACAGTATGGCGTCAAAGATGAACATCCATACATGTGCCCAATGTTGCGGGGCACGAAAGCGACCAATGGATTTGCCTGCATCGAAGACCAAGAGTGGTACGAGCAGCTACTGCATGATGATAGTGTAATTGCTCATGCGCCTGACATTGCACAATCTGGTTGTTTCCCAGAATGGAAATGGATACCATTACCACATTACGACGATGTACGTTATGGTCCTGAGCTAATTGATGAAGAATGGCTGGGAACAAACAAATACATGAGCAAAGACATCACGACTATGTTACGCCATGAGATTCACTACAAAAAGTTTTGGATCAACCAATTTCATGACAGACGTATTAATATCTGGGACAAAACAACAAAGAATGATTGGAATATTCCAAACAATTGGAAATCATTTAAAGAAATGGTTCAATGGAAATTCCGAGATCGCAAAGAAAGACACAATGGACCATCCATGGAAGCGGCAGTGGCACATTTCAAGAAAGACGGTGAAAATGATGGATACACCGATTGGAACGACTACTATCCGATATTCATTATTCGTGCGTTCCAGAAGCATATTGACCCGCAGAAAAACAGAATCGAGATATACGCCAAGCCGATTCCTGACGGAGGTGACCCCAGCACTTTTGACTGGAACAGCGTTATTGCTATTCGGTGCGTCGGTGGTCACAGTTGTGTCAACCCATCTTCAAAGCCATGGAACATGGGATGGGAGAGCTTACAGTGGACAGATATCAAATATCTCCATCATGGAACAGCATCCCGCGCCTGGAAGAACATACTGAAGACAGGGATCATTCCTGGATATGTTGAACCACATTCTCAGAGAGACAGAACTTATAAACCATCGCAGCGATCTGAGGCATTCTTCAGTTCTAGCACATATTTGAACAACGTTCAAAAGAACCCACATACTTCAGTGGAATCGTACAAGTTCAACAGCTACAAGAACGAAGTCGAGCTGGTGATCAACATGGAGATCGCCACAAAAGCAGGTTGCAGATTTTGGTTGGGTGCTCAGGGCGCTATCATGACTGAGGACGTGGTACCCGCTGCGGCAATTATTGCAATTCGCCGCCTCAAACCACACCACATGCATGGCCAGCAGCTGTGGCCAGACGGCGACCCATGGGACTACCCGCCATTGGCAGCCAGAGAGCCATTGAGCAAGTACGAGATTTGCGCCTGCCTTCCTGGAGAACTTATTGACGACCCACCTGGATTGGCACCTATCGACCCCGACCAAGACATGGAGCCTCCAAGGATGACGCCAGCATCATCACCCTCGGCCAGGCCGGGGGAAACCCCTGCTGGCCGTACATCCGCAGAGGACGCCTTGGACGAGCAAATAGTACGTGCTATGATCCAGGAGACCAATCACAAAGCAGATGATAAAGAATGGTTGATTGCATTATCACATTGTCGTGAAGCTCTTCGACCAATCACAGCAAAGATCATACAAAAAGATTGGGATCGTCGTCCTGCATTTAACGATGTTCGAATGGGCGACTTCATTGTCATTAAGAATTGGGGTTCTACCAAATGCTTCCACTACGACAACCATTGGCCCAAAGGCAATCACAATACCAAGATTGCCTTGTCCAAGGGACACATATATGGTCCAATCATCCATTTCGGCATCTTCGACAAGTTCTTTGCGGTACAAGTACCTATTCTCAACTACGGTTTACGATGGGTAAATATCTGGTATAATGACAAAAGCATGCCCCTCAAGGGCGTTGTATTTGCATTGCCGATTCGTATCGAAGAACACGCCATCGATCCAACATGGATGGAGACTGCCCTGAAAGGCCCGACATCTTGCAGCGAGGACATACTGCAGCACAAGGTTAGCGGCAGCTTACCATACCTTGGAATGCCTAGCATCCATAGACCACGTATTCCGCGTACACCACCAAGAAGGCCCGCTCCACGGACACCTGATCCAGACGAGCTGGTGGCCACACCTGCCGAGGACAACGCTCAGACGGGCGACATTCCTCGACAGGGTACAGCATCATCGCATGATCCACTGATCACCGTAATCGTGGACATATCAAATATCGTTCTTACTGCAGATGAGAAAGCTGCGAACGACAACATGAGGGCAGACCTCTCGGCAGACATCCAAGCAGAAGAGCAGATCGAGGCAAGCATCCTCGATAACATCATTGATCCGCCATCGAATTTCCTTGATCATCCAGACTACGACCCCGACGAGGATTCAAGATGGATTAGACAGTCTGATGATTGCCGCGTGTATTGTTGGACATCGGCGCTATTGGTGGATTCGCCTATGATCAAGATGAGGCAGATCATTGAGATACACAGTGGCGCAGACAGAATCGTAATGGACAAAATTCAGTCACATTTACAATTTGAAATTCGATTTGGATCGAAAGCATGGAACGCGGAGTCATATCATTTGAACTACAATCATACCCACAAGTGGGCACATGACTTACCCAATTGTGGTGCAGATCACTTCTTCAAAAAGTTGGTACACTACCTCGACCCGGAGACTATCGAGGAGTCGACCACTGGCATCTTTCAATGGATTTCCAAAGTATACCAGAACATCTTGAAAGATAGTATTGTGGAGCTACCAGATTTCGCCAAGGAAGTCATCCATGACAACCATCCTGCACTTCAGGCATTGCGTGACCTATACAAAAATTGTACTGCGACATACGGTGATCCAGAGTTTCCTGTGTGGGAAGAGCTGGTGGAAACACCTGCTGCGCCTCGAGAGGAGGGCGCTGAGCAGGATATTCCCCAGGACCCAGGCAGCGTTGCGTCTGCAGCTCCCGATCAGGAGACTATGGTACGCATCATAGCTGAACAGACGGGACTCAAGCGCGAGGAGGGCGACAACGAGGCTACCTTGCAGCAGCAGGCTCGCCGTCTTCGTGAGGAGAACGTATGCCATGGCGGTACTGAGGATACCGACAACGTCAAGATAGAGTACAAAGGACTGCCAGGGGAAAGGTTGTCTCGGATCGAGATCGAGGGTTTAAGCAGATCGATCGCTTCCAGACCAAACACCGAGATCAATCGTGAGGCGATCAATCAGATCGGTCAGAGCCTCGCCCGCGGTCAGGACACCCGCTGGGGATCCCGCGATCGCCTGACTTCGGCAGGGGCCCCCGAGACGATCTTGCATCCCATACCGCTCTGTAACAATTGCGGTCGAGATCTGTCCCTCGGTATCGTCACAGGTGACGGCACACTCTGTGATATATGTTGGCAATACACTGTGGCCGTAGGCGCCGCAGGTAAGAGCACCGCCACACAGAGTGACCTCGCGTACCTCCAGAAGTTGACGAACTGGATCAAGACGACGTTGTCCGAGGACCAGGTTGCGAGATGCATGAAGGATGGCGCACATGTCATTATGACGGGTGCGCGATCCCCCATAGGCACAGAGAAAGATCAGTTGCGGAGATTGGCCAATACGTCCAAGAAGAGGTATCAGAAGTGGGTCGAAGCCGGTAGCCCGCCTGCACACGAATGCAGATTAATGGGCGAATCCGAGGACGACCGACCTCTGTACTACCCATACGCCAATCTCATTCAACGCTTTCTCAACGACCTCAGATTCCATCATCAGATGACAGGAGCCCGCGTGAATGTCGGCAAGAAGCCCTGGAGAGTCGAGGACATGCGCGACGCGTGGGACATCCTTGACGTCAGTATTAGGACAGGACAGGCTGGTCGGAGAAAGTGGTGGCTGAACGAGGGACGCATTGACGGGCAGACGCGGCAGGCGCGCGGACTGATTACGGTTTCTCTCCCTCGAGGGGACGGAACCCGTGAACAGTTCACCCAGCGCAAGCTTGCCGCGATTGCCAACGAGCTGATAGGCCCCCTCGATCCGTCACACACTGACCAGAGGGGGGGTAGTACAGGGATGAGAACCGATCCAGATACACACTCCCAACAGTCCGATGACGCCATGGAGCCGCGGCCGCCGCCGCGGCCGCCGCCGCGCCCTGCTCCTGGCGACGCCGCTGCATCCAGCGCCTCAGGCGCAGAGGACTACATGCCCGCGATGCCGCGCGCCAAGAGAGCACGTACATCTGATTACGCTGCTTACTGGCGCCACAATCTCGAGGACAGCGATTGGGGTCTTCGATACTGGAGTTATTACATCAAATGTTGGATCTACATTGCGATCAACAACGACGAGTATGTGTACATCCAGGATATCACGTACAACGATTGGTTCCGCAACTGGATCCCGAGGACCACTTGGGAAACGTTTACGACAAGCTATGTGACGTACAACGGCCAGAGGGTGTGGGACCGCAGGTTCTACAAGGACGGCGACGCGTAGTGAGTCGGCCGCAAGGTCCACTGCTCAAGAGCAGAACTTCCGTTCATCAAAGTTCGCCTTGAGCGGTGGCTAATACATTCTTTTAGGCCACTTCAATATTTCACACAAGTGGCCATGCACACATATAGATATCTTTTGCGATCACCGAGGCAGCCTCCTAAGGAGCAACGCCAACGGGAGTCGCCAAACAGATTTTATACATCATTTTCGTGTTCATCAACACGACATTTTCTCCTGGCCAGGTACTTGCTTTAACGCAGATTTGCATTTCTTTCAGGATCGCGTTCGTCAACGCGATCTTGGCATACATTCGCTTTTAGGCAGACTTGTGTTTGATTTCAAGATTGTGTTCGTCAACGCGATCTTAGCATGCATATTTTTAACAATTTAGCAATATTGCGTCGAGAATAATCTGATAGCTGGTGGCAACACCTGCCTCGCAAATCTTGCGAGGCGGTTTACGTTGCCTTGGTGCTCAGATCTTCTTTCTCCGCCTACCTTTGTCTCATTCTTCTCCTCCCTCGAGTGCCGAAGCGTTTTGGGGGGCGCACCGAGGGGGCGGCAAAGACCGCCTGGAGAAGAAAAAGAGACCCAAGGTATCTCTTCTTACCTCACTTTGCAGCTGTGGCTTCGCTGACTTTTAGCCCAGCTGCCTTTTCAGACTTAAGGTAAAGGAGTTCTGAGGTTACGGATTCCATCCTCCTGATCCCGAGTCCTGCCTTCACGGGCGGGATTCGGGACGGGGGGTGTGTGTGGAACCCGTGTAATACCCTCATATATACTCCTTATCCTTACCTCTCCCGCACCTGGCCGTTTGGGCTCAGGTACTGAGTTGGAGCGATCGTACCTTGATCGCTTGGGAGGGAAAGATATCCATCTATCCCTCCATCTCTCTACCAACGGATCAGGGGTTCTGTACTCTTGTACTTCAACCCCATACACACAACCAGCCCAATCAAACACGGCTCCACTTGATTATGTATGATCCCGTTGCGTCCAGTGCAATCCAGGGCTGAATCCTGGGCATGATCTTGTTTATTCTGGGGCGGGCTTGGCTTGATTCGGCTGGATGGCCCCCTCAATCGGGTTTAATCGGCCCGACGGTTGAGGACTTTTGGACCGCGTGTCGCTCCGTTGGTTCTGGCCCACCACGGTTCGCCGCGACACGTTGTCCATTTCCCAGCCCCCAGGCCCCATGGTCCCGAGCCTTTCCGGGCCTCCCGGCCCGCGGAGCGGAACGACACGGTATCCGCTCGCAGGGCGTAGCTTGCCGCCGGGGCCGCACGGGGGACTCGCTGCGCCAAAGATCCCAACCGTAGTCGTGCCGGCGAAGACATTACAGGAGTTGCTGCCGGATCTTTTGGAAGCGCGAGAGTTCAGGAGGGGGATACACACGCACAGACACAAATAATGGTCGATTCCAAAGAAAGTATCAGAACACATTTGAAGTGAAGGGGGGGACAGAAGTCCAGACAATATATAGAAAAGAGACGGAATTTTGGGATTTGTGTATCATCATTCTATTGCACAGGGTGTCTTGAGCTCCGTCGGCTTTGTCTCGGCACGGCGCCTGTCGATGCAGCCCTTAGACCCCCACCTCCCAGCGCACCCCCCCAGCGCACACCTCCGCCCCCACTGTTTTTTTCCGCACGGCACCGGCCGAAGCAGCCAGCGCCCCTCCCCCGCCAGCCAGCGCAGCCAGCCCACCAGCCAGCGCGCCCCCTCCGCACCGACTTTTTCATTTCGGCACGGCACCGCCCCCCCCACCCCCCCGCACCCGCCGCGCAGCCAGCCCCCCCGCCTCGACCCCAGCGCGCCCCCTCCGCCCCGACCGCCTTATTTCGGCACGACATTGGTCCCACCAGCCAGCGCGCTCCCCCCCCGCCCCGACCGCGGTATTTCTGCAGCGCACCGCCCCCTCTCCCCCACCAGCCAGCGCGCCCCCTCCGCCCTGACTTCTTTATTTCGGCACGACACCGCCCCCCCCGCACCCCCCGCGCAGCCAGCGCCTCCGCCTCGACCCCAGCGCGCCCCCTCCGCCCCGACCGCCACCGGCCCAAGCAGCCAGCGCGCCCCCCCGCCCCGACCGCTTTATTTCGGCATCGCACCGGTGCCACCAGCCAGCGCGGTCCCTCCGCCCCGACCCCTTTAGCTTGGCACGCTACCGCCCCCCTTCCCCACCAGCCAGCGCGCCCCCTCAGTCCCGACTTCTTTATCCACCTGCCAGCGCGCCCGCTCCGCCCCGACCGTGTCATTTCGGCACGGCGCGCACCCGACCAGCCAGCGCGCCCCCTCAGCCCCGACCGCTTTATTTCTGCAGTGCACCGCCCCCCTCCTCCACCAGCCAGCGCGCCCCCTCCGCCCCGACTTCTTCATTTCGGCACGGCACCGCTCCCCCCCCCGCACTTCCCGCGCAGCCAGCCCGTCCGCCTCGACCCAAGCGCGCCCCCTTCGCCCCGACCGCTTTATTTCGGCACGGCAGCGGCCCAAGCAGCCAGCGCGCCCCCCCCGCCCCGACTGTTTCATTTCGGCACGGCACCGGTCCTGCCAGCCAGCGCGCCCCCTCCGCCCCTACCGCTTTATTGCTGCAGTGCAACGCCCCCCCTTCCCCCAGCAGCCAGCGCGCCCCCTCCGCACAGCCAGCCCCTCCTCGACTCTTTCATTATTTTGCGCAGGGTGTCTAGAGCTCTGACAACTTTATTTCGGCACGGTACAGGACCCCCCATCCCGTTCGCCACCTCAGCTTCACCCAGCCCGCCCCGCCCACCGGCCAGCGCGCCCCCTCCGCCCCGACCTAGTCATTTCGGCACGCCACCCCCTCCACACGCCCCCTCCGCATTACCCTGGCCTCCAGCCAACGCCCCCTCTCCCCTTGGTTCTGGCCTTAGCCCCCCTCGCCCCACTTGCCCTGGCCATGGACCCAGCCTCCTCACTTGGCCCTGGCCCCAGCCCCCCCTCGCGCCAGACCCTTGATTTTCGCTCGTCGTCGTCCCCCTGGTCCTGGCCCCACCCTGGTCCTAGCCCCAGCCCCCCTCGTCGTCGCCCCTCTGGTCCTGTCCTCGGACCCAGCGTCCTCCCCTGGCCCTGGCTCCAGCCCCCTCTCGCTGGACCCTTCATTTTCGCTCGTCGTCGTACCCCTGGCCCTGGACCCAGCCTCCTCCCCTGGCCCTGACCCCAGCCCCCCTCGCGCCGGAACCTTTGTTTTCGTTCGTGGTCCTGGCCCAGGAGCCAGCCTCCCCCCCTGGACCTGGCCCCAGCCCCCCTCGCCCCCCTGGTCTTGGCACTGGATCCAGCCTGCCCCCCTGGTCCTGGGCCCAGCCCCTCTCGCTCCGCTGGCCCCGTCCCCTGACCCAGCCTCCCCCCCTGGCCCAGCATCGAAAAATCTACCGCGCCTCAGCTGTCTTAAAAACTCATTCGAGCACAGGTCCCAATCGACAACCACTGATTCAGCACCGGGGTGCCCTGGCCCCACCTGCCCCCCACTGATTCAGCACCAGGGTGCCCTGGCCCCACCTCCTCCTCCTCCTCTCCTCCTCCTCCTCTCCTCCTCCTCCTCCTCCTCCTCCTCCTCCTCCTCTCCTCCTCCTCCTCTCCCCTGCTTCTCCTCCTCCTCCTCCTCCTCCTCCTCCTCCTCCTCCTCCTGGTATCCTCAATCCCCCCACCTCCTCCTCCTCCTCCTCCTCCTCCTCCTCCTCATCATCATCCTCCTCCTCCTCCTCTCTCATCATCATTCATCATCATCATCATCATCATCATCATCATCATCATCATCATCATCATCATCATCATCATCATCATCATCATCATCATCATCATCATCATCCCCTCCTCCCCTCCTCAGCCTCCTCCTCCTCCTCCTCCTCCTCCTCCTCCTCCTGGTCTCCTCGATTCCCCCCACCTGCGCCTCCTCCTCCTCCTCCTCCTCCTCCTCCTCCTCCCCCTCCTCCTCCTTCCTCCTCACGTGTGCGAGAGCCAGAGCACGCATGCCACTTGGTTGTGCATCCCTGTGCCCTTTCAGCAGCAGAGGCGGTGCTTCCCCCGTCGCGGCGCCCTCCGCCCAGGGGAGCTGCGTGCGCGGGCCCGCCTGCCCCTTCTCGCACGGCGAGGAGGAGAGCGCGGAGATCGAGAGGTGCCCCTTCTTTCTCCTCCCCTGCCCCCCCATTCCTCATCTCCTCCTCCTCCTCCCCTCCTCCTCCTCCTCCTCCTCCTCCTGCTCCTCCTCATTTTATGCTGGTTTTCCTCCTCTCCTCCTGCTCCTCCTGCTGCTCCTCCTCCTCCTCATCCTCCTCCTCCTCCTCCTTCCCCTCGTACTCGTCCTCGTCGTCGTCCTCCTCCTCCTCCTCCTCCTCCTCCCCTCCTCCTCCTCTCCTCCCCCCTCCTCGCCAAGCTCTCCCGATAGCACCTCGTCGGACGGACGCCCCTGCACCTCCTCCTCCTCCTCCTCCTCCTCCTCCTCCTCCTCCTCCTCCTCCTCCTCCTCCTCCTCCCCTCTTGCGCCTCCTTCCTCCTTCCTCCTCCTCCTCCTCCTCCTCCTTCTCCACGATTCCTCTACCTCCCTGTCGCACCCCCAGACGTGTCGGTAGGGTGGGCTGGGCATTTGGACGGAGAGACATCCTCACCATTCATGATCTTGAAGCTTGACGAGTGTTACTGCTTCCCGGATGTAGGGCGGATTGTTGGTTCAATTGTGGTTATCGCCGTAGTGCCGCGGACATTTGCGTTAACAGTTTGAATCTGCTTCAATGATGGAGGGCCGGTGGTATTCGAAGTGTGGTTCTCGCCGTGGTGCCGCGGACATTCGTGTTGTTAAGTTAACAGCTTGAACCAGTTTCAATGATGGAGGTCGGGTGGCTTTCGAAATGTGGTTCTCGCCTCAGTGCCGCGGACATTCGTTTTAACAGTTTGCAGCAGTTTCATTGAACCGCATGGTCAAAGTCCCAGGATTGGTGTTCTGGCACGACTCAGGATTGTGAGGACGCAGCGGTTACGTTGATTCGCGGAGGCGAAATCCCAGATATGGTGCTCTGGCACGTTTGAGGATTGTCAGGGCGCAACAGTCATGTTGATCCGGAAGTCTCAGGAGTGGCGGTCTGACACGATTTTGGGTTCTCAGACGATTGTCTGAAAATGGCCCCCTCGTAAGTAACAGTCCTTCTTTCAGGGACCTAGGAGGAACTCGGAGGGAGGATGAATGGC
Organism: Prorocentrum cordatum; assembly: GCA_963575745.1. Lineage (NCBI taxonomy): Eukaryota > Dinophyceae > Prorocentrales > Prorocentraceae > Prorocentrum > Prorocentrum cordatum. Next base: position 742,504 of record CAUYUJ010006668.1, read on the forward strand.
AGCATAGTTGACGCGTCGTGCGGTTACACTAGTCCTCCTCCTACTCCTCACTCCCCCCTAGCCTGTGTTGTCAGATTTTCGGGGCCCACGGCCGCGCGATGTTGCAAGCAAGAGTGGGCATACCATTCGCTGGACAGTGAGATCACATGGCGTTAATGGTGTGTGCATCGTATCCTCCTTCCCTCCTCCGTCTCCTGGAGAGTAGCTTCGCCTCGTCCTGCTCCGCGTCCTGCTCCTTCCCCTAATGCTCGTCCTCCTCGTCGTCGTCCCCTCTTCCTCCCCGCCATTCGTTCCTCCTGTCCCTTCCCGTCTGCCGTTCCGTGCTCTTCACGGGGTGTGTGGGTGGCAAGTGGGAGCAGGGCGATATGGAACTGGAGGGAGTTCGGGGGGCCCGACGAGGAGCATGGGAGAGATCGGGGTGGGGGGTTCGTGGTTGTGTGTGTTGCGTGGTTGTGTGTGTGTGTGAGAGTGTGTTCGTGGTAGCGTGTGCGGGGGAGGACCATTCGCACTTCCTGACCTCTCCTTCGGGACCTACGGGCATCTGGGCTTCTCCTGGTGGCCTCCAATCGGCTGTCTGCTGCTGCCGGCTGTCCTCCCTGCTGACGCTCCGGCCGCTGCATCTGGCACTGCTGCACTGCCGCGCTCGGTTGGCCATGGTTGGTTCGGTCGCCTCCAAGCTTGCGCGGCTTTTGCTCTCTCGTCTCAGCAGCCTGCGGACGTCGTCTGCGGGCGTGGGTGCCGAATGTGAGATCCTGCGGGCAAGGTCGTTGTCGTCCCCTGGCCGAGCGGTTCTCTGCAGGACCGGTGTCGAGGCTGGCCAGTCGATGTTGTCTGGGCCACGCCACTGGGAACGGCGTTCACGTTGCGCGCGACGGTGCCGAGCAACACTTGTGTGTGCGTGTGTTTGTGGGTGTCACAATAACGAGGTGACAGCGTCCGAATCATGGGTGAGACGCACACAGCCCTGCCCCAGACATTTTGAGGCCAATGAGCACTCAGGCCCACACTTATTGAGATCAGGAACACGAAACGCTGCTACGGTAAATGTGGAAGATGATCAAACATGATCGCACCAAGGCCACAGGGAATGCGATTCGCTGGCATCGCATGGATGACCAGCACGCGGGCCCAAAAGTACCCCCCAGAGGGAGGCCCTCAGGAGCCCCCAGCACCATGCATCGCACGGATAACCTGGCCCAAGGGCGATCCGACTCGCAGGATAAGACACGCGATGTCTTGCGGGAGCGCCAGATGCCGCCAGCGCCCGCCGCCTGCTCCCAAGAGCTCTCGCCACGCCGCCCCACCCCGACTTGGCGGCTGGGCGGCGCCCTCCGCTGAAGCTCAGCACCACTGCCAGGGAGGTCAGCGGAACCCCGAGAACCGCGTCCGTGCTCTCCAGGGCCATCGTGACGTGGCCGTCCCCCGCGTCGCCGAGAACCAACGCCACGCCTCCCTCCGAGGCGCCCGCACAGCTCGCGACCCGAGCGGCGGGGACCCGCGGCCAGCAGGCTTCAGCGGCCGTGGAGGCGGCCTCATCCGCTGAGCCGAGCCGGCCCACTCGTCGTCAGGCAGGCTCAACCTGTCGTCACCGACGGCGTCGGGCATCGCCGCAGGCACGCGCTCGAGCGGCTCCCCGACAGGGAGCACCCCCCTGCCTGGGCAAGGCAACGCCAGCCCGATTGCTCCCCGATAGGGAGTGGGTCCCTGCCTGGACAAGGCAAGCCCCGAATCGGCCGCAGCCTCCGCCTCGACAGCAGGGGCGGGTGCAGCCGCGGCCGAGGACGCCAAGCCCGACAACACCGCGTCGGCCCGGCCACCGCCATCGAGGCCTTTCCGCTTCCCAGCCGCCACGCCGTCACTCGGCACCATCTTGTCGGCCTGATTCAGGCTCGCGCCCCGCGAGCCTGAACCGCGGCAGGGCACTCGAGCATCATATGATTTACGAGGGGTCGTGCCCTTCCTATTTCTCCAGGGTGACCGCCGCAGGGCATTCCAGAACCATCCCTCCATGGAGGCCCTGCTACACCGCGGCGGGGCACTCGAGCACCATACTAATTACTAGGTTTCGTGCCCCTCCCACCACACCAGGGAGGCCCCGCCAGACCGCGGCAGGGCATTCGGACTCCGGACTATTCACCAGGTGTCGTGCCCTCTTTTGGGCTACTTTGGGCACCTTCGGAGCAATCTTGGGCCAAGTTGAGCCCTTTGACCACTCGTAGGGGGGGGCTCTTTCAGACCCAGGGGGGAGGATAAGATGAGGTCAGCCCCTTCCCAAAAGGAAGGGAGGAGATCGCAAGAGCGACCCCCTGCCTTTCCCTGGACCCCTAAAAGCGAAGGATGGGACGAAGAGGAGGGAGCGCGTCCTAAACAGCCAGCCTCTTCTTCCCTGCTGATTCCTCGCCTTGTTTTCGTCTGCCCTTCCGTGCGTATGTATTTTTGTTATGTGTTGTTTGTTGCTAATTTTGTGTGCCATAGATCCCGTGGTCCCCTTGACATCCTTCTGTGTGGAACTCCGAAAGCATGAGTTTACTACTTTGGGCCTCCCAGGGCTTCGCCGGGCGCCTCCTTTGACACCTTTTCGAGGGCTTCGTGAGGCCTCTTCTGGCCTCGTGGGGACGTCTTGGAGCCTTTGGGGGATCTCCCGGCCTGTGTAAGATCGCGATAGGGCCGTCTGATCGTGGCTTCTTCCCAGGGCTGGCATGGGCAGTCTTAAAAGGGAAGGTGGTGTCTGACGTTCGCGTTTGGAACCCAGGGGGGGACTTATAGAAAGCTAAAAGAACCAGGCACCTAGCACGCATTTGAACCCGCACAGTGTGTCGGGAGCACGGTTGCGAATTGCTTTATAGGGGCCACTCCAGCACGATTGACGCGCCTACGGAGCAAGGGATCTATCTGAGGAGGCGTATCATTGCCATGTTGTTGTTTCTCTTCCTTCGTTTTTCCTTTGCCTTTTCCGATGCACCGCCTGATTGCATTAAGGTACGTGGAGAGCCTGCGCAAGGAGAAGAAACAGACCAGCGGTACAAGCACTTTCCGGCGTTGAGGGGGCACGCGTGCAGGTGTTGCGATCTCCTGCGGGTTAAAGCATGGCGTGGCATGGAGGGTGATGTAGGACAGCAGCCATTCGGGAGGCGATTGCTTCAATGCAGCAGAACCACTCCAGCGCAGTTGCTCTTGGATGCGACGTAAGCAGCGCCTGGCAGATCATGGTTCCCTTACCCCCGTGAGGTGCGTGTCGGAGAGATGGCGGGGACGAGCAGGGGTATAGGGAGAGGGAGGGGGGAGCGGAGTAGGACCAGAGGGACGACATGTATTACAAGTGTAAGGAATCGCGGGCGGGAGGCGGGGATACGAGGGAGGACGATGATGATCCCGATGGTGACAAGGAGACGTGCACGAGCAGGTGGAGGATGTAGACGAGGAGGAGGAGGAGGACCGTCAGTGCGAACATGATAAAGGAGCACGTCAGATGATGAGGAGGAGAAGGATCCGTTGCCGCCTTGTCGTCGTTGTTCCCTCCTGTCCTCCTTCGGCGAGGCGAGGAGGACGACGACTACCACTGCCGCTCAAAATCGGCCCCTCCTGGGCACCATCCTGACGAGTCCTTCGAGCTGAGTTCAGCCGTGCCAGCGGTGCCCCCCCAGAAGCCCCCCCCAGAGAAAAATGAAAAGAGATGGCGAAGACCTCTCCGAGGACGATGGCGACGACGACGACGACGACGACGACGACGACGGCGACGACGACGGCGACGACGACGACGACGGCGACGATGGCGACGATGGCGACGATGGCGACGACGACGACGATGGCGACGACGACGACGACGACGGCGAGTGCCACAGCGGGTAGACCCCTGGCCATGCCACGGGCAGTTTTCCAAGAGGAATCACCACCAGTGGGGGCCACCACCTCCGCCAAGAAGTCAGAATTGAGGAAGAGGGAGTGTCGAGGATCGAGGAGGCTCTGGGCGTTTATTCTTGGCTCCCTGATTTCTTTGTGGAGCCCGATGGGGTGTTTCCTGCGGGAGCCTTGCAGGCAGACCCCTGGCTGTGTCTCGGGCAGTGCCAAGGGGAGTCACCACCAGGGTGGGCCACCTCCCGGAAATCGGAGGTCGAGAAGGAAGGAGGGTCGATCATGACGCCGCCAGTTCCCCGCCACGGGAAGCTTCTCCTCTGTGAAAGAAGCGGCGCCGCCAGTCCGCTGCGGGTGCTCTCTTCCAACATGCGGGGTCTAGGCCCTTGAAAGAATGCTTCTTCGCCCCACCGCGGCGACCTCCTAAGAAGCGCCCTGCCTTCCATCCAGCCAGTCAGGAGGAGGGAGGGTCGAGGATCGAGGAGGCTCTGGACGTGTCTTTTTGCTGGGCGCCCTGATTCTCTGAGGAGCCCTCTGGGGTGTGTCCTGCGGGGGGCCTTGGGGGGCGAGCCCACTGGAGGGGGTGGCTCGCCCCCTCTCCATGCGGGGCCGACCACGATCCGACTCGATGCGATACGATTCTCAGGGTGGGGCCGCAATCCCTACTCGACTCGGTTCGGTTCGATTAATCATCGGCACCGGCCGGGGCAAGCTGGAGCTTGGCGGCTGTCCGACTCCGATCCGACTCGAGATGATCCCGTGGCGGACCGATCCGTGTCCGATCCGACCCGGCTCCGTGACTCGATCCAGCTCACGCCTACTTGGTGACCCTCCCCATCCCCAGCCCAACTCGGCATCTGAGCCCTGTTCGGCCGCCGAATAGACCCAAGATCAGGCCCACTGCGGGCGAGATTCCCACCAGCCTCTTGGAATTGAGCATGCTCGGCTGCCCATCCGGCGGCCGAACGGGCTTACACGTCGAGTGGGCGAAAAAAGGGCCCTGAATCGACGTCACGACAAACCTCACAGTGTGTTCAAAATCGGCCAGAGCCCTGAATCCTATATTTCTGCGGCACATTTCGAGCCGGATCGATCCGTGAGGGTCCTGGGGCCCGAAACAAGGCAATTTCGCCCGTTGCAAACAAAAATGCGACGCCAGGACTGCAGGTCACGCGCTACGCCGAGTGGGCTCGGAAGGGAGCCCTGTGGACCCTGACATTTGCCGAGGCGAAATTTTCGATCTGCGGCACGAGAGGTCCCGACCGCTTCCCCAGAGACAGTTTTTTCGCCCTGGACCCACCGTTGGTGGCCCTGGGGCCCGACAAGACAGGCCCCAGAGGCCGACATCGAGGAAGACAGGCCAGAGTGACCACATCACATAGTCGGAGCCCTACGGTCAGGAATTTTGGCTTGGCGTGCCGCACCGGCAGTTCTGGCCCACCACGCTTCGGCGCGACACGCTACGGTCGGACCGAGGTGTACGATCGAAATCGGATCGGGGAGGGCACCCCTGTGTTCTGCGCGCTTGTTGGATGTTCCTGTGCATCCTGGGGAGGGTAGTGCCCCCGGATATATTCTGTGTGTTTTGGCCAGCGGAGGGTCGCATGGTTTCGCATGGTTTTCAGGGATGGGATTCTGGCTCAGGTCCGACTGCATCCACGTCCCAGTCCCGAAGCGTCCATGTCTCGCATTCGTCCATGTCTCGCGTCGTCCCCGGCACACCGCCCCACGGCTCGGGTGGTGCTAGAAGTGCCCCTGGCCCAAGGCACCCCCAGGGTTCACGGGGACGGCCTCCAGGGCACCCCTCACGAGGCCCAGAGGGCCCCAGGAGCCCAAAATGGAGCGGGGTGGCCCAGACGGCCTCCAGGGCACCCCTCACGAGGCCGAGAGGGCCCCAGGGGCCCCCAAAGTGGAGCGAGAAGCTGGAGGCACCTTGGGCCAGGGGCACTTCGAGCAGCATCCGAGCGGAGCGGAGCGACGCGCCGTCCGCTCGCGGGGCGCAGCGCGCGTCGCCAGCCCCGGGCCGCCAGCCCACGGCGCGCGGAGCCACCGCTCCCAACCACCCCGCCGGAGCCCCACCGTCGGGGACCCGTGGTCGGAAGCCCACCTCGGCGGCGAGCGCGGGCTGTTGGGCAGCGTCCCGACGTGTGCATGTCGTTCGAAGCGAGGACTGCCGAGGAGCATCGTGTGGAGAACCTTCCGAAGCAGCAAGAAATAGAACGCTCTTCAAAGCTGACAAGTGTTGAGTCGAGCCTGTCCCTCTACAGGGGGACTTTTCAAAAATAGTAAAAAAATAGTATGGGGACTATTTTTTGGCTACTTCTGACCATTTGGGAGTATTTTTGTCTTTTTATATTTTTCGTCGAAAATCCCCCTGTAGGGGGACGCGCCCGACTTAAGACAAGTGCATGGGGAGCGGACGTCCGAGCGGTGGCAGGGGGTGGAAGCGAGAAGGAGGAGGCTAGAAGGCGACGGGGCCCCTCAGAAGCCAAGCGGGCCTTCCGTGGAAGGTCTTTGCTTCTGTTGTCTTCGTGGACGGCTCCGGGAACTCCTTGGCAGGCCCGAGGCCTTCTGAGCCTTGCTGCGCCTGTTGAGACGTAAGGCCCGCCCCTGTCTCCTTTCGCACCATGGGCTCGCCGCCGACGATCGTCGGAGCCCCGTCGTCGGGCCGTGGGCGCCTGGCGCCATGGCTGCCGCCGGGCGCCCTGCTCTTCGGCGGGCCGCCGCGGGAGCCGCCGCGCGGGACCGCCCCCCCCCCTGCGCCGGGCGGGTCCTCGGCCCGGCTGGCGTGGGCCTGCCGGCGGGGGAGGTCGGGCGTCGTGCCACCCGCTCGCTCGCGCTCCGCTCGCGCCGCCCTGTCTGTTCCCCCAACCCTCCACCAGAGTGCTGAACATTCGCCCTCCAGACCTACAGAGCTCTCTCTGGGCTGCCTGAAGCTTCGACCGGGATTTCGATGTCGAGGTTCTGGTGCTATTTCTAGTCCTAGTCCTCCAGGGAAGTCGGGGTCCCTACCAACCTCCGCGCCCCGTCGCCCGAGTGCTGGTCACGAGCGTGGCGTCTCCGGGGCGGCCTGCCTGTCGCGTGGGCTCGGGTGCCGTTCTGCAGCGCGTCGCATGCTATGGGGTGGAGCGGGATTGCTCTGGGGGTGGCGATGGCAGCAAGAGGGTGATAGGGGAGGGGGAGGCGGACGAGGAATGGAAGAAGGACGCGGAAGGAAGGGGAGGAATGGAAGGAGGAGGAGGAGGAGGAGGAGGAGGAGGAGGAGGAGGAGGAGGAGGAGGAGGAGGAGGAGGAGGTGGAAGAGGAGTAGGAAGGAGGAGGAATGTAGGCGGGCCGCTTCTGAGGGAGCGCGCGTCCGCCTCTCAGGACGGCAGGGCGCGCTAAGATAGCGAGAGAGAGAGCGCGGGGAGGGGGGTACTTCGAGGGTGGTGCGGCGCCCAAGCTCCAGAGCTTGGCGCGTGAAGCCATGAACTCTCAACGCCCCGCGTATCTTTTCCAGCTCATCCAGAAACAATTCTTAACACGCCGCGCATCCCCAGTAGCCCATCCGTAAAACGATGCCCAGAAGAGCTGACGGGAGAAGGGAGAGCTGACGGGATAAGGGAGGAACATATGCACATGGTGAAACAACGCGGGCAACAACGACGAATTGAGAGATTTGTGGTAGCGAAAGGGTTCGCGCGGCCGGCTGGTGGTCTTGCCGCTGCTGCTGGCACTGCTGCTGCTGCTGGCGCTGATGCTGGTGGCGGTGGTGGTGGCGTTGCCGGAGCTGGTGCTGGTGTTGCTGCTGGTGCTGTGTTGGTGCCGGTGGTAGTGCTGCAGCTGGTGCTGGTGCTTGTGCTGGAGCTGATGGTGGTGGTGATGCTGCTTGTGCTGTCGATGCTGCTCTTCTGTTGCTGGTGGTGCTGGTGCTGCTGCTGCTGCTGCTGCTGTTGCTGTTGCTGTTGCTGCTGCCGAATGTGCTGCTGATGTTGCTGCCAGTGTAGGTGGTAGTGCTGTTGCTGGTGTTGCGGATGGTGCTGCTGATGGTGGTGGTGGTGCTGCTGGCGCTGTCGCTGTTCCTAGTGCTGTTGCTTGTGGTTGTGGTGGTGCTGTTACCAGTGCTGCTGATGGTGCTGACGGTAACGGGAGAAGGACGCAGTGGAACAACTGCTTCGGAAGCGCTTTCTCGAAGGTCTCTTGGAGTCATCTTGGGGTTATCTTGGGTTTTTTCTCGGACCCTCTTGGGCCCGCCACCGCGCCTGGGTGGTGGGTCAGAAACCTCATGTATATTGGTTGGGATCTCGTGGTTGGCCTCTTGGGTGCCTTTTGGTCGGCAGTTTCGAGGCGTCTTGGAGGCCGTTTTGGGGCCTCGTTTAAGCCTGTCGGGGGGCCTCTTGGGCTGTCTTTGGGGCTTCTTTGGGGCCTCTTGGTGCCTATATGGGCCTTCGTGGGGCCTCCTGTGCGCGTCTTGGGGCGGAAGGCCAGATGTGTCAGCTCTTGGTCCCCATCTTGGGCCTTTCTGGGCCCCGTCTTGAGAGCCTCTTGGGCCGTCTTGAGAGCCCCTCGGGCCGTTTGGGTGCCTTTTTGGGCTGTCTTGGGGGCATCTTGGGCCGTCTTGGAGGGGTCTTGGGGCCGTCGTGTGCGGTCTTGGAGCAGCGGAAAGCCGAAAGGTCGAACACCCCAAAACATCGAAAAAACAACAAAAGAAAATCAATACTTGTCGCCTCTTGGGGCCCTCTTTGGACGCCTCTTGGAGGCCTCTTGGGGCGATTCGGCGGCCTGTAGGGCCGTCTTGGGGCCATCTTGGGCGTCTTGGGGCCATCTTGGGCGTCTTCGGCGATCTGTGGGTTCTCTTGGACCGTCTTGACCTGTTTTGGGGCCCTCTGCCCTGGCGCGCTCGGTCCAGGGTCGTTCCGGGCCGGGGGGGGGGAGGGGGGGTCAAATCTCTGGTTTGGGGTCCCCTGGAGGGGGGGGGGCATGGGGGGGGAAACTACCTCACACGCCTGGAGACCCACAAGGGGTCAGCGGATTTTGCCACAGAGTGGCTCCCCCAGCCGCATCGGCCCCTCCCTCAGCGCCAGTTGTTCGTTCCTTGATGGCCCCAGGCACCAGCGAGGGCCCCAGAGGCCTGGAGGCCGAAGATCTCGAGCGCGTGTCCGTGGTGTGTGTTTTCACGACGCGGGGAGACTGGGTGGAGTGACGATGCAGTCTTTAGTTCGTGATCTGATATGTGGCCCCCGAAACCTTCCTGGGGTCCATCCTGGCACGTTTTGCCGGGCGGATCCAGCCGTGGCGGCGAGAGGCCTTCAGGAGGCCCAAACAGGATGTCTCGAGTGGCTCTCCTCCGACTGTTGCGCCGCACGCTTCGCTGCCGACCCGCGCCTGCTGCCAGCTGCCGCTGCCCCCCCTTTGGCAGCTCCTCAGGCGCCGCCGAAGAGCAAGTCGTGCGCCAGGGAGGGGCCCGGTGCCGATCCACGATGTCCGGACCCCCTCGCGCCGTGACAAGAGACGCCACGGGGGAGGGAGGGGAGGGGGGAGGGAGGGGAGACGGGGCGGGCCTTCGCAGCAGCTCAGAAGTCCCCCAGAAGTTGCCGAAGCGTCGGAGCCTTCCCCGGGAGACACGGACAGACTGATCGGAGCCTTCCCTGGAGACGCCGACGGCCTCTCAGAAGGCCAGAGGGCTTCTGCGAAGCGCCGACGCCTTTGAGGAGGCCTCCCTGTACTCTCCCCCCCCCCCCCCTCCCCTGGGCGCGCCGCCCGCTTCGAGCTCCGAGGCCCCTGCCGGGCCCCGAGGGCGTAAGATTGAGTCGGGCCTGTCCCTCTGCAGGGGGAAAATTGGAAAAACTTGGCAAACAGTAGTCTTGGGACTTTTTTTTGTTAGTATTTTTGTTGACCATTTCGGAATATTGTTCGACTGCTTTGACTGTTTGTTCTTTTTCGTCGAAGATCCGCCTGTATGAGGGACAGGCCGACGACTTAACCCGAGGGCGTGAGAAAACGCTTCAGGGCGACGCAGCGGTCTCCCGGGAGAGGGGTCCAGGCCTCCGCAGGGCCTTCGCCGTGGAGATGTCGCGGCGCTTCCGGGGGGTCTGGGCCTCCGCGCGGGCCCCGCCGGAAGCTCGGATGCACGCCGAGCTGTCCGATTCGGCAGGGGGGGAGGGGGGGGGGGAAGGCGGGCGGGGCCACCTCCACCTCCTCCTCCTCCTCCTCCTCCTCCTCCTCCTGATCCTCCTCCTCCCCTCCTCCTCCTCCTCCTCCTCCTCCTCCTCCTGATCCTCCTCCTCCCTCCTCCTCCTGATCCTCCTCCTCCTCCTCCTCCTCCTCCTCCTCCTCCTCCTCCTCCTCCTCCTCCTCCTCCTCCTCCCCCTCCCCCTCCCCCTCCCCTTCCTTTTCCCCCAGGGGCCAGGACGAGGGATAATTAGTACCGGAGCGTTTCATAACGTTCTCAGAGCGTTCAGCAGCGCTCTGAGAGGGCCGCGGCGCCCGAAACATCCTCCCGAGCCGTCGGATCTCAGAGAATCTCGGCTCATCCGAACCAGATGTGATCCTCGCCCTGGCTTCGTGTTAAGGAGGGATGGGGGTGCAGGGTGCGACGGTCGGTCGGACGATGTCATGGGAGTTGTCCCGTGATCGATGCTTGGGCTGGCCTCCCTGCCCCTGGGAGGCGAGCTACCGACAGTCGAGAGAGCCAGGCCAGAAAGCATGCGCGCACAAGAGAGCAGGCTTAGCACACGTCGGTCGTTGAAATTGTGTATTTTGGGATGCCTAGGTCCTAACCTATCTTAGGCGCCTTCCTATTCAGGGTGCGGGCGGGAGCCCAATCTACCTTCAACCCCTTCCTTCTTCATGCTTCTACCCACTTCTTGCGACCGACGGGTTAGCATGCTCGAAAGAAGGCATGCGCGAAATAGGTGCGACGAGGAAGGAGGGGGAGGGGGCGGCACAGGGACCCATGCTCCCCGAGCGCGGCCAGAGCAATTAGCGCCAGAGGGCCGCGCCGCATCGCCAGTGCACCCGCGATATGCGGCCCGGTCCGCGGCTCTATCTTCTCCGTGCCGGCCGCCGCCGCGGAGCTCAGACCCCTTCGGGGCAGGAACAGAAACATGGTTGGAGCCTTCTTCAACCTATACGTTTTATAGTGGGGGCCCATGCCAAGAAACATCCTGCTTGCCTCCAGTGTGCCCTGCGTTTCTTGGGTTTCGATGGTTTTGCTGTGGGAAGCGTGACGCCCCCACACCAAAAATCAATGGGCATCCTAGGGTCTCAGGGTTGGGTTTCTTGTGGAAGGTTTCTTGTGGACTGGCCCCCACTGTATGCCTGCAGGGGCTCTTACTGGCGGGACCGTCAAGACACGACCCAGGATGAAAAGCCGGGCCCTGGGAAGGGGTCCAGAGCTCTGGGGTCCAGGATAGGAGCGGCATGCTTGTCTCTCGCAGGGCACAGCGTGCCGCTGGCTCATGGCATGCCGAGCAAAAGCGCCTGACTGACCACATCCGCTTCTCACACACGTCAAGATGTGCTTGCCGCGCACGCTGCTGGAAACGAAGCTGCCTCGCCCGTCTCGCAGCCTCGAAGATGGAGTCCTCATAGGTGCCCAGAGGTTCAGACCCCTTCGCCGGGACCGCTGTTTCATCCCGAGTTGTTTTTGACGCCCACGGGGGCCGAGTGAGGGCCCTTGGAGGCCGAAAACTACCAACAGCCTTCTGGTGTTATTTCTTCACAGTGAGAGGGGGTGGGGGTGTGACCTGTGCTCTGTGAGTCGATTTCTTTGGTTGCACGTTTTTCGATTGCGTTAGGTTCATGCGGCGCTGGCGCGCCGGCGACGCTGGCGAAGGCGTTCAAGGTTGGATTCTGCGACACGGAAGCACCGATGGACACGGTAACTCCATTGGACCCGACGGAATTCATTTTTTGAACGATCGAGGCCGCGATCGGTTCAAGGTTGAACGATCGACGCGGTGTCAAAACGTCTGCGCGCGCCGACGACGCGCAAAACTGCCGTGCCTGCGTGGTCTGTTCTTCCCCGCCCGCTGCCGGCCGCCGCCAGGATCCGCCAGCGCTCCTCCGCTGTGCGCTCGCGGGCGCGCATGCGGCGCGGCCGCCGCACACGCCGGGGCGGCGGCTCATCGCCGCCCACGTCTACTTTCCGGACGCCCTCTGCCCAGGGCCGCTCCTCCAGCTCCTCCTCCTCCAGCTCCTCCTCCTCCAGCGCCTGCTCTTGTCCTCTCCTCCTCCTCCTCCTCCTCCTCCTCCTCCTCCTCCTCCTCCTCCTCCTCCTGTCGCACCCCGAAGCCAGTTTTTTGGGCGGGGCGGCGTTTCGCTTGAAACCTCCTCACCACTTATGACTCTTCTAACTTTCAAATTGGCAACAGCTTCGCACATGGAGGGCGGGTCGTTTTCAAAATATGGCCTCTCGCCTCAGCGCCGCGCACACTCATTCTCAAACTTTGCAAGTGTTTCACGGAGTGAAGGCGATTCGTTTTCAACATATGGCTCTCGCTATAGCGCCGCGCACAATCGCTTTCAAAATTTGACGAGTTTTTCGGATTGATGGCGGGTCGTTTTCGAAATGTGGTTCTCGCTTTAGCGGAGGGCACATTCGTTTTCAAAATTCGCAGGAGCTTCACGGATTGAGGGCGGGTCGTTTTCGAAATGTGGCTCTCGCTTTAGCGGAGGGCGTATTCGTTGTCAAAATTTGCAGGAGTTTCATAAGCCCTTAGCGTGGCGCACATTCCTTTTCAAACTTTGCAGGAGCTTCACGGATTGAGGGCGGCTCCTTTTCAAAATGCGGTTCTCGCTTCAAACGCCGCGTACATTTGTTTATTTAATTTTCAAGAGTTTCACGGGTTCCCATCATCAACGGTCCAGAAGTGGCGTTTTGGAAGGATTCAGGTTTATGTGGGCGCAACAGTTACGTTGATTTCTTGTTTATTGAAGTTCTAGCAACGGCGTTTTGGCACGAGTCAGGACCGTCAAGACGCAACGCTCAGGTTTATCCGTGGCGTTGGAAGCCCGAGAGCAATGTTTTGGCATGTTTCAGGGTCTTCAAACGGGTGTCTTCCAGCGAGGCAGCTCCCTCAATGGAAATGAAACGGTGTATGGGGCATCCGAAGCCAGAGCTCGGAGGGAAAGTTTACTCCAGCATCGTTGATGATTTTTGGGTGTACACTGGTGCTCCTCCTCCTCCTCCTCTTCCTCCTCCTCTTCCTCTTCTCCTGAAAAAAGTGAGGCCCAGTCCGTTTTGGCGAGTCTCCCTTCTGTGCCTGCGCGAGGTGTTTGCGGCACTGCGCTGTGGCCGAACCGTCGGAGGCGGCTGCAAGCGTAGACCAAAACAGAAGTGCCCAGCGATGATTTGCCGTCTTTGGGGCGAGTGCGGGGGCTGTGGCCAGTGAGTTCAACGACGTCATGTTGGCGGCTGCTCGTGACAAAAGCTGCAGGAAGTGCAACAGGCAGGTGAAGATCTACAAAGCCAAGGGCGGGACGGGGGCGGCAGCGGGCCCTCAATTGACAGGTGCCCTGTCAACCAAGCCCACCGTGGAGAGCCTGCTGACCCAAGCCAGCAAGTTGGCGAACGACTCTGTGCTGAAGTCGTTGCTGGGGAGCCAGGTTGTGAAAGCAGCATGCCAAGCAGTGGCAGTCGCGCCCAAGGTTTTCCCCGCAGAAGCGGTACGGAAGGCTGGGGGACCCCCCGCTCGCTACTCCCCCTCCCATGACGACAGCGCCCGGCACTGCGCGGCTCCGGCCCGGTGCCGGGCGCCTGCTCCTTGCCGCTTCGGCGGCCCCGCTGATTTTGGCGCTGCGCGGCTCAGGCCCGGCCTTTGACACTGCGGATCGGCAGCGCATCGTGTGTGGCTTCCTCCCGTGATCACGCGCTTGCCGGCGCAGGGCAGACTTTCTCCCTGCAGCGCACCGGCGTCCTGTCGGTCATCGGCGGCAAGTTCACGGTTTGCCTGGCTGCCGCGCCTCAGGCTGCGGGCCCCCAAGTCCGTAGAGTGGACTACCACGACTGGTACTCCTGACATCACTTTGGTGGCACAAGGTTGCACTCCAATTCCGTGGTGCTCTTCTTCCTCTCCGACGTCGACCTGGTCAAGTGGCGCGTTCTTTCCCGCAGTTTGTGAGGCTGGTGTTTTCGAAGCGCCGCTGACGGCTACACCACCGGCTTTTTTCCTCCCGGGACTTCACCACCAGGCTCCTGTCCAAGGTGTACCTTTTTCCTGCACGTCCACTTCGGCACCGCCTGATCCCTGGGCTTCGTCCGCTCCTGGCCGCGTGCGGCCCCGCCTTCTTCCGCCCTTTCTCTGCTAATAAAAGCTGTGCGCGTCCCGCTTAGCTTTCAGCGGCAGAGGTTCGCTCGCGCCCTGCATATCAAAAAAAGTGTGCTGCTGTGTGTCGTGCGTGTCCGACATTTGTTGCAGAAGGCCGTGGACGGCGTGGCGTCGTGACGCCTGGGTGGCGTGACGCCGTGCCGCCTCCCTGGCGGGGTTGTCTGTGAACTACACCTGTGCTTCATGCTGGCCCACTACAACCAGCCCGTATCGTAAGGTTGGGTACCATTCCCAAGGGTCTCCTTGCTTACCAGCCTGGAACATATCCTTATCCTCGTGCTGGGCATCTCCTCATCACGATGCATATCTTAGGGATTCCCTTTTTGGGAGGGCGAATCCCTAAGATTGGCATCGCCTTTTGGCGTGTCAATCTTAGGGATAGGGATACGTTCGACACTGGTAAGTTGCATCCTTACCTCATCGGTCCATCCTTGGCCACCTCCGCTGGCCGCGCCCCGATCGCAGAGTGTCGACACGGCCTTCCGAGGCCCCTGCAGCCTTGTCGTGCATCCTTATTTCACCGAGCACGCTCCACGACTCGCAAAGTGCCTACGCGCAGAGGTTCGGAAAAATCGCTTCGCTTCAATATCATGGGTCGTGCGTCCTTCTCATATGGTTTGACTGTATGGCGTCAGTCGGCTTTCGGGGACCTCCGGTGCCTGTTGGCCGCATGCACACGGCGCGAGCCTTGGGACCTGGCGGCCGCGGCGTGCGGGGCGGGCGGGGCGGGACGGGAGCACCTTCCTTAACATCTAACCACTTCGAGGCCGGCTTCTTCTTTGGGCACCGCCTCTGTGTGTGGGTAGAAAGGAAAGAAACAGTTCTCAAAATCTGACCAACCCAACTGCCTGGTGGGTCGTCCTCTCCTCCTCTGGCCCCCTCCTCCCTCCGTCCGGGTCCCTCGCCCGTTGTCCCTCCCCTCCTGCTCTCCTCCCCTTCCGCCTCCCTGCTCCCCTTCCCCGGTGCGGAGCCTCAGAGCTACCGCGGAGCCCCCATGCCATCTCGGAAGCTTGGCTGCATCGGGCGTTTGTTTTCTCTGCCGCAGCCCCGACCGTACACGTTCGAGGGCGCCAGGCGGGCACAATCAGGTGGCTCATGACTTGGCATCGCTCGGACACGTGCATTCTTCCCCGGCGAGGGCCCCCGAAGATCAACTTGGTGGATCACCTGGCAGGAAAAAAACGGGAATGGACGTCCGAGCGATGGCATGATGAGCCGCCCCCTTCCCGGCGCCCCATTCCCCTCCCCCACCCTCGTCCTCCGCCTGCCCTCGCCTTCCACCTCGTCCTCCTCCCCGCTCCCCCTCCCTTGCCCACTCCCTGTTCGAGAGCCCACTGCGCGTGGGGATATTTCTGCGGGCCTGCGGGCGTGTTACGGATATGATGTGATCAATCCGCACGCGCCGCGCCGTGCCCCGCTCGTGGACACGCCCAGGTCAGATAATTTAAGATTTGCAGGATTCCCTGGGCACGAGGCTGCTAGATGCTCCCGAATCCCTGAATCACATCCTGAGCCAACCGCGCGGTTTGGAGGAGGAGGAGGAGGAGGAGGTGGAGGAGGAGGAGGAGGAAGTGGAGGAGGAGGAGGAGGAGGAGGAGAGGAGGAGGAGGGGGGGGGGAGGAGGAGGAGAGGAAGAGGAGGATGAGGAGGAGGAGGAGGAGGAGTAGGAGGAGGAGGAGAAGGAGGAGGCACAGCGTCATCAAAGGGAGGATGGGGAGGAGAAGGAGGGAGCAGGAGGAGGAGGAGGAGGAGGAGGAGAAGGAGGAGCTGTTGCAGGAGGAGGAGGAGAATGAGGATGAGAGTGAGGAGCTAGAGGAGCAGGGGGAGGAGGAGGGGCCGCCACAACCGCGTCATAACATCGTCCTCCCCCAAGCTGAGTGCGTCCGCGGACAGCCCCCCTCCTGGCGATCTCCGAGGCCGTGGCCCCCCGGGGCCCTCGCGCGCTCCTCCTGCAAGAGCTCCTCGTGCTCGCCACCCTTTGTCTGAGAGTGCTCGGCCTCTCCAGCCGCGGCATCCTGTCGTCGTCGTCCCCCTCTCCTCTCCTCCTTCTCCTCCTCCACTTTCTCCTCCTCCACTTTCTCCTCCTCCTCCTCCTCCTCCTCTTCCACTCCCTCCTCGTCCTCCTCCTCGTCCTCCTCCTCCTCCTCCTTCCCCTCCTCCTCCCTCTCTATGGGCGTCTCCTCGTCCTCCGCCTCTCTTTTTCCTTCTTCTCCTCCACCTGCACTCATACTCTTCTCTTTCTGTTTTGTTTCTTCACCTTCGCCTCCTCCTCTTCGATTATCCTCTCTTCTTGCTTGCGCTGCGCGGGCTTTAGGGGCTATGCTTGTGGCGTTCATATGTATTATTCTCCTCCGCCTCATCCTGCCTCTCCTATTCGTTCCGTCCTGTGCTGCGCCTTTCTTATGCTGTCGCTGCGCGCTCTGACCCGCCCAGCCGTCCTCGACAGGCCTCCGACCGGCGCCGGCCCTCACCCCTAGGGGCAACGATACAATCGGACCGAGGTGTAAGAACGAGGTCGGTTCGGAGAGGGTACCCTTGTGCTGTTCGTGATTGTGGGAGGTTATTGTGCATCCTGGGGAGGGCGTCCTTGGATGTTCTGTTTGTTTTGGCCGGCTGAGGGTCTCATGTTCTTGAAGCAGGTTCTTCTGGCTAAGGTCCGACTGCAGGGGGCAGATAGGCTCAGGTTGAGATGCATCGACCCCGGATCGTCCATGCATTGCCTACTGGAGGACGGGGCACCGAAGTCGCCCATCGTCTGCTGGGGCTCGGGGTGTGAAGTTTTCGGGAGTGACCGTGGCTTCTCTGAGGTTTCGAGACTCGGGGTGATTTCCGGCAGCTGCGCCTTGCCGAGGACGTTGCGGGGGTGCCCCGGATCGCCCCGGACGGCAGCCGGGCAGCCGAGGGGGGCAACGACTGCGGCAGTTTGGGCTGAGGGGGTAACGCGTCGACCCCCAATCGCCCATGGATCGCCGACGGGCGCCCGACAGCCCACCCCGCCCGGGAGCGTGCAGAGAGTGGCTGACCGCCAGTCCCCTGCTACTGCTTGCTGTCCCTCTTGGCAGCTCAGGACACGGCCCACGAGTTCGGCATCGTGCGCAGGCGGGGAGGGAAGAAGAGCACCAGCGGCACGGCCGGACCGGGGTGATGAGATCGAGGTCGGTGCGGGGCTGCTCTCCGTGTCTGTTGGACGTTCTCATGCATCCTGGCAGTGGGTACTTTCGAACGGACGTCAGCTTGGCGCCCTAAAAAAATTCATGTGACTGAAGGATGTCCGCATGTCCTAGGTCCGACCGTACGCCGCCGCTGGGAGCCCGTCCAGCGTGCCGCTTCCTCGCCTCGGCCCGGCGGTCTGCTGCGTGTAGTTTTGGGGCAGTGGCACGCCGATGGGCGCCCCACGGCGGCGCGTATTTTGGCTACACGCACACGCCCGTCTCTGGAAGTTGGTCTTCGCAAGCTTCGCGCGGCCCGCTTAGCTTCGACCGGAAGAGGTGCGCTCTCGACCCGCGATTCAAAAAAGTCTTTGGAAGTAGGTATTGCTGGATTCTCTGATTCTGACATACCGTGGGCGCCTTCCTACTTCAAGGTGCAAGCGGTTTTCCCTCTTCCCTCCTCTTCAGGGGGCGGGCGGAAGCCCAATCTACTTCCAACGCCGTCCTACTTCATGTTTCCACCCACTTCGTCCGACCGACGGGCAAGGATGACCCGTAGCCGGAGTGACCTCTGGTGCGGGCCCGCTGGGTTCCTTCGATCGTTGAATGCGTTTCGATATCAGCGGCTTGCACGGCTGGGTTCGGCCCCCGCGTGCACCCCCGAAAGGCGCGCATCGAAGGTCACTCGTACCTAGGGTCACTCTCTCGCATAGCCGAGCCGTTGATACTGCCACAGACATCCGATGGACGGTTTCTCATCTTGGGTCGTTAAATGACGGTCCCAGGGACTGGCGAGGGGCCCCCCGGGCCGAACATTGCCCAACATTGTCTGCCGCGTTTTTTGTTGTTGCTCAAAACACGAGAATGTCTGGGGTGTTTGCTCCCCCCAGCATCAAGATGTAAATCCTCAGGTGTTGCGCCCACCAGGAAACAAAACGAGGGCCTCGACAAATTTGTTTTTGCATTTTTTCATGTATTTATTGGTGGCGTCAAACGCGGTCGTCGCCGATCGCTTGCCCTGATTTAGCGATTTCGGTCGACGGAGGCACGCGAATCGCGCGAGTTTCCTTCTCGTAACTGCTTTTGCCGTGTGCCGCGTTTTCATGGCGCACGTGCCGCGCCTGGCCCTTTCAGATTCAATCGCTCGTACTAGTGCGCGGGCCGCACGCAGGCCGCAGTCCACGCGCGCTTGCGCGGCGCACCGCAGCGCGCTTCGAAACGATGTTGGGCACAATGGCATTTTTAGCGCAACGCCGCGAAATTGTTAGCCACCTCGCGCGGGTGATGCCGAACGCACGCGTGTCCCACCGCATGTGCGCCGCCGGAGCTAATTTTCCGATTTCGGTCGTGAATAGTATCGCGGGCGTGTGTCAGGCGCCTTCGACGCGCCATGTAGGCCCGCGCCGTGCGCGCCCACGCATCAGGTCAGAAACATATCATCTTACTACTTCCGCGTAATGCAGCGCGTGCGTTGCAACGCTGTTAGCCAAGGGCGCTGGTGCGTCGCCGAAAACCACAGCCAGGTTCCCTTGGCAGGAGGACTGGCGGGGGGCGCTCATATTCACCACCTTAAGGGGAGCCGCCAATGGTTCTCTCACGGTCCCGTTCGCAGCCGTTTTGTGGGGATGTCTCAAGCGGTGTGCTTGTTTTCTGTCCCAGCATCCTTCGCTCTCGGAGTAGATTTGGAGGATGTCTCGAGCGAGGCGCTCCACTTCACCCCCCCAGGTGGGCCAGATTTTGAGGATGTCTCGATCGGTGGCCAGACTCGTGGGCGCTGGTTTTCCTGGGGATGCCACAGGAGGCTCCAACAGGTTCCAGGAGGCCCGTGGAGACCACATGAGGTCCCAGGATGAATCAGGATGCCACAGAAAGACCCAAGAGGCCACAGGATGCCCCAAGAGGCTCTAGGAGGCCCCAGGAAGCTCCTGGAGGCTTCAGGAAGCCACAGGAGGCCCCAGGAGGCCAGAGGAAGCGCCAGGAGGTCTCCGGAGGGCAACAGGAGGCCCCGAGAGGCCCCAGGAGCAGGAGGCCTCAGAAGGCAACAGGGGTGGTTCCAATCCCATGTGTTTTACGTATGCTCTCATATATTGGGCCTCACCTGGGGCACGAATCCTTGATGTTATACGTATGTTTCTATAGATTGTCCATATCCTGTGTACTTATGTTCCTATAGGGCCTCTCCTAGGGCACGACTCCTTGGTGTTGTACGCGTGTTCCTATAGATTGTCCCTTTTTTTTCTGCGGCTCCAAGTCGCAATGTTTTATGTACGACTGTTGCTATAGATTGGGCCTCTCCTCGGGCACGAATCCTCCCTAGGAGGTCCCAGGAGGCCCCAGGGGGCCCAAAGAGGCTCCTGGAGGCCCCAAGAAGCCCCAGTAGGTCCCCAGGAGGCCCCAGGAGGCCCCAGGAGGACCCAGGGACATGCGCAGAGACGCGCTCGTACTACTGAGGCTCATTCACACTCCAATTGATTCTCAGTTAGATTCATGACCAGACCGTCACAACTGAAACCCGTTTATACTCGAAAGTTTTTGCGCCTAGATTCTCACGGCGGACAGGTCCATGGGAATAAATGCGCATATGGGGAGCCCCACGCAGTGAATATTTGAATCCCCTTAGGGGGGTGACAATGAGCGCCTCGCTCGAGACATCCTCCAAATCTGCTCCGGAAGCGAATGATGTCGGCACAACTAACAGGCAAACCCGCTTGAGACATCCCCACAAAACGGCCGCGAACGGGACCGTGAGATAACCCCTCGGCGGCTCCTTAGGGACGTGAAAATGAGCGCCTCGCTCTAGACATCCTCCAAATCTGCTCCGAAAGCGAAGGATGTTGAAACAGAAAACAGGCAAGCCGCTGGAGACATCCCCACAGAACGGCCGCGAAGGGGACCGTGAGATAACCATTGGTTGCTCCCCTAAGGGGGGTGAAAATTAGCGCCTCGCTCGAGACATCCTCTAAATCAGCTCCGATAGCGAAATATGCTGGGACAGAAAACAAGCAAACCGCTTGAGGCATCCCCACGAAACGACCGCGAACGGGGCGCGCGTGAGTCTCAGCATGAGTAAGTCTGAGTCGGAGCAGGTCTGAGTATGAGTAGGTATGAGTATGAGTAGGTATTTGTGTGTGAATATGTGTCTGAGTTAGTCTGAGTGTGAGTCAGTCTGTATATGAGTAAGTCGGGGCATGAGGAGGAGAGGGCAGGAGAAGAGTGAGAAGGAGTAGGAGGCGTCCACGTAATAACAAAAAACCATCTTAGGATATGGCGAACATGCAAACTGCACCAAACCCTCGATGGGGATTACCCGTCTGACATGCAACGCCATCCGCGCGGGGCGAACATCACGCGGTGATAACGGACTGGGGCCACCGTCGCACTGTAAAATCCAATCCGTGAGCTCCCATCGGGGCATCCAGGCGCGCGGCGTTCCCCCTGCTGACAGCACGCCCTGGAAGAAACAAAGAAAACGAGCACGTCGCATATTTAGAATGAGGGCGGCCCGGCCATACCAATCGTCGCAACTGCTCCCAAATATGCCGTCCCCCCCCCCCCATCGGCCCTATGTCATTCAAACGTCCTCTGCATTGATGCGAACTGCCATGGCGGCGCACACTGCCCCCAACGACGGCCGACACCGCTGAAGGTGATCATTTTTCATAGAGACAATCACGATGCGACGGCCCATGCGGCCCAAAATGATTCACACCAACCCGAGGACAATCCAAGAGCTCCCAAAAAATACCGCGCGCTGTCAGCGAGGATGCTTTTCGGGCGCCATCAAACTGATCAGACACAAGAAAAAGAAAAGGAACGTCACGCTCTCGCCCTTCTGGGTATTAGAGCGCTCGGCACCACCCGAAGAACCGCCCAAATCGCAGCAAAACGGCCGGAAAGGGCCAGAGGAAATTGAATGCGGCATGACCCCTCCTCTTTGTTATCTTCTACCCCCCGTCACCCCACTTCGCCATCATATTAATCCCCTGCCTCCTCACGTTACCCCCCTTTTCTCCTGTTATCCTCCTCCTCCTTCTCATCCTCCTTCGCCTTCGTCGTCCTGGTGTTCTCCCACTCCCTCGCCCCCCTCAACCGCCCTCGTTATCCCTCCCCTCCCTTTCCCCGTGTCATCCACGCCTTCCGCCTCATCCTCCTCCTCCTCGCCGCATTGCCCCTTCCCCCCCTCATTCGCGCGCACTTCCCATTCCACGCTCGAGACATCCTCCAAATCTGTTCCGAAAGCGAAGGCTGTTGGAACAGATAACAGGGACACCGCTTGAGACATCCCAACAACACGGCCCCGAACGGGACCGTGAGATAAACCCTGGCGGTTCCCCCTATGGGGGGTGAGAATGAACGCCTCGCTTGAGACATCCTCCAAATCTGCTCCGACAGCGAAGGATGTTGGGACAGGAAACAGGCAAACCGCTTGAGACATCTCCACAAAACGGCCGCGAATGGGACAGTGAAATAACACGTGGTGGTTTCCGTCAGGGGGGGCTGAAACCAGCGCCCCGCCTGAGACATCCTCACAGTCTGCTCTGGTAGCCAAGGATGTTGGGACAGAAGACAGGCAAACCGCTTGAGGCACCCCCGCAAAACGGCCACGAACGGGGCGTGCGTGAGTCTCACCATGAATAAGTCTGGGTGGCGATGAAGATTATGCATTCACGCAGGAGGATATCGATGGGCTCGGACAAGACCCTAAATTCTTGGATACATTTATGCTTTCGCCAGGCCCGCCGACGTGCCAGGATCCATGCTGGATCAAGGTCCACGTGGCTGCGCCGCCTCATTTGGGCGTACCCCTCACACGTTTCGTTGTCTCAAATGGAGGTCCACCGAAGGCCCCAGTGGCATGGCCCCATGGCGGTACCGCCCATGCGGGCGCACCCCTCGCACGGCTCGTGGCCCCGCATGGGGCTCACTCGAAGGCCCCAGTGGCAGGGTCTACATGGCGGCTGCGCCCCATTGGGGCGCACCCTTCACTCGGTTCGTGGCCCCGCGTGGAGTACCACTGGAAGCCCCATTGGCGTGGTCGACATGGCGGCGCCGCCTCATCTTGGCGCGTTCCCCGCGCAATCGTGGCCCCATATGGTACCCGCAGCAGCATGTGGTTGGTTATTTCGCCAGGCCTATTTTTGTCCTGGTCCTGACAGGCCTTTGCGGGGCCCCTTGGGGCGACCGCGGGGGCTCCTTGAGTTTCTTGACGTGCGCGGCCGCCCGATTTCAGGCGCAAGGGAGTTGAGTTGCGTCGCCTGTTTCCTGCGTCGCGCGCGGGGCGGACTTCATGAGCACTGTGCCCACAGAGCATCCTGCGTACGCCTGTGCTGCTGGCATCGAGGTTACAGATTGGAGGCCAAAGGTGCCGCGATCACTTCGGCGCCCCCTGTGAGTGGTCCGTCGGGACACGTACTCCACGAGCAAATGTCTTTTCCCGTTCGTCATCATCTGCTCTTGCCGCCCCCCTCGCCCCCTCCGTGTTGTTCTTGCCTTGCCCTGGTTCGCGTTCCTTCTTGTTATCCTTCTGCGTTTTGCGCGTGCGCCCTTGCTGCCACATGACCCGTCTGCCTCCCTGCATCTATGCATTGCGGGCGGCGCCCAGCCGACAAAAGAAAACGATTGCCCCGACAGAATCGGCCGACAAAAAACCAAACCTCCCCGACAAAAAACACACACGACAAAAAAAAATCGGCCCGACAAAATGGGCCGACAAAAAAAAAGAGGCGGCGCGACAAAAAAATCGGACCGACCCAGGAAAGTGTCGCGACAAATTCGTTCCTGGCTGTCGCTGCCGAGCGGATTCAGTGTAAATTCACAGTTAGGATGCACCCCCCGGAAATTTTGTTCGACGGTCCGGGTGGGCATTTTGTCGGTCAGTTTGGTTGGGCTGTTTGTCGGGGCGGTCTGGTGCGTCCACGAGGTCGTGCCGCGTTCGCCGGGCGATTCGCGGTCCTAGCGGGTTCGCAGTAGCATTATGCGGCGAGGGGGGGGTGGGGGGACATGGCGGCGCGGTGGGGGAGGGAGAGGAGGGGGGGGGAAATTTGCAGGAGGAGGAGGAGGAATAATATGAGGAGGAGGAAGAGGGCGAGGGGACACGGTGGCGGGCACCCCCGCCTTCTTCTTGCTTGGTCCAGCCCTTCTGGGGGGGCGTCGTTCCCATAGGGAGCTCCACCGCAGATTTCGGCGGCACGGTCCACATGGCGGCGCCGCGCCATGTGGGCGCAGACTTGACACGGTCCGTGGCATCACGTGGAGTTCGAGGGGGGGCCCAGCGGCAGGGCCCACATGGCGGCGCCGCCTTGTTTAAGCGCACGCATCATCACGGTTCGTGGCCCCGCAGGGAGTTCCACCGAAGACTCCAGTGGCAAGGTCCACATGGCGGCGCCGCTCCAGTTGGGCGTGCACTTCACACGCGGAAGTGGCGTTGCGACGCGCGGAGGTGGCATTGCCACCCCGCCTCCGCCGGAAACAATGTTAACAAATCGTGCGGCCAACAGCTCCGCTGACGGTGTTAACAAATCGTGTAGCGCCCAGTCTGTTCCAGACCAACAAATTCTTGACGCTTCGCGTATCCCCAACAGCCCATGCAGTAACGATGCCCAGGCGAATGGGGGTGATCAGGGAAGTGGGGGGCATACAGAATAACAAAAGGCTGGGGAACCCGTCTTACCCAAGACGGCGAGGATGGAGGATGAATCGGAGGACGATGAGGAGGAGGAACTCAAGGAGGAAAAGGGGGAGCGGGAGGAGGGTAGAGGGAGGAAGAGCAATAGGCGGATGAGGAGGAGGAGGAGGAGGAGCAGGAGCAGGACGAGAATGAAAAGGAGGACGAGGAAAAGGGCGAGCAGAATGGCCAGAGGCCTCTTGGATGCCTCTCGGAGTCTCTTCGGGGGTCTCTTGGGGGCGTCCTGAAGGCCTCTTAGGGCGTCTTGGGAGCGTCTCGGCGGTCCCGGAGGCCTCTTGGGGCGTCTTGGGTGCCCTGGGGAGCCTCTCGGGGACCTCTTGGGGCCATGTTGGGGCCATCTTGGGGCCATCTTGGGGCCATCTTGGCGCCTTTTGGGGCCTCCTTGGCGCTTCTTAGGGCCATCTTGGAGGCGATCGATCAAAGAAGAGAGTGGGGTTAATTAGGCCTGCCCCTCTAGATCCTCTAAAATCGCCTCTTGGGCTCATCTCGAGGCGCTCTTGGAGCGCTCTTGGGCGCTCTTGGGGCCGTCTTGAGGCCATCTTGGGCCCCTCTTGGGGCTATCTTGGGCCCTCTTGGAGCCATCTTGAGGCCTCGGAAGGCCATCGGAAGCGAAAGGGTGAGAAAGCAACACGCATTGATGTTCCTTCGGTTTTTGAAGGATTTGGGCCTCTTGGAGGCCTCCTGGGGGACCTAGCTGGCCTCTCGGAGCCGTCCTGGGGCGGTTTTCGGGCCTACTGGAGCATCTTCGGAGCCGTCTTGAGGCATCTGAGGCTAGCTTCTTGAGCAATCTTGGAGCTCATATTGGGCTCCCCGAGGCGCTCTTGGAGCCATCTTGGGCCATCTTGGACGCTCCAACTACCAGCGAAACCTCCCGTCCAGGTCCAGTGGAGGGGGTAGGGGGAGGGGTAAACCCCTCCCCCAAGGGGAAGAAAGGGGGTTGGAAGAGGAAACTCCCCAAACCACCTACGCCCAGAGGGCTGGTGGGACTGCGCGGCGCCCAGGTTGTTACCACATCGTGCGGCGCCCAGGTGTTCGCACATCGTTTCGCGCCCAGGGTGTTAACAAATCGTGCCGCCAAAAACCCCGCAGACGGTGTTAACAAATCCTCTGGCCAAGAACACCGCAGACGGTCTTCACAAATCGTGCGCCGCCCCGCATGCGGTCTTCACAAATCGCGCGGCTACAAACCCAGCGCGCGGTTCGTGGACCCACAGGGGGGTCCACCGAAGGCCCCAGTAGCATCGTCCACATGGCGGCGCCACGTCACATGGACGCACCCCTCACACGGTCCGCGGCCCCACATGGAGCCCCCAGTTGTATATGGTTGGGTTTTTCGCCAGGCTACATTGTTTTTTTTTTTTTGGTTTGGTGGCTGGGCGTTTCTTATCCGCGTTGTTGGGTTAGCCTGGTGGTAAGGAGCCCAGGGAAACAATTGTTAGGAACAGTTGAGGTTCCGCAGTGTTGTGGCGGATGATGAAGGCAACCTGCGGCATGACATTCGAGACATCAGAACCGCGATTCAATTGTCCAGGAAACTCGTTTTGGACAGTTGCGTTTTCACATCAGTTTTTTTTGTTGCTGACATGTGGTAGACGCATGGTTTCGGACAGTTGAGGTTTGATGAAATGTCATTGGGTGCATTGGTGCACATGCTAATTTGCACACTGGCCCCGCATTGTCCCAGGTGTTGTGCTTGATAAAGGGGGGCATCGTGGCGCGTCCTCGCGTGGCCCTGCGTTCGTTTTCCGTCATTTTGAGGCCGTTCGGGGCCGTCATATGGGCCCCGTTGAGGACCTCGTTGGAAGTTTTTTGGGGCGCTCGGAGCAATCTCGCGGCCCATCCGAAAATGCGGAAAACAAACGCGACAGATTTTTCAAACGTGGACACAAACGATGAAACATGCATGGCGTCGGCTTCTGTGGACCAGCGCGGGGGCCGCCCTTGCGGAGCTCTTGGGCCGCCTGGGCGGCCGCGGGTTGAGTGCTTTTCCTATTCGCGGACTCCTTTCGAGACCGCCTGTGGGCGTCGTTTGATAATCTATGATGATTTATGGGCCGTCTCGGGGCCCTCTCCGACAATCGGGCGGTCTTCTGAGGGGTCGTTGGCCGTCTCGGAGTGGTCTTTGGGGACCTCGAAGGCCGCCCTGGGGCGCCAGGGAGCCCGAAAGGTGCGGACCTCCACATCTTGAATATAATCAAGGATAGATCAATAGTATTTGTCTTTCGGTGCTGTGGTGGGGGCCCTCGGATATCCTTGCGCGCGTTTGCGCCGCCTCGTGCGTCCTTCGTGGGTCTTGTCGGTGCGGAATCAAAGGATTAGCTGGTCGCGGCGCGCCTTCTGGGATCCCCAAGGGGCCGTCGCGACGTCTTCCTGCGCCGCTTCGGGGCCACGCGCGGCCGTCTCGG
Organism: Prorocentrum cordatum; assembly: GCA_963575745.1. NCBI lineage: Eukaryota > Dinophyceae > Prorocentrales > Prorocentraceae > Prorocentrum > Prorocentrum cordatum. Next base: position 768,905 of record CAUYUJ010006668.1, read on the forward strand.
GGCCCGCTTTGGAACTTGTCGGGCAGCGTAGGGCCAACATTGGATTGGGACGCGCGGGGGTTGAAACGATCAAACAGATGGTTGTTGAGACGGGGCGGCTGTTGTGTCACTTATGCACGGCCGTGGCCTCGATGACACTAACCAGACGCATTGCGCGCGCCAAACGGGGTGCGATTGCATATCCTGTCGAACTGCAAGTACGTCATACGCCTTAGAGAACGTTGGAAATAATCCCAAATGGAAGCGCGAAGCGTTTTCACGCGCCTCTGCGTGCGAAAGCATGGTGGCGGCCTTCCTTTCCTTCCCCTCCGACCCCCTTCCCCCCCTCGCCGCGCTCTACTCTGCGTCCCCCCGCTGCGCCTCCGGCCCCCGCCCCGCCAAACCCTCCGCTCCTGCCCCCCCCCGCCGCCCCCGGCGCCCCCCCCCTCTGTTGCAATTTTGGATCCGACCATTCTGGCTCAAGTATTCTGGCTCCACAGAACCCTCTGCGTCGACGTCGTCTCCGCGGTGGGTCGACGCCCAGTGCGCAGGCTGCGCTGGCGCGCGCTGTCGGCCCTTCGGAACGCGCGCAGGCCCGCGGAGGCGCGCTCCCGCCTTTGCGGCGTGCGCGCGTGCGCGCGCGAGCGGGCTTTCAATCCCTTCGTTGTGCGTCGCGTCTTGCGCTAATCTGCGCGGCGCGGACGTGCGCGGTCGACTGCGCCGCTTCTTGCGCCGCGCGGCGACGAGAGGATGTGTTTTTTTGTTGTCGCCGCCGTTCGAGGCGCCCATCAATTCCTGGCCGCTGCTCTTGAGTTCTGACCGTTCCCAGCGAGGGTGCCCAGCCTCATAGCTGACTGTTGGCGGTCGCGCTTCGACGCGCGATGCGTTTTTAGCGCGCCCTGAAAACCAGCGCCCGTTGCAATCCGATTCCATACCTCGCTGTTTTTTTTCCAGCTTGGGCTTGCGTTCGCGCCTTGCCGTGCGCGGGCGGCCCTACTCGCGTGATCGCGTCGCTTTGGATGCGCGGCGCGGTTTTCATTATGGTTTTGCGACCCCAAGAACTTTCAGAAGTGCGCCTGGCGACCTGCAAATTTGCACAGCCAGTTGCCATCGCGCCGCGACTTCTGGCGATGCCATCGCCCTCGAACGTGCGCGCGCGCACGTGCGAGCCACTGGTTGTGGGTTAGCGCGCGCAGGCACGCGCATCGCGTTGGCTTGTGCAGTTTGCGTTCATCATGCGGTTGCGCGCTGTAGTGCCGCGTGGGGTTCGCGCGTGGTTGCGCGACCTCCAATGTGTCATTGAACGTAATGGCGCCTTTGATGTCGCTGTCGCAATGATACTTGCTCCAAGGTGTTTGTTCGATGTAGCACCGCTGCCGCTGTCTTTGGCGCAGCGGTTCCTCATCGCAACGTCGCGATTGGCAGGCAATTCGGTCCGCGCCCTTTCGCGCCAAACGCTGTGATCGTGGTGCCCATCGGGGCTTCAGTCTGCAGCGAGGAGCATCGCGCGGGCGCTCGCGTTTTCGCGTTCAGTCAGCCGCGATTGGTCCAACGCTATACCGAGCATTTTGCGATTAAGCGTTTAATTTTTTGAATTGCGTTTTGTCGTCAAAAGCTTCGCCAGTAGAATGGCACCACTGAAAATCCTAGGAGTTGAATGCAGCATCGGCGCAGGCATATCCGTGGTCGAGTACTGGCCTGATCCCGATTAGTCCCGCCTAATCCCGCTCAATCCGGCTCTCTCTTCGACATGATGTGGCCATTCCGGAGCGTGCCAGAACGCTCTCAGAGCATGTTGGAGCGCTCTGGAACGGCCGCGGCGCACGATACCAGCAGAACCGCCTCATCTCACAGATCTATGATTCATCCTGATCCGATGTTGTCCCTGCCCTGGCCTCGTCGTATTCAGTTCGTCTTAAGACTAGCCCTCGACCGTTCTTACAAAGACCGTTCGTACTGGGCTTTCTAAGCGGCAGGTTTTCCAGATTCCTATCCCTTCTTATCCGATCCCTTATCCATGACCCTTTCCCTATACAACTGTTACGTCCCCTTGCTAATATTCCAAAGCCTTAGGCCATTGTTCGCCCCGCAAACACTTTCTCTATTTGGTTTTGACAGGGACGGCGGAGGCACCCTCATATTGCCTGCTGCGCGCAAGGCCTCCATCCATTCCAAACAATACAACCTACACTTCGAGGCTGAATCTGTATCCTGCGCGGCCACCCCGCGATCACTGCTGGCATATTGTATGCTGTGCGCAGGCCTACCAGGCACCATGCTGGCCTCCCCGCCGCGATTGTGCATAGGTTTTCGACAGGGACGGTGCGGGCGGCATGCTTCCAGATGTGTCTTATCACGTGCGCGGGCGCACCTGGCGCACACTGCGCGTGCCCCGAAGGTGGCGCACCTGACGCGTCTGGACCATGCAGCACACACGGAGCACGTGGAGCACGTGGCGCATCTGGCGCGCCAGGCGTGCCTGGCACGCTTGGGCCCCAGGGGTGCCTTACGCTCCTCGCGCACGTGGCGCGCCTGGCACGCGTGGCGCACCTCGCCCCAGCGTCGCGCACGTGGGGTCTGGTTTGGTCTTCAGAAGCTGCCCACCCATAGACGACCGCTGAACATGCTGAGGCTCGGGTGCTACTTGCGTGTTGGGAGAGCGAGTGAGCGTGATCGAGACCTATCCCTATCCCGATCCCCCCATCGTGCGCCCCTGTCGGTCCCTCCCACCGTAACCGCGCGAAGCTGCTCAGAGCCTGCTGCCGCAGGGGTGCCACTTCGCTTTGCTCCCTCATCTGCAGGTTCCCCCGGGGCGAGGGCGCGGCCGTGAGCACGGGCGACGTGGTGGCGGAGGTGGAGGTCGGCCCGTTGCAGGTCGTGGACGTCTGCACCCCGCGGAGCGGCACGGCGCGGGGGCGGGGGGCACTCCTCGACTCCCTCGGCCTCGATGCGCCTCGTCCCCACTCGCTCCACCTCCTGCTGGCCTCATCTCCTCGCTCCTCCTGTCGCTGGGCCCCCCTGGCGGCGCCTTTGGCGCCGCCCCTGCTACGCTCCGCGCGCCAGGGAGGGGATTCAGCGCCGGTCCAATGGATCCGCGCGGACGTCCGAGACAGTGAGAGAGTATGGTCATGTTGGATTCGCCTGTTGCCGGCTCCCCAGACGTGCTCGCGTCGTGAGCAAAAGCACGGCGCGCGGATGTGTTGAGTTTTTGGCCTCCGGGGCACTCATAGGCCCCCAGGGACCGTCCTAAGAGACCGACATGAGATGACAAGCCGGTCCCCGGGAATGGGTCCAGACTTCTTGGGGTCCTCCTCCTCCTCCTCCTCCTCCTCCTCCTCCTCCTCCTCCTCCTCCTACTACTACTACTACTACTACTACTACTACTACTACTACTCCCCCTTTCGTGCCACTTGATGTCTATGTCTCACGTGCACCCTTTCATGTGGAGGCCATGGCCTCGCCCGCCCAGCCTCCAGCAGGCCCAGACACCTGCCCGCACTAGTGTTTGCTCGTGCTTTTGTTTGTACCTTTTCGCTCGTGTGCTTCCTCGCCTGGCCCTTCCCCCGTCCACCGCGTGCTCTTTGTAGGAAGCAGCGAGGTCCTCGTACGAACGATTAGGGACCATGCTGTAAGCCGCACAATAAGTTCGATTACGGAGTCACTGGGCCAGAGTAGCACAGAGTGAGCCCAGGATGTGACCCCATCAAACCAGAATAGGCGTACTTAGGTGGATCGAGCGCCTTTATGCTTGAGTCTGAAGTGCAGGAAAACGACGTGGTGAGCACCGTAGTGGTCCACAGCTGGTTGGACCATGCAAGGCACCGACTCGGGGGATCCGACGAAGTAACCCGTTAGACATGGGATTTCTTAATGTATCTGATGTGCACGGGGTGCTCAGCTTCACGATGTGGACAGAAAGATAGCGCTCGATACCATGGTGCTTGATAACGACTTAGTGCCCAATTCTGTCGTGGTGGCCCATGTGGCAGCAATCCATTCCGTAGTTTTAGATGCCGGCGTGGTGTTCGACGCCGTCGTGGGTGGCAACGTGGTATTGTTGGATTTCGTGATGGTGGACGCCGACAGTATGCCCGACTCCGTCGTGGTGGACACCATGGTAGCGCGTACGTAGGCCAGCATTAGAAAACATATCCTCCTTATCCCTTTTCCTGCTAAATGATTCCTCCCTGTCGCACCCCGAGGCGTTTCGGTAGGGCGGGCCGGGCGTTTCGCCTGCGATTTTCCCACCATTATGATCGTTCAGCTGAAAACCTCCACGACCTTCACGGATGGTGGGCGGGTCGTTTTCAAAATGTAGTTCTCGCTTTGGCGCCGCGCACACTCGAGGGCGGATGGTTTAAGAAATGCGCTTCTCGCTCTGGCCCGCGCACATTCATGTTACACGTTCGCAACAGCTTCAACGGATGCAGGACGCGCCGTTGGCAGCATGGTGGTAGCTTCAGCGCCGTGCGCGCTCGTTCGAACAAGTGGTAAGAATTTTCGGATGGAGGGGTGTCAATTTCACATCGTGGCTTTACCTTGATCCCACTCGGCCCGCCCACTCCAGGTCCAGGGGGGAGGGGGTAGGGGGAGGGGTAAACCCCTCCCCGAAGGGGAAGATAGGGGGTTAGGGGGTTGAGAACAGAGAGAGCTCGCTAAACCACTCACGCCCAAAGGGCTGGTGGGATTTACGGATGGAGGGGTGTCCATGTCACATCGTGGCTTTACCTTCCGCGCTGCGCACACTCGTCTTCACAACTTGTTAGCGCTTCCCGGGTGGAGGGTGGCTCTTTTTCATTTTCTTGCGCTCGCCTTGCGTAGCGCCGCGCAGACTCGATGTAAGAGTTTACGTGGTTCCAAGGATTCCCATGGCTAAGGTTCCAGAAATGGTCTTTCGGCTTGATGTCGGATTGTCAGCAGAGCGCAACGGTTACACTGCTTCGCTGCGTCAAAGTTCCACGATTGGCGCTCTGGCACGATTCGGGATCGGCAAGAAGTAACAGCATCGGTGATGCGCGGCGTTGAAGTCCCAGGATGTTCAAACGGTTGTCTTCCAACGGGGCGCTTCCTTCAGCGCTTCCTTCAGCGAAAAGGAACCACTGTAAGGGGCTTGTGAAGTGAATTCCTGGAGGAAGGCTTTTCTGCAATATCGTTGATGGGTCTTGGGTTTACAGCGGGCCTCCTTGGCTCCCCCGTCCCCATCCTATCCCTTTTGGCTCCTTATCCTACGCGTTCACCCCATCCTCTTTCTCAGTCCTCCGGGTTCCTCCCTCATCCTCCTCTGTCATCCCCCCTCCTCTCCCTACCCCCTTTTCTTCTCTCCGTCCCTCCCTCCATCCATCCCTCTTACCTTTCCCCCTCCCTTCCCTTCCCCTTTGCTTCCTCCTCCATCCTCCTTCCTCCTCCTCCTTCCCTTTTTGCCCTCTCCCCCGCCCGCTCGTTCTGCGACCCTGGGCGTTCTACCGCGGCCCCATTCGCTCCGGGAGGTCGCGAAGCTGCTCCGGAAGGAGGGCGACCGAGTGCGCGCACAGGAGCCGCTGGTGGAGCTCCAGGCGAGGGTGTCAGGAGAAGAATGGAGGAGGAGGAGGAGGAGGAGGAGGAGGAGGAGGAGGGGCTGGAAGGCAGTATGAAGAGGAGGAGAAGGAGGAGGAGGAGGAGGAGCACTAGCGAAAACCCGATGCGCGTTAACAATGTTGCAATAAACCATGTGTCCATTTTCCCTCACCACAGGTCCCTACAAGCATTGATTTTCTTAGCAGGAGACTCATTGAATGGCATCCGTCTGAGATCCCCCACCAGTGCCAATCCACCCGTCCTTAGATTTGGACGCCACGAAGCAATGTGACTGCTGCGCCGTGTCAATATCACATCGTGCCACTGCATAACTCCTGGACTTCACAAAGAACATCAACGTGACAGTTGCGCCCTGGCAGTTCCACATCGTGCCAGAACACCATTCAAGGGACCTCAGCCCTACGGATCTTTGAAGCTGTTGCAAACGTTTGCAACGAATGCGCGCGTCGTTAGGGCGACAGCCACTCTTTGAATATACCAACGCCCTCCATTGTGAAGCTGCTTCGGACTTGTAAGACGGATGTGCGCGGCGCCATGGCGAGAACCGCACGGTGCAGACGGCCCGTCCCCCATGTTTTGAAATTGTTGCGAGGGTTTGCCAAACATGCGCGCGGCGCCGATTCGGAAACCACATTGGGTGAAGTTGGTGCACGCCATGAGTAGGCGTGTGCGCAGTGTTAACTAAAGCGAGAGCCACGCTACGAACAGGGCTTGCCGAAAACGGCGCGCCTTCCATCCGTGAAGCTGGTGTGCACCATGAGCAGGGGTGTGCGCGGTGATGAAAGCGAGAGCCACACTGCGAAGCGGGCTCGCCCTCCGTTCTTGACGCTGCTGCAGATCTTCTAGCTTCGGGTTCATACAATCAACGCGCCTAGTAAGGACGCGCGCCTTCATCCAGGATGCCCTCGCGTCCTTGCCTCTGTGGCCCGTCCTCTGCCGTTTTCACTGGTCGCCGCCGCCCCAAAAAATCCCAACTTCCGCCTCCAAGGGTCTTGGGTCCTTGCCACGCGTCCTTAGCTTTGTGGGCCCCGGAAACGGCAGGGCCGTTTTTTCACCGTTTCCAAAACACAGTCCCTTAAAAATGAAAACAGGAAAAAAAAACGGCGACCGAAAACGGCAACAAAAACGGCTCCAGGATTGGAACCGGAGCCGGAACCGGTCAAACAACGGCGACGGAGCCGGTAAAACAACGGCGTCGGAACCGGCAAAAAAACGGCAAAACGGAACCAGTAACAAAAACGGCCTTGTCGTTTCCAGGGCCCACTGAGGTCCTTGGTATACGTGCTGATTGTAACTGGTGAGGCTGCCTCGGGCCAAACGCCCAGGCCGCCCCGCTGGCACACTTGGTGAGCCGCCAGGGGGGAGCTACTCGAGGGGGGGGGGGGAGGGAGGGGGAAGGAGGCCACTGCGAGGCGCAAGGTCACGGGGTCACTGCGAGGCGAGGAGCTACTCGAGGGGGAAGGACGGGGAGGAGTTACGCAAGGGGGAGGGATGGGGGGGGGGGAAGGTGCTGACACATCTGTGAGTCGACGGGAGGGATGGGGATGGACCTCGTATGCACACTTGTGCCGGCGCGTGCGCGTCCAGCCGAGACGCGTTGGAACTCTTGAGCGTGCCCCTGGGAGTCCATAGAATTGTTTCGCGACTGCGAGCTCGGCCAGCAGAGACTCTGCACGCGCAAGATGCACGAGCACCACTGCCAGAGCTATCGTTCAGGCGACGCCACGCCTGGCCCTTGCCCAGGGTCCTGGCCACAGTGAGCCCCATGTGGGCGCGCTGGAATGACTGGGTGAGTGGGCGAGGGGGAAGAGGAGGTTGAGGCGAGTAAGAGGAAGAGGAGGACAAGGAGGAGGAGGAGGAGGGGGAGGAGGAGGAGGATGAGCAGGAGGTCGTTGTCGTCGTCCCGCGCTGGCATGACACCGGATGGTGCTGGATGCATCTATCAGGTTAGAGCATTGATGACACAGCCAATCAGAAAAGATGTCCTGCGACACTTTCGCCAAAGCCCAGGGGCAGGGGAATCGAAGATGGAGAAACGAGGAGCGAGGCGTGGTAAGCGAGGGGCGAATCGTCTCGGCTGGCGGGCCCGTCCAATACCAAAGCGCCGTGTGACGCCCCCGTAGTGGGCCACCAGGTGAGAGAGCCACATTCTCAAACACACATGCTTGGTAGTAGGCAAAAAAGGCCGCTTTGCCCGTCGGCGGGAGAGTCACCGCAACCCAAAACAACCACCCATGCAGGGGGACTCACCACTGTGTGAGCCCCGCTGGGCCGGGACGAGCGCCCCGCAGAGCCAGTTTGCTTTGGCGACGGCCGACGGCCGCGCCGCATGCTGCATTGTTTGCCGTTGCTGCGGCTTCTCCTTTACTCGCCCTCCCCTGCTGCTTTCCTCTTCCTCCACGCACGTGGCGACTGATCGAGCTTGTTCATCCAAATACGCGACAGCCCCCGTCTGTCAATTTTGACAGCAATCCCGCAATCCCGCTCGTCCTTGCTCCCCTGCCCCTGGTCTTCTGGGCGGCGGTGGCGCCGAAACCGCTGGCCGCCGCCGCCGTGCGCCAGCAAGATGTTTGTGCGTCTCGGGTGCCCGCGGTCGTCGCCGTCGTCGTCGTCGTCGTCGTCGTCGTCGTCGTCGTTGTCGTCGTCGTCGTCTTCGTGAGCCTTTCGCCGGCCCGCCGAGGGGGGGTGGGGGGGCGATTGGCGTCGTGGTCCTAGCGGATGGGGTGGTTCGCGGGGTAGGAGGCGAGTCGAGGAGGAGGAGGAGGAGGAGGAGGAGGAGGAGGAGGAGGAGGAGGAGATGGAGGAGGGAGAAACGAGGAGGCAGGGCCTAGGCGGTGACGAAGAAAGGACGAAACGAGGGGGAGGACTTAATGGGATGAGGAAGGCGGGATGAGGAACTGGAAGGGAGGCAGGGACTGAGGGGGAAGGGGGATCGTTCATTGTTGTGAATCGCCACGAACCCCGCCGCGGCAAAAGTGATCAATGGCATGCTCCTTCATTGGCGACCGCAGAACGACGACGATTGCCTGCAGCCCGCGCTTCAGCGCAGCAGCGACCAGCTTCTGCGGCGGGCAGAGTGAGCGCAGCGAACGCCCGCGAAATCAGCCTGCAGCTTAGAAGTGTTCATTAGGTGTGTGTGTGTGGGGGGAATTGCGCACGGCACGAAGGTTACCTGTGGACGAACGGACGAGGGAGGACGAGGAGGGATGGGGCGGAAAAAGAGAGGGAGGGATTTGATGTTCCCGGCCAGGTGACAATGTCTGAGACTGTGATGGGTTGGTGGCGCGCCCTGCAGGGGGGCAGCGGCCGCAGCTGAGGCGTCGCGCCAGAAGCGGCTCGGCATCCTGTCGAGGCGTCCGTTCGTCTGCAAAAGCTCCAGGGGAATTGAAGAAACCCCGTCTTTCTCCTGCTCGCATCCCCCTCCAGACAGTCAGCATCCTCCTTTTCTCCCTCCTGATCCGTCCTCCTCCTCCTCACTCTCCTCCTCCGTTCTCCCTATACATAGCTTCGCCCTGTCGAGCCCCTAGACGTGTTAGTAGGTTGATCCCGAAGCTTGAGATGTGCAGCAGCGCGACTGGTTTACAGAATGTGGATCTCGCCGCAGCGCCGTGCACATTCGTGTCAAAAGTTTGCAACAGTTCCCAGGATCGAGTGCGGGTGGTTTTCAAGATGTGGCTCTCGCCTCAGCGCCGCGAAACTGATGCGCGGCCGTAACCAACCTATAGCTCTCGTGTTTTACGCCGCGCACATGTGCTTTTAAAGCTTGCAGCTGTATTTAAGGTTACAGGGCGGTTGCATTCAAACTTTGGCTCTCGCTCTTTTGCGCCGCGCACATTCGTGTTTGAAGTTTGCAATGTTTCGTGGGCGCCAGCGTCGCCTCCCCACCACACTTCGGCACATCCCTCGCACGTTTCGTGGCCCCATCGGGAGCTCCACCGAAGGCCCCAGTGGCAGAACTCGCATGCGTGACCGCGCCCATCTCGGCACACCGTTAACACGTGGCCACATCAGGAACTCTTGCTAAGCCCCAACTTGCAGGAATCGCATGTGTGACTGTGTCCATTTCGGCACACCCTTCGCTCGATTCGTGGCACCATAAAGGGTTCCGCCGAAGGCCCCAGTGGCGGGAATCGCATGCGTGACCGTGCCTATTTCAGCACATCCCTCGCACTTTTCGCGGCCACCCAGGGAGCTCCACCGAAGCCCCATGGACAGGAATCTCATGCGCTACCGCCCCGCATTTTGGCACACCCTTCGCACGCGTCGTGGCACCGCTGGAGCTCCACAAAAGGCTCCGCCACCTGCTGCTCCCCAGACCGCGCCCTGCTGCTCTCAAGGGCCGGGTCGGGAGGCGCTCAGATCAGCCGTGACGGGTTACATCCAGATGTGACCCGTTGCAGTTGACCCTTGCGACCGCATCAGTAACGTCGATCCGTCCTTCTCACCAGCAACTCAGTTATTTTGCGAGCCCCTCCCGTAGTTTTCTCCTGTCATGCGGTACTCGCGGCTGCATGTGTCTGGGTCCTCTTCATGCTCCTCATTATCTTGCGAGCATGTCTGCGTCCTCCTCCTCCTCCTCCTTCTCCTTGACAATTCGCCTGGGGCTCGTGCCTGCGAAGCTGTGCGATGACATCATAATTCGGGTCGTCACGATTTTCCACACGTGCAACTGTCGCCGAGATGCGCTTTCCCGAGGCCGTGCCTCAGGGGATGCGGTAGCCGACCGTCTCGCCCTCAAGCCAGCTTGCCTACAAGCCGATATTGCAAATCCCAGGGCTCGATTCGCTTCTCTCCAATACCAGCAGCGCGCTCGCGCGTAATCATCGACTCGGCCCCTCGACGGGCCTGCTGATCCATTGCTACATCGGGCGGACATGAAGGCCAGGCTTGTTGAGTCACGAGCCCTCCTCCTCCGCTCCTGAGCCACGAGGCCTCCTCCTCATCCGCCTCTTTCTGCTCTCCTTCACTATCGGGCTCCCGCCGAAGCAGCTTGCTCCCCGGCCCCGCGCACGGCGCGGAGAGTGCCCCTTGTTGGATGAGGGTCTCTCTCTCGTCCCTTTCCTTTTCGAGGCGTGTTCGTGATTCACCTGCACGCTCTCGGCACTGTCCTCACTGTCCTCCCGCCGAAGCAGCGCCCCCTCGTTGGGGAACCGCCGGCGCGCATCCGAGTTTTCGGCTCAGGGCGCCCAGAGGCCCAGCCCTGGGGCGCCGCGGGCGGGGGAGCTCCGCGCCCTCCTCCAGTCTCCCTTCTTCCTGCTACCTCTCTGCTTCCCCCGCCTCCCTCTTGCGCCTCCTACTCCTCCTCCTCCTCCTCCTCCTCCTCCTCCTCCTCCTCCTCCTTGTCCTCCTCCTCCTCCTCCTCCTCCTCCTCCCCGTCCCTTCCGTGCCATTTTGGCTCAGGGTTTGGGATAGGCCCGAGGTTCAGTGAGGCATCTCCGCCATTCTGCGCACCTTGCGCGCCTCCGCCATGGCTGGGATGGAGGCCATGAGAATGATGAAGGAAGGGCTCCTGGCTGAGCAAGGAGCTCTTGGGTACTATGAGCTCCAGAATCACAGAAGCAGCACACTCGGTTGAATACCCGTCCATGCTCAGGGTGCCAAGCTCTCCCAGTTACAGACCGCTTTGCAGGAACAGGCCAGGAAAAGCTCCCACCTCACGGTTCAGCAAGGTGCTACGGGCAGTACGGCGTCCAGCTCCGAGGCTTCATCGACTTTACACAGGTCGACGGTCGCCCTCTCGTAAAGTTGATGGGGACTTCTCCCCGACCCTGTCTTCGGAAAGCTCGTGAAGCATATGTTCCGCAAAATCTTGAGCCTGTCGTCCACGGAGCTGGCCGAGGAGCGTGTGGAGGTGATCCTCCACTCCGTGAGCCAGGTCTACAAGCTGCACATTCGCGAGGCGCGACTGGGCCGAAGGCTTCGTCAGGCGCGCCAGCGCCATCGACATCCAGTGAAAGGTCTTCCGCGGCAACATCGTCCACCCGCTGCGGATCCGAGGCGGCCCCCCGTTGCTTGGCATCGCTCGGACGTGTGCATTTTTCCGTCGGCGAGGGCCATCGAGGAGCATCCTTGATCATTTGGCGAAAAAGCCACGCACGAAACCGAACAAAAACACAGGGAATGGACGTCCGAGCGATGCCAGGGTTGCGCGTGAGGCAGAACATGGTCTATACCCAGGTGCACGACCTCGTTCAGAAATACCCCAACTGAAGTTCCGGGTGCGAGCGCGGGGTCGATGGCCACAAGGGCGTGCTTCAAATCGTCACGGCCGATGACGTACACGAGGTTATCTGTGCAATTGCTGTCCCCGAGTATACATACAATTTAGAGCCGATGCTCACACACTTGCAGCACTGGGACATCACAGCCACGCAGATTCAGGGAGTCATCGATACTTTGAAACACTCTTCCAGGGCACCAAGGTCTTGTTCTGAGCCCCCTCTGGAGCCCCCTGCCCTCCCCGCGACGCTTGCCAGCCTCCTGCCAATGCGGCCACCCATACATCGCAGGGCTCAGGTGGGAGTCGTAGTGCCTGTGGGATGTTTGTTGTCTCCATTCCTGCTTTCCCCTTCCCGCCAGTAATCACAGCTTGTGTGTGCAGGACTCGTCAGGGCCCAATGATCCAGGCCTGTCCCCTCCCCACTTCCCCTTTCTCCACCAACGCCCCCTGAAGCTCGTCACCTGGAACGTTCAAACTGTGATCGGTTCATATCGGCCACAATCAGCAACTCAAACATCAACGGCTTGAGAATCTTCCCGGAAGGATTGATGCATTATCTTTCCAGGAATCTGAGTGGGCCCCCAGTGACATCCCGAGCCCTCAGAGAGATTGCAAGGATCACGCGATCCATGGATAGTGCTTTTCGTGGCAGCATGCTGGCGGCGTGCTCACCTTCCTCCCCCACTAGCTGGCAAGACATGTTATGACTCACGATGTGCGTGGGCGTATCTGTTCGGTTTCACCACATGGGCCTCGCGGCGACATGCAACTTGTAAACATTAATTCGAATCCTGGTCTCCCGGAGCCAGCTTTACGAGCCCAGTGCGGATTAGTTCGTGGATACCTACTTCCCGCATCCGTCAATTCCGCTTCTATTCTCGGGGGCTTCAATTGCTGCGAGCAGGCTGAATGTATGTTCAATGCCACGAGGGGCTCAGAAAGGCATGCACCAATGAGGCTCGCAGGTGCCCTCTCATGGCGTGTTTCTTCCTCTCGCCGAGCTCAGGCATGACTCGCTTACCCACCGAAGGATTGTAACTATTCCCTCGGCCTCTGCATCCCATGCCAGACTCGATCGCATTACACACCCATGCCCACTGCACACATCCTTGATGTGTTTCCCGTAAGCGGCACGGCATGGCAGATCACAGACATGGCAGTTCCTCATGATCACGTTCCCGTGTATCAGTATTTGAAAGCTTGGGGCCCGCAGTAAGACAAGAGTTGTCTCCTGGCCTGGGTTTTCTGCAGGCAGACCTTCGCTGTCATGTTTGAAGCCCTCGCGGAGGGCCAGGACTACGTCTTGGATGGACCACCCGAGCTCGCAATCAGTCGTGCAATGATCGCCGCCGTTCAGAAGACAACACGTGAGGTATCGGAACCTCGCGGCAGAGCGGTCCCTCAGAAGACCGCGCGTTGCTTTCTTCTCGCTCGTGCCCATCGTCCTCGCAGAGCGCTGACTGCGCAGGAGAAGCTGCGCGGCTTCCACTCGCACCTGGGCACGCAGACTCAGGCAGGGGCCTGACGGGGAAGATGGGCTCTGGGACCTCCCGAGAGGGGAGCGCCACGCGAGGGGGGGTCAGGAAACTGGCCGATGTCGACGTGTTCATCCTCCACGACGAGACCACCGTGGGTGGCGTCGAGGACAATTCCGCCTAAGGGTCAGGGAGAGAAGGTTACAGAGCCTAAGCGAGTTCACGAGGCGTGGGCACAGGTCCTCCGAGTCGGCCATGCGCGCAGCTCGGCGCCCCGTTGCAGATGTGAGCACTGATCGGGCGCCTCGACTGCCGCGCGAACTAGAAGTCTGGCCAGCGGGCGGCGCCCATTGCAGGCATCCTCGGCCCCGATGGGGTTCCCCGCTTACCCCGAGCTCTGCGCGGGGTTCCTGGCTGAACGCTTGGGGGGGAGGCGGGGGGCAGGGGATGGTTTTCTGCCCCTCGCCCCCCCTCCCCTTCCCCCCCCCCCCCCCCCGCTTCCCCCCCCTTCCAACTCGCCGACTCCACCCGCCGGCGGCGGCTCCGCTGGGCCATGCGTTCGACCAACTTTGCGACGCCCTTCAGAGGACAACCGACGCCGCCCCAGGACCCGACGGCTTGTGCCGCAGCTCTTGGAGACTCGTGGTCCTGTTGCCCAGTGCGCTCCTGTTGATGTTTATTCTCCTCGCGGAACATTTCGATGTTTACCAACGCCGCCAAGCTTGCTGTGCCGCCGAAAGGTAACATTCCCAACTCCGACGATATCGCCAACATGCCAGAGGAGACGAGACCAATTGCCTTATCTAGCACAGACAATAAGCTCACCAGCGCCATGCTCGCCTAGCCGATTTCCGAAGTGGTAGCAGACACAGTTCATGAACCGCAGCGGGGGGTTCGAATGCCGGAAGCGTCGACGACCACGATCTTGAGACCGACATGAACTTGTTCCTCTGAAGCTCAGCGCTTGGGCGCAAGGGGTCTGGCGCTTGCTCTTTTGATTTCGATGTCGTTTTCCCGTATGTCGGCCTCTCGTGGATGTAAATCTTCATGAGGGCCTTCAATTTTCTCGAGAGTTCACGATCATTGCCTTTCAACTACTCTATACTAATGTAGCGGGCCTCGTAGGATTCAAGTTCCCCCAAAAAAATGCCCGTGGCCAGGCGTGGGGTTACGCGCGGGCGTCCTGCCTCATGCGTCCTATTTGCGATGGCCCTGGGCCCGCTGCCGCGCTATGCTCTGCGGAGCTGATCCGCGCGGCCCTGCCAGCCCACGTTTTTACATTTGCCGACGATCTCGGGCTCGCCAGCGCCGCCGACTTTGAGCGTTGAAGTCTGCGGCTAAAGCGATTCGCAAGTGCGGATACTGCTAGGCCTCCCCAGCAATGTTTCCAAGCGCGTCATCGGCCTCCTAGGTTACGCCGCCCAGTCCTTCCGTGACCACGGGGTCAATGTTTCCAGGTTCGAGGCCAAGAGGAATGGCAAGTGGCTGGGATTTGAGTTCGGCCTTGACGGGCCCGCTTTATTCTGGCTCCGTGCTGCGAATAATTGAATGGAAGCGGCGCAGCGCGTCAAATCATAGGGGAAGGTCTCACTACCACCATCGTCGCCGATACCTGCTGTGCGCTGTCGGTTGCCAACTATATTTTCCAAGGCTTCAGGCCTGATGCGAGGGTCCTCGAGGCCGGCAGGGAAGCCCACCAGCGGTGCACTTGCTCAACTTGCCGCTCCTTTCCCCTGGCCATTTGTTCTTGGCTTCGTTCGTTTGCATGCCCGCCCAGACTGATGACCTGCACGCGAGCGCCCGAGCCATCAAGCGGGGGCTAGCGGTGAACCCCAAGCTGTTCCCACAGCTTGCTGAGAGGCTGGAGTCTGCACTGGATAGCGATGGGTCTGTGATGCTGTGCGGGCGCCGTCATCCGCATCGTGACTCTCTGGTCGTGTGCGTGCGCGATGAGAAGAAACGTTGTCAATGTACTCCTCGCCCTCCTCCAGGCATTCGCCCCAGACGCCTTCGACGGAAACTTGCAGGCTGGAGTTTCGCAATGTGCATCCAGCCCCGCTCACCAGGCTCATTTGTTACCGCGTGCGCGCAGTGGGTACCCACTGCTTTCAGCATCCCAGAGTGCTAGGGGCTTTCTGGCGTTGGAAAGCGCTGCCACGTTCGCGCCGCCTTTCGTGTTTGTTGCCTTCCTCAAGTCTTTATGATGGGCTTGGAACACCACGAAGCACTACAGGAATGTCCCAGACAAATGCATGTATGGATGTCAGTATTCTGGTGGAGAGGAGATGGCGCACTACCTGGTTTGTTCCATTAGCATTCCCATATGGGAACAACATCCCGTGGGCTCCGCCACCCGAAACCATCCGACCCCCCGGAATTCCCAGGCCCTGGCCAGTGCACTTGTAGCCATCGTTTCGTAGCACGCTGCCTTGGAATCTTTCCGCGCGCTTTTTCTCCCCCCAAACCCTTCTTTCACCATGCCGGTTCTTACAGGGAGGCTCCGTGCGGTGACCCGCAAGGCGCCTGCCACCCGTGGTCTCGCGGGCTATCTCATCCAGGCGGGCTCGCGGCGCTTCCAGGGGGGCAGGGGGCCTCGCCAGAGCGACGCGCTCACTCAGCGGCCCGCCGAATCCGCTGTCCATTTTCGGTCCGCAGTCGGCGCCGGTGGGGATCTGCATTGGTTGCCCGCTTCTCGTTTTTTCTTGACAGCAGTCCGCCTTCTCGTTGCGTTCCGCTGAGTTGCTCCTCCTCCTCCCCTCCCTTCGTGCTTTTTTCCATCCTCCGTCCCTCGCCCTCCCCCTTCCACCACCCCTCAGTGCGCAAGGAACTGCACATGCAAACGCAGGCATCGACAACGCTGGGAGTACGATCAATGGAGAGGAAGCATGTTGCCAAATAGTTTCCAGATGTCTAAAACACGTGTCAAACAAGTTGTGAACATGTGCAAACAAACATGTTTAAAACATATTTAGAACTTGTTCCATTTCCATACATTGTACATGCAATTATAGGACTGTTAGGGTGTCCAATGCCGTGGCATCCACAACACGTGCGAGAAACAACATGGGACAAGGATAGCTGGACTGCGCGCCGCCAGCTACAGTGCTGAGGATCAAACTCGGTAACCCAGGACAGGCCCGGGGGCATGGTCGGTCTCTTTTGCCGCCGTCACTCAGTCTTGTGTTTCGGATCTCTGGAGGGCTGGACTGTGCAATCCAATTGAACCCATCATCATCCCTCATTCTTGTTCTTCCCCCCCTTCTCCTGGTGGCCCTCCCTTCCCCGTCATCCCCCTTCCGAGCTGTCTGCTTCTCCTTCCACCTGCGCCTCCTTCAGGGGCAACCTTAGGCGGGGATAGGCTCAGGTCAGGAGGGGAAAAAACACACAGACACAATTTATCGTCGATTCCCCAGAAAATATGGGAACATATGGGAAGTGGGGGGAAGACAGAAACCCAGGAAATGTGGGAAAATATTGGGAATCCTTTGATTTGTGTGTATTTATTTGTGTGTCCCAGGGCCCCTTCAACAGGGAAGGATGCACCGACCCCTTATCGCATCGAAGGCCTATCGCCGATTTACCACCGATGCAACGCCGATTCCAGGCTGATGTCCCCCCCTCTGAGCCGGTCCCCCCCCCCTTAACGTTGTTGCCCCTCAGCCCTTCCCCTTGTCCTGCTGAATTCCCCCCCATCCCCCCCCCCCCCCATCCCCCCCTCCCTCCCATTCTCCACCCTATGAGCCCGTCCACCCTCCCCCCTAGCGTTGATCCCTTCACTCTTTCCGCCTGGTTTTGCAAATTCCCCACGCCCTTCTCCCCCTCGCCTCCTCCTCCTTTCCTTCTCCTCCTCCTCATACCCCTCTGTCTCTCCTTATGTCTCCCCCTCCTCATGCACCCCCCCCCTTCCATCTACTCCCCATCACCCCGCATGTTCCCCGTCTGCCCGCCGCTGCTCATTCTCTCCACCCCCCCCCCCGTCCCGTCCTCCCCTCCCGCCCCACTCCTCTCTCTTCTCCCCGCTCTCCCCCTTCCCTCGTCCTTCATGGTTGTTGTTTTCCCAACCATCCTGTGGTGTTGGGTCCTCGTTTTGAAGAGACGGTGCCCCGCGTCCTCCTCTCCTTTCCTCCTCCTCCCCCCTCCTCCCTCCTCCCGTCATCATCATCATCGTGATCATCATCACCATCATCGTCGTCATCGTCATCGTCATCATCGTCGTCGTCATCATCGTCATCATCGTCATCATCACCATCATCGCCATCATCATCGCCGTTATCGCCACCATCATCATCATTGCCATCCTCCTCATCATCATCAGCATCATCATCATAATCATCATCATAATCATCATCATCCCCCGCATCATCACCATCACCATTACCGTCATCATCATCATCATCATCATCATCATCATCATCATCATCATCATCATCATCATCATCAGCATGCGTCCCCTGCACCCATTTCGGCACACCCCTCACACGTTTCGTGGCCCCACAGGGAGCTCCACCGAAGGCCCCAGTGGCTGCGCTCGCATGCAGTTCCACCCCCCTTTTCGGCACACCCCTCACACGCTTCGTGGCCCAACACGGAGCTCCACCGAACGCCCCAGTGGCTGCGCTCGCATGCGGTTCCACCCCCCCATTTCGGCACACCCCTCACTCGTTTCGTGGCCCCATAGGGAGGTCCACCGAACGCCCCAGTGGCTGCGCTCGCATGCGGTTCCACCCCCACCCCCCCCATGTCGGCACACCCCTCACACGCTTCGTGGCCCCATAGAGAGCTCCACCGAAGGCCCCAGCGTCTGCGCTCGCATGCGGTTCCACCCCCCTTTTCGGCACACCCCTCACTCGTTTCGTGGCCCCACAGGGAGCTCCACCGACCGCCCCAGTGGTTGCGCTCGCATGCGGTTCCACCCCCCATTTCGGCACACCCCTCACACGTTTCGTGGCCCCATAGGGAGCTCCACCGAAGGCCCCAGTGGCTGCGCTCGCATGCGGTTCCACCCCCCATTCTCGCACACCCCTCACACGTTTCGTGGCCCCATAGGGAGCTCCACCGAACGCCCCAGTGGCTGCGCTCGCATGCGGCTCCACCCCCCCATTTCGGCACACCCCTCACTCGTTTCGGGCCCCATAGAGAGCTCCACCGAAGGCCCCAGCGTCTGCGCTCGCATGCGGTTCCACCCTTTTTTTCGGCACACCCCTCACACGTTTCGTGGCCCCACAGGGAGCTCCACCGAAGGCCCCAGTGGCTGCGCTCGCATGCGGTTCCAACCCCCATTCTCGCACACCCCTCACACGCTTCGTGGCCCCATAGGGAGCTCCACCGAACGCCCCAGCGGCTGCGCTCGCATGCGGTTCCACCCCCCCATTTCGGCACACCCCTCACTCGTTTCGTGGCCCCATAGAGAGCTCCACCGAAGGCCCCAGCGTCTGCGCTCACATGCGGTTCCACCCCTCATTCTAGCACACCCCTCACACGTTTCGTGGCTCCATAGGGAGCTCCACCGAACGCCCCAGTGGCTGCGCTCGCATGCGGTTCCACCCCCCATTCTCGCACCCTCACACGCTTCGTGGCCCCAGCTCCACCGAACGCCCCAGCGCTCGCATGCGGTTCCACCCCCCCATTTCGGCACACCCCTCACACGTTTCGTGGCCCCATAGAGAGCTCCACCGAAGGCCCCAGTCTGCGCTCGCATGCGGTTTTTCGGCACACCCCTCACACGTTTCGTGGCCCCACAGGGAGCTCCACCGAAGGCCCCAGTGGCTGCGCTCGCATGCGGTTCCACCCCCCATTCTGGCACACCCCTCACACGCTTCGTGGCCCCATAGGGAGCTCCACCGAACGCCCCAGTGGCTGCGCTCGCATGCGGTTCCACCCCCAATTCTGGCACACCCCTCACACGTTTCGTGGCCCCATAAGGAGCTCCACCGAAGGAATACATCCACAATTGCGGTATTCACAACTACGTATGGTTGGGTCTTTCGTCAGGCTAATTGTAACGCTCCTCGTGAGCCCAATCTCCCCGGGGGCCGGAACGGGGGTCTCGTTCCTTACTTAGCGCTCCTCTTGGTAGGAGCTTGATTGTAGAGTTTTTTGGCAGGACGCCATTGTCCCGAGTTGCGTGTGCCAGCTGTCCTTGTCATCTTCCGCCTCCTCCACATCATAATTCTTATCATTATCCTCAACGCCATCATCGTCATCATCATCATCATCATCATCATCATCATCATCATCATCATCATCCTCATCCTCATCATCCTCAGCAGCATCCTTGGCAGCATCATCATCACCACCACCATTGTCACCATCATCATCACCATCACCATCACCATGAATCGTTACCAGCATCATCAGTATCATCCTCATCATCCTCATTATTATCATCGTCACTATGGTTTTCATCATAATTATTATCAGTCGTTTTCTTAGCATTGTTAGCAACAACATCACCATCATCATCATCATCATCATCATCATCATCATCATCATCATCATCATCATCATCATCATCATTATCATTATCAGTATCATCATCATCATCATCATCATCATCATCATCATCATCATCATCATCATCATCATCATCATCATCAGCAGCAGCAGCAGCAGCAGCAGCACCATCATTAGCAGCAACAACGTCATCATTCTCGTCATTCCCTCATTCTCCTAATCCTCATCCTCATCTTCCTCCCCTCTCCCCCCTCGTCCTCTCGCGGCCGCGCCGCCCTTGCATGCGTCCCTCGTCCCGTTGACAGGGTGCCTGCACGCCGCGATGCCGCCAAGCGGCCCCAGGGCGGCGGGCGTGGACGACGGCTGGAACAAAGGAAGCCCGTGCGGGGGTGGGGGAGAGGGCGGCACGGATGGACCAGACGAGGAAGTGTTGCCCAGACCAGCTCTTGTCCTGGCGAGTCTTCGTCTTCACGGCTGGATTGGCCTCGAAGTCCGTGTCGGAACGCACCCTCGGATGGGCTTGGGAAGTTGCGACATCGGCGTCTGTTTGCCCCCCCCCCCCCAGGGTGAGGGTGGCGCACAGACCCTGAGTTCTTGGCGAAGCGTTTTTGTTCACAACGGTCGATTTTGCGTTGATTCGGGCCCTGGGGCCCCGAGGTCATCACAGAGCGATCGGGATCGAAGAATGATGCGGACAGGGCGGTCGAGAGCTCCTGTCGCGATTGGCTGCGATATTTCAGACGATCGAGGGGAAAGGCGGATATGGGGGGCAGGTGAGGAGGAAGGGAAGGGTGGGGGGGGGCAGGGAGCGGTCGGTCTCTCGTCGGTTCCACGTGTTTGCTTCGGTCCTCTTGCACACGAGGAGTCAAGATCAAGGTGGCGGGCGGGAACGTCGTCAAGGGCGCCCTCAACTCGAAGGGCACAGACACCACCGTCGTGAACGCTCCGGAGGGCCTCACCGTCACGGGGTGCAAGGACCAGGTCAGGATTTGTGTGGATAGTCTGCGTCGCCCATTTTTGGAGGGAGGATAAGAAGAAGAGGGAGGAGGAGGTTCAGGAGCAGGCGGAGGAAGAGGATGCCAGGCATCAAAGAAGAAGATGTTGGCCCACTCGGGGTAGCACGCATCACCCTCCCTTCCTTTTTCCATCTCCTCCCCACACCTCATCCTTCTCTCTCACCGTTCTTTCGCCCCTCATTTTGTTTCTCCTCATGATATGTGTTCCTCCTCCCTTCTCCTCCCATTCCTCCCTGTTTACTTCTTCCTTGTTTCTCATCCGCCCTTTTTCTCCTTCTCCTGCTCGTCCGTCCTTCTCCGCGTGCGTCCTCCCTCCTCCCCCCCTCCCTCCCCCATCCCTCTCTTCCAAGTAATCGTCATCCCCTTGTTCCTTTTTGCTGGAAGTCTCCTCCTCCCTCCTCATCATCCTCCTGGTTTCTTGGCGGGTTCCCGCCCCTCCCCTCACCCCACAGTGTGTGGGCGTTCGGTGGTTGTTTGGGAGGCTCTCGGGTGGGGTTGGCTTGTCTTGATCGCGGCGCAGCCCAGGGCCAGGGCTTCCTATGTTTCATCCCCCCTCCTTCCAGTTCTTTTGCATTCTGCCACTGGGCTTACTTGCGCTTGTCAGGGAAAGTGTATTGGTTGCCGCTTCCATCCTACCATATGGCATACCAGTGACCACGCAGGCTGACAGTGGCATCCCTGCACCGTCGATAGTTCTGTGGATTTACCCTCCTTCTGTCTCCCTCTCCTCTTCCTCCTGCTCCTCATGCTCTGCCTGACTTGGTCCGTTTGTTTCGGTGTGGCCTGTTTTGCGTTAAAATTTGTGGAAGATACCTCATGAAGTTAATATGATTTGAGTGCGTACGTCAACACTGGGTAATTGCATGCAGTCCGTTGTGCTACGGAGCGAAAGGAGTTGCATCTTTGCCCCAGGTAGTCGGTCCCATCATTAGGGGGACCTACGTGTTGCACTCCTCGAACCACGACAAGCCGGTCTATCGCAATTTCGAGCAGTGGGAAGTGAAGAGGTGTTTACAGCGTTTTTCTTCTTGTTGCATCGCGATGCGTTTCTTGCATGACGGTTTTGCTGCAGTGTTGCCTTTTTTCTCACAGGCGCAGCTCGCCTGGCATTCTCTCTTGGTCCTTCTCGTTCCCTTGTTGAGTGCTTTTGAAAGCAATGGATAAAGCCGTCGCGAAGTTTGTCGATTATGCTGTACTATTGGGATGGGCGAGACGGTTCCGACCTTAGCTGTATTGGTTGTTCGCCTGGGGGAGTTCGGAAGTGGTAGTGGCCAGCAGACGGTTTTACATTTAGCATCGGTATTGGAATCGCACCACTTTCACAGCATGTGAGACCACATACAGGCGTTAGTGTGAGAGTGTGCGTGGGTGTATGTGTGTGTTTGGCTACCCTGCATTGCTTCGGCATGTTCACATGCATCGGCTTCAGCTGGGTTTTTCCTCCACGGGATTTAGTGCCACATATGCAAAGTTTTCACCTTCTGGCGTCAGCTACGTCCAAGGTCCTGACAACCCACCAGCAGAAGTGGCAATTAGTGTAGGTGTGCCCCGCGTTAGCACTCGTTGCGTTGGATCAACTGGCCAAGACTCACAAAGGAGTGTGAGTTCTGTATCCTGCGATCCCCGCCTGGTTCTGCGTGAGTGAGTCCTCGGTCGCTCTTTTGAGGCCCCGGTCGCACTCTTCGAGCACTTTGCTGACTGACTACGCCGGGTCACTACGCGCGCGGCCGCAACGCCAAAGCCGAGGGCCTATGTCTCGACAAAGCCGCGACACCTGGCGTCTTGGCGTCGAAATGAACGATGTGTACGGAGATTATACGCCTTATTCGTCGATTTGACGAGACAACAATTTGGGGGGACACCACTTCTGCAGTCGATCTCCTTCTCGAGTTTGGCCGCCCCCGTCCGTCCGGCCCCGGGCCCTCCGTCGCTGCAACGGCAGCCGCCGCCGCCGTCGCGGCCGAGGCCTGGACTTCTCCGGCTGGTGGTTCGGCCCGGAGGTGGGGGGCGAGCGCACTTGGGCGCACCACCCGGACAGCACGGCCGACCGGCCCCCGCCGACCGGCGGGATGGCTCAGACGGCTGGATCGGGGCCTTGGGACCCAGGCCCCCTCTTGGGTCATGGAAAATATTGTTTTTTTGTGATATATATATATATATATATATATATATATATATATCGTCACATATATATATATATATATATATATACATACATATACATATATATAGAGAGAGAGAGAGAGAGACAGCATGGAACCAACTTCGCAGAGCGGATTTCGTTCGGAAAGCAATATTGGATGGGCCCGGCGTGTCCTGGAGGATCCCGTTCTGGATTTCGAAGTGAATTCCGTGATGGTTTTTGGTTGGCCAGGAGTGAGGATTGCAAAACAATCCACGTGAAGTTCTTGTTGTTTTTCGCTCGCCGTCTCGGGGCTTTGCACTGACAGACATCCACGCCACAAATCCGCTGCAGCACGTCTGCAAGGCTGGTGCAGCGATATGTTTCGGCCTCCGGGGCTATTCGCTGGGCCGTGGTGCCGTCAGGAGCGAGACAGGATGACACAGTTGTCCCAGGGAATATAGGTCGAGAGCTGAGGGGGGCCACGCCATAAACAACTCATGACACCGGGTCTGGGCAGAGGGGGGTCAGGGGCAACGTCAGAGGGGCATAGGCTCGGGCGCGGGCGCGTCGATCCCCCGCCGCCCATGAATCGCGGGTTTTATCGGCGACGTGCCGCCGATTCCAGGTCGACCGGCCGACCGACTCCCACCGAGCGGCGGGGATGGCCACGCGGCTCGATCGGGGACTTGGGAGGAGGGGGACAGACATGGTCTTACCAGCATGGAACATATCCCTATCCCTATGCTGGGCACCTCCTCATCACGATGCCAATCTTAGGGATACCCTAATTTTTTTAGGGCGAATCCCTAAGATTGTCATCGCCTTTTGGCGTGTCAATCTTAGGGATAGGGATCAGTTCGAGGCTGGTAATGGTCGCGTCGTTGAACAGTCGCTACGGGAGGCGTTTGGCTGTGTTCGGCCTCCGAGGGACCTCGCTGGGCCTCGGGGCGGTCAGAGAACGACTCGGGATGAAGAGCTGGCCCTAGGAAAAGGGTCGGGACTGTGGGACATCCCGTACAGCGCCGGTTTTAATACATGCTCCGCGTGCAGACCATGTATGCAAAATAAAATGTTGATTAATACACACAAGGATGAGTTTATGCATTACTTTATTCATACATTAACCGTGTATTAAACGTCAGTATATATATATATATATATAAAATCCAATGCATTAGAACCTGCCCTGTACGGAACAGAAACAAAACATCGCACGCCTTGTGTTGCATATTCAGGGGACCTCTGCCGTCCTGTACATGGCGATGTTGTCCTGCACGCCGACGTGGATGCGACGACGACTCGGCGTGAGTTCGATGTGGGTTCGACGCGGTCGATATGTATCCGACGTTGATTCGACACCGATAGCTGGCACGATGCGACAAACGAGGTCCCCCAAAGACGCAATACAGTGGGGGGTCATGGAGGAAGCGGGTCTTGGCGGAAGTGGGTCCTGGACCTCGCCGCCGCCTCCCGTCCAAATTCCGGGCCTCCCAGGTGGGGGTGGTGGATCGGGAGGCATCGGCGGTGCATCGGCGATGCGGCTCTATGTGGAGCCCGTTCTTCTCCACGCCAATTTCGCCGATGCACCGCCGACGTTTGGGGGCTCCAATGGCTCGATCGGGATCCTGAGGTCATGAAACGCAGACATGGATTATGGCGCGTGGGTTGGCCACGGGTCCCGCTTCCGTGCAGCACCTGCGCGCTGCGTCGCCAGATCCGGCGGCGCTGGCCTCATGTCTCTGCGGGGCATTTCTCGATCCGTGGGCCCGTAGTCTGTGTCAGCGTGTGCCCGAATGCGGGACAAAGGCTCCCGGCAAGAACGGGTTCTGGACCCCACCCTTCGCTCCCCCCACCCCGAACGGCACCAGTTCTGATCACAGATGGAGGTTGCCGTGCTGTCGGTCCCGGGGCCCCGTGGAGGGCCTTCATGGGCCCGAGGGCGGGGGAGGACCTCATGATTCGACGAGGACACAAGAACATAGACATAAGCTTTTGGCGCTCCGCGCGGAGTTCTTGGATCCGCGCTGGGCCCCCCCCCCCCCCAGCGGCACCTCCGGCGCCTCCTCCTCCCTCCTCCTCCTCCTCCTCCTCCTCCTCCTCCCTCCTCCTCCTCCTCCTCCTCCCCCTCCTCCTCCCCCTCCCCCTCCTCCCCCCTTCTCCCCCTCCTCCTCCTCCTCCTCCTCCTCCTCCTCCTCTTCCTCCTCCTCCTCCCTTTCCGTAGCCATTTTGGCTCAAGATTTCGAGGTTCGCAGCGAACCAAGTGGATACCGCTATTCCGCGGCAGCGCCAGGATGTTCACCCGACAGTCTTTCATTGAGTTCCTGCGGGTGCAATGTGTTAGAGAAATCTCAGAACCAATCCACTGATTGCCATGGCTGCGGGAACTGGTGCGTCAACGGGCGGCTCAAGCGCCAGAGAGGTATGTGCGCAGTGCGCGGAGCAGCTCAGCCTGGGTGGACTATTCCCTCGTCGGGCACGTGGTGCTCCCCGGGCTGCTCCCGGCTCGGCCATCACGCTCGGCAGGGACGAATAGCCTGCGCTTCCCAACGCTCTCTTGCAGGCCATCACTCTTGCCCTCAGGAACGGGGGCATCGATCCGCATGATGACAAGGCAACACACTTGGTACAGCTTGCGTCGCAGCTCGCGGAAGAGAAGAAACTGAAACGTGCGCCCAAATGTAACTACCAGGCCCTGCAATAATCGACCGCTGTGTGCGCCAAACTCCAAAAAGGAGCTGGTCAAACCATCCAAAGTGCTTACCTATACGACCACCCTGCGGGTGATAAGGAGGTTGGGGGGGGAGGGGGGCCAGCAATGGGCAACAGAGGTGATTGTTGCGTTGCCTCTCGCTCTTGGGAGCCTTGGTGTCGAGTTGTTTATGTCATCCTTCGCTCTTGGGTGCCTTGATATCATTCTCCCCCCCCGGGAACCAACGAAATCATAATTTACGTCGTTCATATTGCAAGGGCTTGGGGGGCCGTTTGGGCGCGTCTTTTGGACCTCTTGGGAGGTCTTGGTGGCCTTTTGGGGGACTCTTGGGGGCCTCTTGGGGGCCTCTTGGGAACTTTTCGGGGATGGCGCACGCTTGCTGCTTTTGAGGCACCGCGCGGTCGAGCATCGGAACGTAAAGGCGGCGGGAACGGGCCAGCGGCGGATGCTTCACAGCGTCGCACAGGCCAAGGACGCGGAGGCGGCGGAAATGGTCGACGCAGACCTTATTGCCCGAGCGCCAGACAACGTGTGTGCGTGCCGTGTGCAGCGAGACGAGGCGGAGCTGCGACACACTGGCAAAGTCTGGTGCAGGCGTCAGGCGCCATTGCGATTCCCGCGATAGATAAACATAATACAAATCATTGTTGCCCATGTTCGCCCACTGCGCCAGCGCCGTCGGTGGAACGAAAGGGACGACAGTGATGCGGGTGCCGAACTCCAAGGTGGTCGACATCACGACCAACTCGTCCGCGTACTGTTTAGTTGCCAGCTTCTGTACCCAGCGAGTGCACAGCGCCTCGGTGCGCACGGGGCCCCGGACATCCAGGCCAGCAAAGGCCGGGTATATTATCTTCTTCATGTCGGCTCTGAGCAGCACGGCGGCTTCGCCGCCACAGAACCGGGCCCGGAGAGCTTCCGTCACCACGGCCAAAGGCGAGTGACGCACGCCAGCGTCGACACACCGCTGCGCGCCCTGCGCTGTCAGTTGGCCCGCCGCTCGCTGGTCTGGAGCGTTGCCTGGCAAGGCCCGGGCCATAACATCCGGCCCGCGTTCGGCCAGGCCTGCTGCGAGGCATAGCCAGAAGCGCACGCCCGTGGTTCGGCCCGCATGCTGCCCCAGGTCCCAGACCTGAACTCATTGCGCGCGCGCTGCGAGTACTGGGTCAGGACTTCGCCACCCCCCAACACTTCGCAGTCCAGAGTCCGGACCGTCTTGGCACAATGGAGGCGGAACCGTTCGTGTGCGTCGTACCTTGTGCGCTGCGCGTCCAGGCCGTTGAGCAGGAGCGCCAAAGCTTGCCGGAACTGGAACGACGTCTGCTCCACCGCACGGGCGATGTCAACCTCGTTGAAGCGCGCGTCGGTCATGGTCGCAGCCGCAGAGGCCTCAGCCGCGGCCTCCGCCCCCGAAGCCGCGGGCCCCGGAGTGCCCGTCTGTGTCGACAAGGTCTTGCCGCCGGAGCCGCCCCCCCCGCGGGCTGGCAAAGCCTGGCCTGGGCTCTTCGCCTTCAGTTTGTGCGCGCGGAACAAGGCCGCGATGCTTCACGGGCCGGTGGCTTCGCGGCCCGATTGCTCCTCGCAGTACTGGGAGACGCTGTCACCGATGGGCGCCGCGCCCACCGCGGGCGGCATCGCCCGCAGATCTGCCCGCTCAGCGCCATTAGTTTCGCGCTCTTCCTCTGCGAGCGTGGCGGTCCGTAAGCGTTGCTCGTGCTCAGCCAGCAGCGCTTCAGGGGAAGCGCCTCTCCGCTCGAGCAGTCTGGCAAACAGGGCGTCTGCCTTGCTCTCGAACTCTGCCCTGGCGAAGAAGCCCTTCGTCGGGCGAGCGGACAGAAAGTCCGTCAAGGGTGGGGGCTTGCGAAGCGCCATAGACTCCCAGGTCGTGACGCGGGTCCATGCCTCGAAGGCCGCCCCGAGCTTGGCCGCCAGGATGGGTCCTCGACGTCCCGCAAAGGACACGACGCAGCCCTCGTGCGCCGCGATGCCTTGCGACTCGTGGATGGCGAGCGCCCGCGCCAGGCGCCAGGGCATGCCGGCGTGAGTCAACGACTGCAAGGTTTGCGCCGCACCTCTTCGCAGGGGGCCGGTGCCCAGGCCCTGGGGATTGCCCCGGCAAGCGGGGCCCTTGTGCGCGGGAAAATACATGACCACGCAGTCAGGGCCTGGGAAAGCTGGGCCCCTCCGGGGAAACGCTCCGAGGGCGGAGCTGGGATGACCGATGCCTGCGAGGGTGCTCTGGTCAGTTCGCTGCCCCCTTGGGGAGGCGCGAACGATGGCGACCGCCACCCCCCGAGCCCCGCGCCGTGAGCCCGAGGGGCACAGTAGGGGCGCCTCATACATAATTTTGCGTTAACATCACCTGCGCCCCCGCGCACAGGTGGAGTGCCCTGCGGAGCTGTCGGAAGTCATCGGCACTCCTGTGTGCTCCGCGCGTGTCGCTGCGTCGTGCCTCTCTCCTCGCGCCCACGCCCCCCGCGCTTGAAAAAGCTTGTCGCGCCGTGAAGGGGCGCCCTGGCTGCCAACTGCATGCCCGCGATCTCCCCGACAGCTTGGTTCTCCAGCGCGAGACCCAAAACCCTCGCGGACGAGAGACTTACCGTCCTGCCACGCGCACGGGCTGGCAGACTGGAGATCCGAACCATTCATCGTGTCCAACTCGTGGGTCTTCCACAGAGTGTAATCCTCCGTGGTGACCGCCGCGTCTCTGAGTCTCATACGTTGCATCTTTGCATGCATCGACGCCCTTCTTGCGGTGAGTACGACGCAAACGTTAGACGTCCTCAAATTCGGTGAAGGTCTGCTGGGCGGCCAGCGCCACGGCTCGAACAGTCGGGCCACCCGCGTCCGTGCGAGGCACTCCCGGAAGCAAGCTTGCGGCCAGCACAGACGGCAACTGTGCGAAATCACCCATGAGAACGACGCCGATGCTGCCGAACGGGCCCATGTCTTCTGGAGGTGGGCAGCGAAACCGTCTGCGCCACAGCGCGCGCGCCACCTGCTGCATACGCCTGCTGACGATCTCGAAAGAGGCGGCCCCGAGCGTGGACACCTCGCCCACATGCTCGAGCAGGTCGACGTGCTTACGTGCTCGAGCAGGTCGACGAGATTATCCAACTGGTCTCCAGCCAAGTCGTCACTCGCGGAATCGCGGCTCGCGTGGAAGACGCCGTCGATCGTTCTCGCTCCGCTCCCGAGGTTCGCCGCTGCCGCGCCGGAGAAGGCCATTGCGGGGGCGCGTTCGCATGGGCAGTGCACGTCTTCCCCGCGCCGGCAGTGCCCAGAACGGTAAGTCCGAGCGCGGGGCCGATTTTTGGGGCCCCGCCCGTCGCTGGCAAAGCCTGGCGCCACGCCGCCCGCTTGTCTGCCCGGCCCATTCTGCCAGCATCTGCGCGAAGAGTTTCTGAGTCGGGCCCGGCGTCTGGGCGGCCGCGTCAAAATTCGATAGGGCAGCCGCCACCTGCGAGTGGAATGCCCTGCCGAGCTCCGCCAGGCCACCCCGCGACTTCGCAGCGATGCCCGATTTGGAGCACGTGAAGCCAGACCGCCCAAAGGAGCGAGCAGGTAGAGTGGCCGGCCAGCCAACTGCGGCGGCGCTGACAACGTCTGGCGCCGTTGGCAGACAGGCGACGCGCGTGTAATCATCCACTCCTCTCGGGTTGCCCTGGCGGTCGCCAGTGCCTCTTCTTCCTCCTTTGCGTCTACGGCCACGGCGTCAGTGTGATCGAAGTCGATCTCTGTCGCCGACGTTCTGCCGTGGGCGTTCTCCGCTTGCTCTGCCGTGACAGCGGCATTCTGCGGGATCTTCCCCGCGCGCGCCGCGTGCCCCAGCAAGATCGGCTTCTGTGGCCGCGGGCGCCCCCCCCAGATCATCCGCACTGTCGCCATCGCTGCCCTGCGCTTCCCCGGGCGCCTGGCGACCTGCCGCCAGAACTCGGTTGAGCCAGCGCGCCAGTCGCTGTGCCAGGACTGGCTTCCGGTCATCGATCCTGCCACCGAGCATCAGGCCCGCGCGGCCAAGCATGCGAAGGATGGCATGCAGCTCCTTCTTGGAGTGGGATTTGAAAGACTGCGGGAGAAAGCCGGCATCGGCGTCTCCGCACTGCGCGTGGAGAGCGGAAATGTAGTTGCGGAGGGAACGCGCGACAGGCACCGCGACCTCTGCCTCCAGAAGGGAATCGCGCAGCTCGCGGTGCGTCGACTTCCTTTTCGATGGAAGACACCGTGGCCTCCTGGATCTTCATGTTTTCTTCCTCTTCCATCAAAAACTCCTGGCCTCGCCTCTCCGCGCTGACGAAGACCGGCCGGAGCCCCGCCCGGCGCCGCGCTTCGGAGGCCTCCTTCCGGAGAAGGGCGGCTTGAGGCACTGGAAACGAAAAGTCGATTCAAAATCAGTCCCCAGACCACTCCTGGGGCCCTTCCTTCGGAGAGCCATGGCGTCGAGAGCCTTGGTGTTAAGAGCCTTGGTGCCATGTCCCCCACCTGGCTTTCATTTTGCAAGGGCTCGGGGGCCGTTTGGTCGCGTATTTCGGATCTCTTGGGGGCTCTTGGGGGCCTCTTGGGGGGCCTCCCGGGGGCCTCCTGAGGTGCCCCCCTCGTCGCCGCGGCCAGCGTCGCTCCGCAATGCTGGCCCAGCTGCGCCCAGCCATGGCGACGAGGGCCCCCCCCCGAAGGGCGAATCCCAGCGCCTCAAACGGCCCTCCTCTGATGCTCCTGCTGCCCCGCGTCGTCGCCGGGCAAATTGGCCGCCAGCTAGTCCGGCGACGCCTTCCACTGCCCAGGTCGGAGCAGAAAGTCGGAGACTCGCTGGTGAGTGGAGCGACGGCGCGATGGCAAGCGAGCTCCGGCGCTTCGTTTTTGCTTGTACCTTCCCCTGTCACAACAGCCCGACGGCCATCTCCCGCTGCACGGCTGTTCGGCGAAGTCAGGGCGCGCCGCCACTCCGCGCCGGCGTGGCCTGGCGCGGCGAATTCCTCGCAGTCCGCGACGTCTCTGACCAGGGGCCCTCCGCGCACATTCGGGCGCGTGGAAGCGCGGTGATTTGGGGCGGTGTTCCAGGAGATCTCGTCGACGCGGTGGCCCAGCAGGCACGTTTGGACGGCCGTGGCGCCCGCGCGGCCGCCCGAAGGAACGGCGCGCGCTCGGGGGGGGCGGCCGGCAAAGCCTGGACCGTGCGGCGCAGGCCAAGAATGGTGCGGGAGTAGCGCGGCGAGGACAAAGCACCCTGCTTTAGCCGAATCCTGGCTGCTCCCCCCCTTCTCGGATGGGACGGGCCCGAACGCGAACAGGGCCCCCAGAGACGAGAATGAAGCAACGGGGGACTTCGTTGCGGCCTCCAGGGGCCTCGGCGCGGCGTGAAATTGCACCGCGTGATCGATCTCTCTATCGATATCACAAGCGATGTCGTTATCGGTCCCACGATCGATCTCACCATCGATCTTACTATCGATCGCTCGATCGATCTCACAAGCGATGTCGTTATCGGTCTCGCGATCGATGGGGCCACCGATCCCTCGATCGATCTCTCTCGATCGATCTCACTATGGATCTCACTCGATCGACTGCGCTGTCGATCTCACTCTGGCTCTCGCTACCGATCCCAATAAGGATGTCCCCATCGATTTCACTCGATCACACAATCGGTATCACTATTCATCTCACTATCGATATCACTATCGAGCTTACTATCGATCTCACCATCGGTCCCACTATCGATCTCACGATCGATCTCACAATCGATTTCGTCATCGGTCTCATTATCGTTTTCGCGCCAGCGGGGCGCCAGGACACCGGCGGGACACAGGCGGGACACCGCGGGCCACCGCTTGCCGGAGGGAGAATCATTTGGTCCGGCCGCACCTCAGCCACAGGAGACTTTCTTCTCGCCCGCCCACGCAGCTTCGCCGCGCCCGCGCGCACGGCGCGCGCGAACGCTAAACCGAAACCGATTTCCCGGTGGGGGGCTCTCCGTCCCACTTCGATCTCACCCCCCAACCTGCGATCGCGGCGTGGGCTTGGTTGGGGGCAGAGCAGAATCAGCAGGAAGTTCCGCAGGCGATGTGCACAGCGGACCTCATCGGACAGCAGGCTCAAGCCGAGATGCAGGATCCTGTGCCCGAAATTGTTGAACAGTGACACAGACTATGTTGTTTCCAAGCTCGACTTGTCTCTGTTCGACTCGGTTGAGGAGCTCGAGGAGGAGGGCCGCTGCAAGCTCGAGACTTTCCAGTCGCATTTGCAGGATATGGCTCGCCAGGCGGAGGAGAAGCAGCTGCAGTTTCAGACGCTCATCGCTGGTGCCAAGTCGATTTTGGAAATGCCCAAGGAGAAGCGCCGCGCCGACGGCGAGGCGAAGACAGATGAAAACCACCAAGCCTGGACCTGCCAACGAGGAGCAGAAGTTTCCGCCTGGGGGTGGCCAAGGCTCCCAAGGACGTCCTCCCCTGCCAAGGGAGGTAAGCCGTCGTCGTAGGAGGAGGCAGCCAATATGGTCGAGCACATCGCGCGCTCGGCAACAGAGGCGGCGAGGTCGGCTGAAGGTCGCGGCCCAGAAGCTGCTGATCTTCCTGCTTCTGCTGCTCGCCCAGGCACTGCCGCAGGCGCCGCGGTCTTTTCTGCAGACGGGCAAGGAGTTCAGTGGGGAACTCTCAGAGGATAGGTTCCAGCAGAAGGGGTCTGGTGGAGGTGATTTCTGTCTGCTGTTCAGCAACATCTCGGAGCGGGGCCCGCAGGCCTCGAGGTTCCTCACGAAGCACTGCGATGCGCGGCCAGTTGCGATGCTTTATGATACGCACAAGGGTGAAAACATACCTGCCTGAATTGTCGGCGCAGCTCGACAAGGATGGATGGCGCCTTTCCGCGTCGATGGCAGCGCCTAGGGGGCGGTCGGCCCATGGTCTGTCTGTCTGCGATTGGATCTTGACGAGAGGGCACATCGCGCCCGTGTCATTTGAATCTGCGAGGGAGACCGCCAAGTCCATGGGCAGGCAGGATCCTTGCAAGGGGTTTTGCCCAGTCACGAAACACACTCTTTTTGGTAATTTTGTTGTCATATCTACATATGTGTTGCCTGGCCTTGGTGTGCGCGGCTGGAAGAATGAAGAGCCGGTGGCCAGTGGCGCCTGTGCGCAGGCGATGGCGGGCCCGTGGGTCATCTTGGCGGATTGGAAGATTGAGCCGCCCGGTTTTGAGGCCATAGGGTGGGCAAGCCAGCTGCGCGGCAAGATGCGCGCGCCGAGCTGCGCGGCTGTGGTCAGCCGTCGAGTCCACGCGGCATCTCTGCCCCACGTGTTCGAGGTCCCTTGGAAGACCCACTGCGCAGCTAAAGTGTGCATCCAGGCCTCGCGCGAAGAGGTGCGGCGCCGCCGGGCGCAGCTGCCGGCGCCCCCCCCTGCCCCTGCTCGTCCGAGAGCTGCGGCAGACCCCGACAGCACGCGTTCCAGGGCAATGGCTGCCCGCCGAGCTTGCAAGGCACAGGACATGGACGACATCATGGCGCAAGTTTGTGTCGATCCCGTTGCGCCGTTAGTGGTGGCGGAGGTCGAGGCGCAGGCGTCGCGCTTCCGCATTCCCGGGGAGACGCGGGCGTCGGCGCGGGAGCAGATCATGTCCTCGGAGCGTATTGGATGGCGTGGGCGACTCGGACATCACTTCGCTGACATTTTTTTTCGGGGCCCATGTCCACCGCCGCCTCGTTCCGCGCTCGCACGGCGACGGGTTCGGCGAGACCTGCAACGACTTCGGGGGCGCAGGCGGCGGCTTGCTCGTTGTCTGGGAAGAACGGGCTGCGATTTAAGAGCACTGGGCGCGGTGATAGCTGGGAAGGGCGGCGGGGCCGCATGCCGTTCTGGCGCACGCCCGTGGCCCGGGCTGCGCGTTCCTTCGGAGGGTGTTACCTTTTTGCTAGCGCGCCCGTGACCCAGGCAGCGCATTCCCTGGGAGGGCGCGATGCGGCCGGCGCGCCCGCAGGCCAGGACGTGAATACCCTGGGAGGGCGCAGTGCCCCATCATCGGCGCCCTGGCCCAGGATGCGCATCGCCTTGGAGGGCGCGCAAATTCAGTGACGCCCGTGGCCCAGGATGAGCATGCCCGGGGAGGTCGCGGTGCCTCTGCAGCGTTGCCCGCGGCCCGGGACGCGCATTCTCTGGGAGTGTGCCCCGCCCCGTGCGGAGCGCCAGTGGCTTGGGAAGTGCATCCCCCGTGGCGGCGCAGATCGCCTCATGAGTCTTCTGTTCGTCTTATGGGTGGAGTTAGAGCGGCAACTGTCGTGGGGGGCGATTGATCTTGCGTCGCGCGCGGCCTTGTTGATTTCGCTCGAGCTACCAGGTGCGCCGGCGCGTCCAGCCCGTTGGCTCAAGAGCGCTAAGTCCCGAGGAAGCACCCACGGCGGGGGGGCTTCTCAGGCTCGCCGTCGCCACGCGAGCTGGATGGCCAGAAGGGGCCCCAGCTTCGGGAGGCATTTCAGGCGCGCAGTCGCCGCGCTGTTGCTGCGTAGATATGGAAGGGGGCCATTTGAGGATCGTTTCATCGCCTGGGGCCGACCGCGTCCCAGCTCCTTGATTTTCGCCAGATGACCAAATTTGCGGCCCCTCATATACCAGAGAACAGCGCGCAGCGTCGGCGGGCGGAGGCCACCGCGCGCGGGTTGCAGGCGAGGCGGTCGGAATGTTTCCGCCTGGCGCGGGCTTGGAGGCGAGGATTCAGCCCTCGCGCTGGCGCCCGCGTGGTGGCATCGCTCCGTTAGCTGGCAGAGGTCACTTCGCACGTCCGTGGAGGTCGACAGAACGCGCGCAGGTTGATCGTGATTACCGCGTCTGGATCAGGGCGCCGGAGAGAGCCACTCTCTTGCGCGAAGGCATCCCTGAGGAGCCGTATCCGGATAACTCTGGCCGTGCCGATGGCCCACCGATCTCGCGGGTTAAGATGAGATCAACCCTCGGGCGCAGTCGCCCACGCGACCCTCAGGCGGAGCGGCGGGGTACCGTCGGCACGTTGTCTGTCAATTGCGTCGCCCTGGTCACGAGCGCTTCAAATGCCCCCCGGGCTGGCCGTTGCTGTCGCGACGAGCTGGCTAAGGGAACGGGGGGCACTTCTGAAGCTGATGCCCCGTAGTATTATGGTAAGAAGATCACGCATGAGCAGATTTTCTGTGCATTGGCACGCTGTCTAATCTAGCGCTGGCCCCTGTCGCCGATTTGCCCGAGCTGCTGGGCCAAACGCGTCAATGGGCTGACCTGGCAGCAGCTCGAGCGATGACGATGGCCCGCTCGTTCTTCATGCCCTGGCCCAACAAGTCATAGTCTGAATCTCCTGGGTTGGTTCGTCGGCATGGGTCGGACGCGGCTCATCCCCTGGGCGATGGTCGCGATCAAGAGGGCCTCCGCACCTCCAACCCGCAGCTCGTGATCGATGCGCGCGGACTACTCGAGGTGCAGGCCAGATGGGCGGACTCTGCAGATGAGCCGACGGATATCATGAATTTGATGGATGGGCGCTGGCAAGCTGATCGCGACAACCCTCTGCCCCTTGTCAGTTGTCGGATGTGGATGCTGCGCTCCCCAAGATGGCCCGGGTAGTTGACGCCCCGGGCCTCAGGACGTCCAGAGCCAGGCGACGACAGGCAGGGCGGAGTTAGTCAAGCTTTTTGAATCTCATCGAATACACTGGCATGTGGCCCACAGCTCTCCTCGCCACTGTTTGGCGCGCCCATGCCCGAGGAGTCGCGCCGTGACCGCGCCCTGGGGCCATTGGGCACGACGCCTACGATCTGTGGCAAGCTGAAGTCCAAGGACCCGAGTGAGTGGTCGCATTCTGGGGCTCAGCCGCCGCGGGCACGTCTGCCCTCTGGACGGCACTGGCGCGATCAGTTCTCGATGGCTTGGCAATGGGCTCGATTTCGCCACTCTGTTGCTTGATTTAGAATTCGACGATTCGGTGAGCTTCGTGCTACTCATGCAGGCTGCCATGGACCGCGGCTTTCCAGCGACCACTGCGCTGCTGGAAGTGGAGCGGCGCGCGGCCCCGCGCATGCTGGAGCGTGAGAACTTGGCGTCTCGTGACCTGGCCTTCTCCAGGTCGGTTGTTGCGGGCTCCCCCATGGAGTATTGCTGGCCAAACTCATGTTGCGTCGCATCCTCGACCACGCTCACCGCGCGGTTCCTCCTGCTGGGCTTTGGACCTACATTGTCGCCGCCCTCGGCCGCGCGGCAGGAAATCGACATGGAATCGCGGAATATGTTGTTTCCTGGGTTCGACGATGGCGTCTGCGTTTAGGGTTGCCAGGGTGGAGGTCTCTTATTGGGCGAAGCTTACTGCGTCCGCAAAGTCCAGCAGCCTAAAGCTGGGGACGAAGCTGAATGAGCCTCGCACCCCTGTTGAGCTTGCCTCCTGCACCGCCGACCGCGGCACAGATGCAGCATGGATGCAGAAGGAGGGCCCGCGCCAGGATGTCCAGGCGTCGGGCTCGATCCAGGCGTCGGCATGGCAGAATTCTGCGCAACAGGACGCTGTCTGGCAGTCGTTCCATTACGAGGAAGCCTTGGATTACTGGCGTGTACCCCTCGGCCAACTTCCGGCGCCAGGTCCACGGTGCCCCTCCCTCGCAGGTGCTGGGGCGACGTGAAGGTGCTGCGGCGGTGCTCGCTGGTTCCAAGCGGGGGAGATGTTTCACTTCAGTTTTGCAAGCCACGATGGGCGTGGCTGGTCCTGGAGTCGACCTACGCGTTCAGGCACTGAGGGAGTGGATTGTGGTCCAGCTACGACAACTTGGTCTTCAACCTCGTGTGCCTCGGGCGTGGAGTGAAGTTCGTGCTTGTCTTCCTCAGTTTGCTAACATTCCAGTGAAGTGGTCCGATGTGCGTGGCCACGCTGGTGCAGCGCAAGCGACCGTGATCCAGGCGGGCTGGGAGCCTCGTGATCCCAACGTATGGAGGCGCCATGGAGTAGAAGGCCCAGCGGAGCCGTCTCCCCTTGCTTTCGGCGATATTGAATTTGGCGTGGCAGTGATGGCCAACTACGATGATCTCCTGGGTGGTGTCATGGGGGATTGCACGGCGAAGCTGTGGCAGCATGCCGCGAGACACCAGGCGGGCTATGACTTGTGCGCAGGAGCTGACGTGACGATGGTGTCTCGTGGGTTGGATTAATTGGCTAAGAAAGGGGATACGCATTTATGGTCAGCCAATCTCACTTTACTTGCTGGAGGTCGACGGCCGCGAGCTCGTCAACGTGAGGCTGGCTATGACTGCCCTGAGGTCTGACCGACATGCAAGTGGCGCCAAGATTTTACCCCATCGTGGTTGGACGTGTCCCGCGAACTGCGGGCACGAAGATTTCAGACATCTGCTGGCTTTCTCCTCCCCCATGCCATGGCTACCTAGTAGGGTGAGCCCGCGCTGTGGCCGGTGGGGGGTCTTCGGAAGGAGTTCGCGGTCCCTGCGTGTCCTGAGAACCCAGAGTTCGGCCATGAGATTCTTGCGGGGGAGGTCAGGTTCCTGGGCCAGAGTTCGGCTTGTGGAGGTCGACAGTTCTGCGTTTCGTCAACGGTTCGGGTGGTGAGTTTAGCTCGGGCCCGAAACGGAGACGCTGCGGAGCTTCGGTGGTTCTTCATGGTCCAGGAGCCTTGCTCGAGTCTGCTATGGAGGCCTCTTTGCGGTGCTGCCGTGGCCCTCGTGGGCCGACGGCAAACGGTGCCTAGGGCCGAGCTTCTCGCGTTGTATCTGGCCCTGGAGCTGACGAGCGGCCCACTTGCGTATGTCACCGACTGAAAGTCTTTCGTGTCCGACTGAAATCTTGGCCGGACGCAGGCCCCACGTGGTCATAAAGGGGACCTGTGGGTTGGGATTTGGCTGGCCCAGCGGTCCCGTGGCCCTGCCGAGGTCCACGCGGTCTGGACGGAGTCTCATTTTGATCAGGGCCCAAAGCGAATTCGGACCCATTGGGAGGCGTTCTTAGCTCAAGGTAGTGCCTGCGCGGGGTTGTGGTGGGGAAGGCGTCTACGTGGCCCTGGGATTATGCTGTCGTCACTCCCTTCCCCCACGCACGGATTTCCACGATGCTGTTTCGGCCAGGGTCTGTCGGAGGGCCAGGCGTGCTCTCCTCTGCTCCCTGGAGGCCGGGCCGTGGCCGGGTGCCAGACCGTCTAGGCAGCGCGTTCCTCCGCCCCGTGAGCTCGAGAATGCCTCGAGGAAGAGCACGCGCCTTTTAGAGCCCTTCGTAGGCAGATGGCGATCTGCCCCTCGGCCGTACCTGGGGCCCTCGCCCAGTGATGAGCACCCGTCGCGGTCCGCCCAGCATTGGCCCAGGGCCCTCGCCAGCGGAATGGCGCTGGCTGGTGAGGAGGACAGCGGCAGCAGCGATTGAGGAGTGCACGTGCGTGCGCATCACGATGATCCTCTTCCTCCTCCTCCTCCTCCTCCTCCTCATCCTCCTCCTCCTCCTCCTCCTCCTCCTCCTCCTCCTCCTCCGTCATCTCCCCAGCATGTTCTGCCGTCACCTCGGGCGTTGCCCTCTCGTTTATCAGTGTGTCCCCTCGTCCGTGTTGGCCCATGATCCATCCCCTGGGCGTCTTGGGAAAATGACGATGGGCGTTCTCTCACCGACTCGGGTCCCGTGGTCCCTTCGGTGTCGACCCGCTCGAGAAATCTTGCATCATAGGGTCGAAGTTTCAAGCTGCGACGGTTTAGCAATGGAGATCGGGGCTGAAACGTAGTCCCTTCCTTCTCCTGCTCCTCTGGTGTCCTTCTTCCTGCTATATCGTTTTCTTTCCCCCCTCTGTGGAAGGGCCAGCGAGCGATCCAATTGTGAGTGCCGCATGAATCGACCGAGGGGCACGGATGAGAGTGCATACCGTGTTAATGAATGGCACGCGAAGTTGATTTGTAACACATCGGGTGGCCTGGACATTCGACCAGTTGTCACTGCGGGCGCCACGAGGAGATCGGTGAGGAAGTTCCTCCTCCTCCTCCTCCTCCGATTCTCTCCTCCCGTCCCGAAAAGCAGGCCACAGTGCAACTGTGAACGCTCCGGGTTCTAGGCCCCGCTTCCCCCGGGGCTCCAGTCGCTCATGCAGAAACCCCCCTCTGCTCCTGCTCCCTCCGGCAGCTGCTGGGCGGCCGCTCGAAAACTGACGAACCAACAACACACACCCATACCCATAGGGGGGTCGGAGAGGGCTATGGGTGCGTGTTGTCGGATGGGAGTCCCCGTTCGAACGGGAGCGCTCTCCAGGGTCCGACAACCCGCACCCATACCCATAGCCAGTCCTCCTCCCAACGGCCCCCCTATGGGTATGGGCGTGTGTTCTTCGTTCGTCAAAAACGTAGAGCTTTGGGCTCAAGCCTCGCTCCGAGCAGTGCACGGCCACTCCTTCCGGGCTCGCTCCGCCAACCTCCCCATCGGGAGACCCCCTGGCGGCCGGGAGGGCAGCGGCCTCGAGGCAGGACACGAGAGAGAGAGAGAGAGAGCGCCTTCCGTGCACACCGGGGGGGGACGCCGCTTGGGGGGGGGGTACGATCTCACCCGCCCTCCCCCTCACAGTCTGGTAGAGCAGGGGGGGTCGAGCCATCCCTCTCCGCCCCCTGGAGAGTGAACGTCGGGGGGTGGGGGGCAGGAGCCCTCTGCAGCCCGTGGCGCCGGCAAACGTAGACGACCACGAGGGCGACGACGACGACGACGTGTCCCGCCCGCCCAGCCGACCCGCCGACGAGGACGACGACGTCAACGTGTCCAACCCCCTCCCGGTGGGGATTCGAGACCCCCCCCCCCGGCGTCAGCAAACGACGACGACGACGACGACGACGAGGACGACGACGACGACGACGACGACGACGACGACGACGACGACGACGACGACGACGGGGACGACAGAGACGTGTCCCGCCGCACCGCCTGACCGACTATCACACCCTGTCGTCCTGCCACACTTTGGGGGGAGGAGGGTATGGGTGGAAGGAGTTTCTGCCAGGGGGGAGGCTGAGGTCATGGTTCCAAAGAGGGAGGGGGGATTTTCGGAAGGAGGGAGTGTGCTGTTCCAGAGGGGCGGGAATGGGGAGTCTACAAAGGTGAGGCGTACACAGAAGCCGCTCTCTCCCATATAAGTATGCGGTCGTTGAGTGCGCACTTGTCCTGGGCGTTGTGCGCATCATTGGCCATGCCACCTGTGAGCGGCACAGTAAATATACCGATGTTGTTGCCGATAGGGGTGATAATGCCCGAGTGTGACCGTTCTTTCGCCCCGGAGACGTATCAATCGCTATGTGGTTTCAAGGGTAAGGATTGCCCTACTGGTGGCAAGTGCATTGCGGACGAAGAGAGCGTTCGGCGAGCATTGGGTGTTCCGAATCTGGGTCATTGCGAGTGCAGCGATGGGCAAAACCAAACGAGCTGCGCCAGCTCAACGTCGGATTCGTGCGAGTGCCGACCATGGACGGGTGGCACGTGCAACGGCATCAAATGCTACGCAATCCGCGGGGAAACCGAGTGCAAGTGGGCCCCTTATTACAAGGGAGCCGTTATTCTCTCGACCTGGCAGTGTGTGTGCAAACCGGGCTTTTGCGGAGTGCCCTTCACTGTCGAGGACGGCCAGGCTAGGGGAAAGGGTCGAATCCAGCCTTCCGTTTGATTTCGCTGGCATTCGTGAGATGGGTGACGGCGGCGGTGACGACGAGTTGGGCAGAGGTGATGAACTTTGCGCGCAGAGGCATACTCTCTATGATTGTCTTCCTTTGGGAGGTGTTGTGGAGGAGGAGAAGGTCCGGGAGCTCACTTCGTAGGTGAATTCGTTTCGCTTCTTGACGGTCCCTTGGGATCCTTTCCAATCCCAGGATAGAGCCCTCAGGATTTCCACCGATGTCTAAGGATCCATGCTGATCCTCCACGCTTCCCAGGGATCCCGAAGGATTCTTCAGGGCTCTCGGGATCCGATGTGACACCAATGGGTCTTGAAGGACCCCAAGGACTCCATTGATTTTAGTGGACCCCTGCGGATGCTTGAGGCCAACCAAGATCTTTAACATCATCCTTGGGGCCCCTCAGGATCCCGAGCGATTCCCGTTTATGGCTTCCAAGGAAGCCAAGGGGATCTATGATGCTTCTCCTTGCAGCCCGTAAGGTGTCCCTGCGGGAGCCTGTGCAGTCCTCAGGAGTATTCTTGGGGTTCCTCTGAGTTCTTCTGGAATGCAATCAGGCTGCGTACGCATCCGTTGGAGTTCAGGGCAGCTCCAAGGATTCCGAAGTATTCCCAAAGTGGATTGTCCTGCGCATGCCTTCGGCATCCCACGAGTATCGAGGAGTATGTTGAGGAGCCCAAGGAGTCCCAAGGATCTGCAGAGCAATCTCAAGGAGCCCTGTTGTGCGCTGGCGTCCCAAAAGAACAGACGTGTCCCCGACATGTCATACGAGCCCAGCGCCTCCACCACGAGACTGGAGGCGCCCGAGTGATGGTTTCACAATCATTCGAGCATTCACGAGGTCCTACATAACCAGATGGGAATCATATAGTTAGAGCTTCAAACAAGAGAGACGCCACTATCACTGGATTGCTTGTAAGTCTCGCTTGCGCACCACGCTTGCCATCTCTCTCTCTCTCACTTTCTTTTTGTTCCCCAATTAGTGCTTGCACTGAAGGGGTCCTCGCAGAAGTTCCCCAATCAGTGCTTGCACTGAAGGGGTCCTAGTGGAGGTTGAAGGATCTGGCGAAAGTTTACCACCGATTTTGGTCGCACGCTGGGTTCCAGGGTTCCCGGTTCCGGGGTCCCGGTTCCCGGGCCGATTTCGGTGGGCAGCGAGGTTTCCAGGTTCCCGGGTTCTTGGTCGATCTTCTTATCGATCGGTCTCAGCATCGATCTCATTTCCCACCTTTCTATCGATCTCACCATCCATCTCACAATCGATCTCACAATCGATCTCGCAAGCGATCTCACTAGAGATCGCACGAGCGATCTCGCGATCGATCTCCCTACCGATCTCATTGAATCGATGTCACTCTCGGTCTCACGATCGACCTTACAATTGTCCTCGACTCCACTATCGATCTCATTATCGATCTCACAATCGATATCAGGATCCATATGACTAATTTTCAAATCATCCAAGGATGAGGTTCTCTCAGGTATAATTGAAAGATTTGGCGAAAGTGTCCCGCCGATTTTGGTCGCACGCTGGGTTCCCGGGTTCCTGGTCATTTGTTCTGGGCCGATGGTTATTGGTTCCGGGCCGACTTCGGTGGGTTCTGGCCGAACTTATGATCGATCTCACTACCGTTTTCCATTATCGGTCTCACCGTCGATCCCATGATCGATCTCGCAATCGAATTTTCGATCGATCTCACTACCGACTTCACTGTCGATTTCTTTACGGATCTCACTCAATCGACTTAAATTATGTACATCGGTATATTCCCCAATCAGTGCTTGCACTGAAGCGGTCCTAGCGGAAACTGAAAGATTTGGCAAAAGTGTCCCGCAGATTTTGGTGACCGGCTGGGTTCCCAGGTTCCCTGTTCCGGGTTCCCGGGTTCCTGGTTATTGGTTCCGGGCCTATTTCGGTGGGTTCCGGGTTCCCGGGTTCCAGGTCGATCTCTTTATATAGATCAAACCATCAATTGATTGGGTTTTTTTATTTGGTGTACTTCTTTATTATTGTATCGCTCTCTCTCGTTTGATTTGTTGACCATGTGTATGTATGTAGATCTACGTATATCGGCAGATATAGATGTACATATATATGTGTGTAAGTGCACACACATCTTACCCGCTTGCGTATCATGGCTTCACACATCGTTCTGCACTGTTGGCCCATACGTGGGTAATCCTTTGTTGCACAGATTGTAGGCGTTTCTGTAGACACAATGAACTCCGCGCATGCATACGCAAGCGCGTTTTCTTTTACAAATTATTGGACATGTATATCCACAAATGCAAGTTTCCCTATTTCTACCTGCAGATCAACGTATGTTTGAGTTCAGAGCTTGTATACGTATAGTTATACATATGTATATACTCACATACATATTAATCATATTTACGTTCGTAGCACCCCGCAGTCGCGGATAAGAGTGAGCGGGGGGCAGGATGTCGGCAGTTTGCGAGGCTCTAAAGAAGCCCGCCGCAGGCGCCTACTTTTTGAAAACCATACAGCATGCCCGCCGAAGGCGCCGATTTTTCGTTTAAGCAATGTGGGTGGGTCGCGGGGTGGGTCGCGGGTGGGTCGCGGGTGGGTCGTGGGAAGGTCGCGGTGGGTCGCGGGTGGGTCGCGAGTGGGTCGCGGAGTCGCGGGCGGGTCGCGGGGTGGATCGCGGGTGGGTCGCGGGTGGGTCGCGGGGTGGGCCGCGGGTGGGACGCGGGTGGGTTGCCAGTGGGTTGCCAGTGGGTGGCGGGTGGGTCGCGGGCCCGTTCGCGGGAGGGGCGACGACAACAAACAACAACAACAACAACAACAACAACAACAACAACAACAGCAACAACAACAATCAGTTTACCCTCATGCGCGATGCTTCCACACGAAGCATGCGACTATCATGAACCATCATGATGATCATCCCCATCATGGGGATTTTTGTTTTCTAGCGGGGTCCGTTATTTGCATTCCCAGATTTCCTTTCCAATGAGGTCTTGCAAACACCTCCGACGAATTTCAACATATCCCGCCTCGAAAACGCATGCCCGCGCCTTGCTGCGCCGATGCGAGACCGCCAGTGGAGCCCCAGCCAAGGGTAAAAAGGACAAGGACGTATCGAGCGACAGGATTGCCTTTGTGGAGATGGGGGTTGTCGGCGGAGAGGCAAGGACTTTGCCCTGAATAGAAAGGGAGGAAGTCTCGAGCAGGGCCGCTGTTGTTGCTGGGAGCGGCGCACATGCTGAAGAGAGTAGGGCGGTAGTCCAGCGTAAAACAGAACGAAGTCTCGAGCGGGAGCGCTGGTTTTGTTGGGACGGCGGTTGTCGGCGGCGAGGAGGAACACCGCCTTGAGTAAGAACGGAGGAAGTCTCGAGCGGAAGCTTGGCTTTGTCGGGACGGCGGTTGTCGGCGGCGAGGAAAGGCACCGTCCTAACGAAAAAGGGAGGAAGCCTCGAGAGGGAGCGTTGTTATTGCTGGGAGCGGCGCCAATTCAAAAGAGAGTAGGGCGCCAGTCCAGCGTAAAACGGGAGGAAGTCTCGGGCGGGAGCGCTGGTTTTGTCGGGACGGCGGTTTTCGGCGGCGAGGATGGGCACCGCCTTGAGTAAAAATAAAAGGAAATGTCGAGCGGGAGCGTTGTTGTTGCTGGGGGCGGCGCCGATGAGAGAAAGACTAGCGCGCCAGTCAAAGGTAAAACGGGAGGAAATCTAGAACGGTGGCGCTGATTTCGTTGGAACGGCTGCTTTCGGCGGCGAGCAAAAGCACTGGCCCTGAGCGAAAAAGGAGGAAGTCTCGAGCGGGAGCGTTGTTGTTGTTGGGGAGCCCGTCTTGGCGCCCCCCCCAAAACGCTCGAGCGTGATCTTCATTTTCAATGAAATGTAGCCGGCGCCGAGGCGAGAGCGCCAAAGCGCCTGGGGGGGTCCATCAATAATTAGTGTTTAGTAGGTAACACTCAACAGCAAGAGTCCGCACTGCAGAACTTCACTTCAGCCACGCGGCCAGGGACAGTGAATGACCGTTCGGCCCCCCAGACCTGATGCAGATGTTACTCCCCAGCCTCGCCGTATGCTCTCTGATTTGCATTTTGTAAGTACGATGTACCCCGCAAGTCTGACCTCCCCTATCCAGCCTTCTTCATACACACCCATGTCAGCTCATATTTTTGTTTCCAGATATTTCATCATATCGTACTCTACTCCATTTTCCCGTCGTCCTTGGCACATGCATTTACATGTTTATATGTACAAGTACACACAGATCTACACACATAAGCATATATACGTAATGTGTCCACACATACATTACAAACACAGTCGTACATATACGTATAAAACGTTTACGTACACGTATACATAGACGTAGACATGGACATAGGCATAGGCATAGCCATTCACACCTACATATGTATATGCATATACCTATACATGTACATATACATGAGCAGGGCCACGTACATATCTATCTATCTACCTATATATATATATATATATACATTTGCATGCGGCATGTCCCGCCAGCGTGCCAGTCAAGCATGTTGAGTGGCAATTGTTCGATGGGGGGCACGGGAGGCCGTCGAGTGTGACTTTTGGGGCCTCTTGAAGTTTCTGAGGGCCTCTTGAGGGGTTCTACGGGGCCTTTGGGGTTTTCTTGACGGCGCCTTGGGGGCGCCTCGGGGATTCTCGGGAGCTCCTTTGTGCCGTCTGAGGCCGCTCTTGGGCCGTATGGGCACCTTCAAGAGTCCATCTTG
This sequence comes from Prorocentrum cordatum, assembly GCA_963575745.1. NCBI lineage: Eukaryota > Dinophyceae > Prorocentrales > Prorocentraceae > Prorocentrum > Prorocentrum cordatum. Next base: position 813,814 of record CAUYUJ010006668.1, read on the forward strand.
GGGGCTTCTCTGGGTCGTCTCGGGGCGCTCTTGGGGACTTTGAGGGCCGTCGCGGGTGATCTTGGCGCCTTCTTGGGCCGTTTTGGGGCCCTTCGGGTGCTTTTCTGGCCAGCTTGGAGCCATCTTGGAGGCTTCTGGGGCTGCCTTGAGCAGACGAGAGCTCGAAACAGCGAGAATGCGAACATCCTTCAAACACCGACGGACCAGTGAAGATTTGGGGATTTTCGGGTGTAGCTGGAGGCTCTATAGGAGCCCTCTTTGACCGTCTTAGACGCCGTTTGGGCCGTCTCGAGGCCATCGGGAGCCACCTGACGCCGTCATGGAGGCCTCGTGGACCATCTTGACGGCCTTGGTGGCCTGCCAGGTCCGTCTTGGAGGCCATCTTGGGCGCCTTGGGAAGCGCCGGGGAGTTGTCTTGGCCGCCCAGGCAGCTCCAGGAGTAGGGCTTGTGCACGCAGCTGTTTGCGGCGAGAGGGAGCCTGCCAGGCAGCACTTGGCATTTTTCCACGCCTCAACGTGCGAAGGCACCTTGGCGGATACGTTTTTGCTAACCAGGCTTGCTTTGTACACCGTTGAGAATCGATCTGCCCTCTGTGCTCTAACCGATCTTACGAGTTCTCTCTGCTGAACTCTGCTTTCTGCTCTCTGATCTGTTTTCTACACGCCCTACATCATGTACTCTCACTCTGACCCTGGTCGCAAACGCCCGTCAAATTTTGAGAACCTAGCAATCGCACCGTACCATGAGCCTTGTATCCAGAGCTGCAGCCCGAAAACAGGCCGCCACCGAAATCGGCCACAAACCCCGAACCGCCAACCATGGAAGTTGGCCGCCCAACGAAATCGGCTCCGCCAACTTCGCTTACTCTGCGAGTATCCAATCGGATTTCTTCAGTGCAAGCACTAATTGGGGAACTTCTCTTTGGTTGTAGTTCTTACGTTCTAGCCGCTCGCTGTCTTTATGTCTACGTGACGATATGTAGTATTCAAACAGTGTTTGCACTAAGGGGTTCTTACTTCTGCTCTAAGGACCCGGGCCTGCGTGCCGCTCTGGCGGCTATGTTGCCGCCGTCGCCGCCCCGTTTCCGCCTCGTCGCGGCGCGTCGTCTGGGCCTGTCTGCCGCTTTGGCGGCTATGTCGCCGCCGTCGCCGCCCCCGCCGATTCTTCGCCATCGGTCGCCTGGGCCTGTCTGCCGATATGTCGGCTATGTTGCCGCCGTCGCCGCCCCGTCGCCGCCTCCTCGCAGTCGCTCGCCTGGGCCTGTCTGCCGATATGGCATCTATGTTACCGTCGCCGCCCAGTCGCTGCTCCGTCGCTTCCCCAGTATTGGGATTTACCCCCCCCCCGGATTTAACCTCCCCCCTTGTCTTATTATAATTTGCATACGATTTTACTTTCTCGTCTGTCCTAATTATGAACGAATAATTCCAGCCAGGCTGGTAATGGTTCCCCCAACATCCCCTGCAAAGAATATGCGTGCACGCGTTTATCAAAATTCATATTGTTCCAAGATCTCTTTGCAACAGAAACTGGACGACGTGCACACGCGCGGGTCGTCGCGCGCGCATGCCGTTTTTTTGAACAACCTAGTGTTCGTAATGGTTTCAACACCCAACAGCGAGTGCCCCGAAAACAGAAATGCACCGCATTTTCTATTACACCTATATCTACACACATATAAGCGGCGTTCAACAACAACTACAACAAAAGCTTGCATCCGCGTTGTTGCAGACTCTTGAGAGAACCATTGGTTGTTCCACATGTCCATCACATGGTACTTGACGTGCCCTCCGCGCGCGCATGTCGAAATCGTTCGATCACCCTGGCGCGCGCGCTGCCGCAAACATCCTCAGCAACATATAGAACGAAGTGAGCACGCGCGCGAGACGACGCGCGCATGCCAAAATCTTTCAAACAAACAGTGGGTTCCGTAGGGGTTTCAAAAGCGAGTGCCCCGAACACATGTAAAACATATGGTTTGGCAGCAACCGTTTTCAAAAAAAAACATGCGCGTGCGCTCTGGCGAATTCTGAAGAAGAGCACCGTTTTTTTCAACATTGTCATCCAATTTTGCCAAGCGGGCCTCTCGCGCCGCATGCTGAACACATCCGGGCGTCCTTGCGCGCGTGCCTGGGGGGGCACGGCCCGTGTCAAGTAATAACACGCGGGCGACTGGCGCGCGTCGGCCGTGCGCGCATGTCGAATTCCTTTCAAGACCTTCATCACCTACGCGAGGACATCGTCATCGCGGGCGTGATCAACGTTGGCGCCGTCATTGGCCTTGCCGTCGTCATCGCCACCATTTTCACCATCATCGCTGTTCTCGTTTTCGTGTCTAGTGCTGTCGGCGTCGCCATGATACCGCGCCCACCCAATTCACCGACTCGAACTGAAGTGCCCGTTGGGAAGTGCCCAGCGGTCAGCGCCACCAGGGCCACGTCGGTCGCGCCGCACTAGCTGGCCGCTGCGCGCGCGAGCATGCGCGGGTTAGCGCGGCTGCAGAGATGCACCGGCCAACGCCAAACTATCATCGCAATCGCCGCCGCATGGGTTTTGCAAACCAAGTTGCGGGTGAGTTGGTGGCGCGATTGCGCGAGCAGTGGAGATGACAATTTATTGCGGGCATAGCTTACTTGCACAACGTAGATTGCACCACGTAGTGCACCGCATTGAATGCACCACGTAGGTTGCGCCACGTTTAATGCACCGTGTAGACTGCACCAGATAAATTGCACAACGCAGATTTTACAAATATAGCACCACGTCAACTGTTCAACATATATTGCGCACCGTACAAGTTAGGCACCATTGTTTCTCATGCCCCAAATCGTGTTCAGCTCTGGCACCCTTCCCCGGGATTGTCGGTCCACCCTGGAATGGGATGGATTTGCCACATGGTTCATTGTAATTTTAAGTTCAAATCGTCCCAGCCGAACGGGTTTCAAATATCCCTTTTGTCATTCTCGCCCAACAAAACTCTGCGGTGACACTCTTTCATCAAAGACATGCGTGTTCAAAAACCCCTTGCAGGACATATTCAGCGGAATCCACGCGCGCGTCGTTGCGCGCGCATGCCGGAATCTTTCCAATCCGGTGGTGTCGTAAGAACTGAAACATCAAACCAAGATTCACCAGTTTTTTGCAACACGAGTTTTCAAATAATTCTGCGCGCGTTGTTGCAAATCCTCAAGGAAAGCATCTTTTGTTCCCTATGGATATCAATTGCGACCAACGAGGCCTGTCCCGCGCGCGAGCCGAAATCATTCGAACACCCTTGCGCGCGTGCTGGGGGTGCAGGGTCCTTGTCACACAACAAACCATTTGGGACACTCGCGCGCGTGGGCTGCGCGCACGTCGAAATCCCACCAAAACCCTCATCACAGACGTGTGGACGCCATCATCTTTACCGGCCTGACCAGCATCGGCGCCGACATTGCTTTGCCGTCGTCGTTGTCATCATCGTCACCCGCATCACTGTTATGATCATCGTTCCAGCTTCTCACGACGTGGCCATGATACCGCGCCCGCTCAAACCACCGACTCGCATTGAAGTGCCCGCGAATCAGCGCGGCCATCGAGACGCGCAAAGACCCCCCCGGCGGTTAACGTCAACGCCGCCGCGTCGGTCGCACAAGAATAGTCGGCCGCTCTGCGCGCGAGCCTGCGCGCGCCAGCGCGGCCGCAACGCTTCGCCAGCCTGCGCCAAGCAGTCATCACAATAGCCGCCGCGTGGGTTTTGCGAGCCAAGTTGCCGATTGGTGGGTGCAAGATTGCGCGAAACATGTAGTTGACAATTTGACAGTTTCAAGAGTGGCAGGGCCAATTGAACCACCCAGATTGCACCACGTCGGTTGCACCACATAAACTGCGCACCGCATAACTTAAACCACAGACTGCACCACACACGTTGCATAATATAGATCGCTCAGCACATGTTGCACCACTTACGTTGCACGATGCAGGTTGCACCAGATGGATCGTTTAACGCCACATAGATTCCACCGCATGGGTTTTCGTTTCTAACAAGAAAATAGACTCCCCCCCCCGGCGTTATCGGTCCCCCTTTCGGGTATGTGAATCACATATGATTATGACCACATGTCCATCCTGATTATGAATTTACACTATCCCCGGGGGGCCGGCTTCCCCCCCGTGAGGTTTTTTTTTCTATAAAAAACACTATGCGGTGACATATTTTGTTCTAACATAACACTTTATCACGAATCTCTGGCGAAAGTGGGACGAAGTGCGCACGCGCGCGTCGTCGCGCGCGCATGCCGAAATCCTTCAAACAAGATCGGTGCCGGAAGGATTTCGCAATCGAGTTCTTTTGTTTTTTTTTATATATAAAAAATACAACAACACAGGGATTCGTAACACTGATTTGCTAAAAAAGCTTCCGCGCGAGCTCTTGCGAAATCTTAAGAAAACCATTTGTTGTTCAAGATCTTCGCAAAATGCTACCAAACGGGCGTCGCGAGCGCATGCCGAAATCTGTCGAACGCCCTTGCGCGTGTGCCGTCGCGAGAGTCCTCTGCACAAAATAGACGAAGTGCAGACGCGCGCGTCGTCGCGCGCGTATGCCGAAATCCTTCAAAACCCATCGGTTTCGGAAGGATTTCAAAATCGTGTGTCCAAAAAACCTACAAAAACACAAGGTCCGCCAAGCGAATTTTCAACAAAAGCGAGCGCGCGCGCTCTTGCGTCGTCGTCGACGTCGTCGTCGTCGTCGTCGTCCTCCCTCTTCCCGCATCGTCGTCGTCGTCGTCGCCTACGTCGTCCTCTGTCTTTCTTCGTGGTCGTCGTCGTCGTCCTCTTTGGCGTCGTGGTCGTTTCCGTCGTCATTGTCGCCGTGGTCGTCCCTCCTCCTCCTTTTCCCTCGTCGTCGTCGTCCGTAGTCGGCGTCTCGTCGTCGTCCCTCCTATTTCGTCGCCGTCGTCGTCGTCGTCGTCGTTGTCGTCGTCGTCTTTGTCTCCCCTCCTCCCTCGTCGTTGTCGTCGTCGGCGTCGCCGTCCTTCCTCCTTCTTCGTCGTTCGCGTCGTCGCCGTCCTCCCTCCTCCCTCGTCGTTGTCGTCGTTGTCGTCGTTGTCGCCGTCGTCGTCCTTCCTCCTCCCTCGTCGTCGTCTTCGTTGGCGTCGTCGTCGTCTTCGTCGGCGTCGGCGTCGGCGTCGTTGTCGTTGTCGAAGTCGTCGGAGACGTCGTCGGTGTCGTCGTAGTCGTTGTCGTCGGTGTCGTCGTAGTCGGTCTTAAGAGGTTTTGCAAACCAAGTTGCGGGTGGGTTGGTGGGATGTTTGCAAGAGCGTGGGATGTGTCAAATCATGGGTAAGAATCAGTTACACAACATTGATTGACCAAATCGATCGCACCATACATATTGCGCCTCATGCGTTGCACAAGTTAGATTACACAGCACAGGTTGCACCACGTATATTCTGCAACAACAACAACAATCCAATGTAAATAGATTGCGCACCGCTTATACAGATCTGAATGTAGATTGCACCACATAAATTGCAGAACGTCGGTTGGTTGCAACATCTATACATGCATGTGTTTGAAGCAGGACGGTTGGGGCCCACGATAGCCAATACATCAGAGTGAGGGGGCCGAACTGTCATTCATTGTCCCTGGGTGCGTGGCTGAAGTGGAAATCCGTGATGAGGATTCTGCTTGTTGCGTTGTTGTTGCGTTGTTGTTGTTGTTGGTGTTGTTGACTATTAATTACTAAACAGTTATAATTGTTGGACCCCCCCCGGGCGTTTTGGCGCTCTCGCTGGCTACATTTTCATTGAAAATGAGGCTCACGCTCGAGCGGTTTGGGGGGCACCAAAACGGGCCCCCCCCTAACAACAACAACGCTCCCGCTCGAGACTTCCTCTTTTTCACCCAGAGCTGGTGCTCTTGTTCGCCGCCGAAAGCCGCCGTCCCAACAAAACCAACGCTCCCGCTCGAGACTTTTTCCCGTTATACCATGGATTGGCGCGCTACTCTTTCTCTCATCGGCGCCGCCCCCAGCAAGAACAACGCTCCCGCTCGAGACCTCCTTCTTTTATTCAAAGCCGGTGCTCTTGCTCGCAACGAAAACCGCCGCCCAAAGAAACCCAACGCTCCCGCCCGAGACTTCCTCCCGTTTTACGCTGGACTGGCGCCCAACTCTCTTTTGAATTGGCGCCGCCCCCAGCAAGAACAACGCTCCCGCTCGAGGTTTCCTTTTTTTCCTGAAGACGGAGCTGTTCCTCGCCGCCGACAGCCCCCGTCCCGACAAAACCGCGGCTCCCGTTCGAGACTTCTTTCTTACTCAAGGCGGTGTTCCTCCTCGCCGCCGACAGCCGCCGTCCCAACAGAACCAGCGTTCCCGCTTGAGACTTCGTGTTGTTTCACGCTGGACTAGCGCCCTACTCTCTTCTGCATTGGCGCCGCTCCCAGCAGCAGCAGCAGCCCTGCTCGAGACTTCCTCCATTTCTATTCAGGGCCAGGTCCTTGCCTCGCCGCCGACAGTGCCATCCCCACCAAGCCAATCCTGTCGCTCGATACTTGCGTGTGCTTTAACCTTGGCTGGGGCTCGCATCGGCGCAGTAAGGCGCGGGCATATGTTTTCGAGGCGGGATCTGTTGAAATTCCTCGGAGGAGGTGTTTGCAAGACCTCATTGGGCGGTGGACATGGGAATGGGAATGACGGACCCTCGCAATAGAACAATAATCCCCCATAATGGGGATGGTTATCATGATTGTCGCATGCTGCATGTGGAAGTATCGCGTATGAGGGTAAAATGATTGTTGCTCTTATTGTTGGTGTTCTTATTAGTTGTTGTCGTCGTCCCCCCGGCGACCCACCCGCGGCCCACCCGCGACCCACTTGCGACCCACCGACGACCTATCCCGCGATCCACCCCGCGACCCACCCGCGACCCACTTGCGAACTACCCCGCGACCCACCCGCGAACTACCCGTGACCCACCCGCGACCCACCCCGCGACCCACCCGCGACCCACCCCGCGACCCACCCGCGACCCACCCGCGACCCACCCGCGACCCATCTGCGACCTATCCCTCGACCCACGTGCGACCCACCCGCGACCGATCCACATTGGTTTGGAGAAAAAATTCGGCGCCCGCGGCGGGCTCGTTGTTAATTTTGTTAACTTTTGGCGCCTGCGGCTGGCTTCCCCAGAGTCTCGCAGACTGCCGACGTCCCCAACGCCCCCTCACTCTTATCCGTATCTGCGGGGTGCTACGATTATTTATTGTGTGGCTTGTCCTCCGTCTCTATATCATCTTTCCCCTTGTATATCAAGATATACATACATATTCATGTACACCGTCATCTCGCCATTGCCGTTCGTTGTGCTTATATCCGAGTTTCGGAGGTGCACGTGCGGGCAAGGCGGAGCTGAGTGGGCGGGCGAGTGGAATGACCCCGACGTTGTTAGGGTGATTCGGATGCGGTGGGCCGCCTATCCGCCCGCGGTGGGCGCGCGTTGGCCCGGGGTGTCCCGCCGTGGTGTCCTGTGGTGCTTCGTTGGTGGCCCGTTGGTGTCCCGTCGGTGTTCCGTCGGCGGTGGGCGGGCGGTGGCCGGCGGTGGCCCGCCTTGGCATCGATGGTGAAGTCAATAGTGAGATCGGTTGTGAGGTCGCTAGAATGAGATAGATTTGGAGATCAAAAGTGAGATCGGTTGTGACGTTGGTTGTGTGAGCGACACTGGGATCGATCGTGGAATCGATGGAGGAATCGTTGGTGAGATCGATCGTGAGGTCGAAAGCGATATTGATAGTGATAACGGTATTGGCATTGCATCGCAGCGCAACATCGTCATCATGCGTTGTCGCTAACACGAGGGCGCGTCGCCAGTGTCGTCATCATCGCACCCACCGCGTTTACAAGCCGTTGGTTATTTGCGCCCCACCTGCCAACCTTCTTATCCCCGAAAGGTGGTCGTACAGGTATGCACGTGCATGTACACACATTTGAATAACGTGCACACATGTAGCCCATAGGCTCAACGGCGTTCTCTCTCAACCCTGCTTCCTGCTATATGATAAGTATCCTGCATTATGTATGTTATCTTGTATCCGTGTGACCACACAGGGACCTGATTACGTGGTCTCAGCAATTAATTCGAAAACTCGGGAATTTTACAACGCAGGGAACTTCGGGCCCAGAACAATGACCGGGAACTGGCCGCCCACCGACATCGGGTTAGAATTTGCAACCGGGCACCCGGGAACCCAGAACGGGAAGAAGCCGCAGTTTCGGAAGGTTTTGGGGAATGACTCGATACGGTCAGGCCGCATCTGCTCCCAAAGAGGCTCATAACTGCCTGTGGGAGTCTGAGGCAACGTCAGAATTCTTGTCTAAAGAGCCTTCTTGTCTACCAAGACTGCCGATCCTCCAGGATCAACCTTGTGTTCTAGAGATCCAGTTAATGCGCTGATGATGAGATGGATGCATGATGCTGCTGATGATGATGATGATGATGATGATGATGATGATGATGATGATGATGATGATGATGATGATGATGATGATGCTGATGATGATGTGATGATGATGATGATGATGATGATGGTGATGGTGATGGTGATGGTGATGGTGATGTGTGATGGTGATGATGGTGATGGTGATGGTGATGATGTGATTGATGATGATGATGATGATGATGATGCTGATGCTGATGCTGGTGCTGATGCTGATGATGATGATGATGATGATGATGATGATGCTGCTGATGATGATGATGATGATGATGATGATGATGATGATGATGATGATGATGATGATGATGATGATGATGATGATGATGATGATAATCAGTAGATGGATCGGAATGTTTCGCAGGGAGGGTTCGACCACTTCCCCACAAGGCTCAGCTCAAGATAGGAGGCGGCAAGTGCGTTCCGTGCGCAGCAAGTGTCGTCGACGACCGCGGCAAGCAGTGCTCGCACGCGCAGTGGAGCGCAGCGGCCACGCCGCGGCTTGCTGGCAGTGCGGAAATGGAGCTGCTGGCGTGTGCCGGCCTGGCTGCGCTGGCCGCCGCTGCAGCAGTGGGCGTGGTGCGCGGCGGCATGCGGGCCACGCGCTCGGGCAGCGTGCAGCCACTGCTGGCGCCAGGGGAGCTCCAGTAGTTCTGGCCACGGCCTGTGGGTGTGGTGGCCGCGGCCTAGCTCAGAGGGCGGCGGAGAGGCGGGCCGCGGCGCCACACGTTTGTGAGTGAGCATTTGCTGTTAGCACGGGTTCTCGTTCTCCTGCTCCTCGCAGGCGCATGTGCCAGAGATTGGGATGCGCGCATCTGTTCGAAAAGATAGAGGTGGGGGGGGGCCTCTCACGGGGCACCTTCGAGAGTTACCGAGGCGTAGCTCTTCGGATTCGACCGCCCAGGTCGCTCGCCCCTCACAGAAGCTGCCTCAGGCCACGGGCTGCTGCCGAAACCGGACCGCCTCGCAGTGGTCTTGCCACGGCACACGGGCACACCCGTCCCAAGGTTTCCCGACACCTGTCAGGGTTGGGACTTGGGCGTCGCGTAATGGGAGGGCGATCAACGGGTGGAGAGCGAGGGCTGCAGAAGTGGAGCCCTTCAGGGCCCCTGAGGGGGCCCTTTGGGGCCCAGCATGGGGCTTATAGGGCTCGAACAGTGCAGCTTCCCGCCCCCCCCCCTTCATCGCCCCCTCATGAGGCGACGCCCATGGGACGCTCATGCGTGGCCATGAGAGTCGTGCACGAACGGGAGATTCTCGAGTGATCGTGCATCGAAGGGGAGGGGCAGGAAGAGGGACGCAGGATCATCGAGATCAAAAGAACTCCAAACCCCAATAACACGATGAAAACGTGGCCCCACTTAGGTCCTCGTTTTCGCATTCGGAATCATGAGTTTGTGTGATTTGGTTTGGTACACCTCAGGAACGATCTCCTATCCCTAATGGTTTTGCCCTCCTGACTAGGTCCCCTCCTGAAGGGTGATGGGGTAATTTTACGTGTTGCTTTTCACAGAGGGTAAACAATCGAAACGAATGACCGGGCCAGCCTCTGCCCTGATACATTCATGAGGCAGATGGGGTCATCCTCGCATTCTGCATCTCGTCGCCAATCCCGCTTCCATTTTCCTTCCGACAGAGGGCCCAGCCAATGAGAAACCGTCTTGCCAGCAGGTGCCCCACGGATGTCTCTTACCTGCCAGTGACCCGCAGGGCCTACATGAGTTTTGGGGTACCGCAGGGAGCTCCAAGCACGACAACAAACGTGCCCCTAAAATTCTATGATGGATGCGGATTGTCGTATGTGTCTGCTGTATTCCCCTTCTGGTCCTTCCTGCCTGGTCCTCGTTCTCGTCCCTCACGCCCTGGCTGGCTCGCCCGCGAACCCTTCGGCCGACCGGCGGCGCGAGCCAAGGCTGGAAGTGCCCCTTCGACGGAGAGGTCTTGCTCCGATGTGTAGCACTTGCCGCAAGTAGTCTGTCATGGACGTTCGGGGAGGACACATGAGGGAGAGAATGGTAAGGAGGATGCTGGACAGAGCCATGGGAAGAAAGAGGATGCGGAGGAGGAGGAGGAGGAGGAGGAGGAGGAGGAGGAGGAGGAGGAGGAGGAGGAGGGGGAGAAGGAGGAGGAGAAGGAGGATGAGCAAGAAGAGGCAGGTGAGCAGGATAAGCAGCGCGCGGCAGGACGAGACGGGAGTAGTCATCCGGGGAGGGGAGTAGGTAGGAGGATTGGTGAAGGAAGTGGAGGGCGGGAAGTGAAGCGTAGTGGCGGAGAGGGGTGGAGGGTGATGTAGGACACTCACAGATAGCAGGGTGGGGGAGTATTGCAAAGAGGAGCAGCAGAAGGAGGAGGAGGAGGAGGAGGAGCAGGAGGAGGAGCAGAAGGAGCCGGAGGAGGGAAAGACGACCAAAAGGACGAGAACAGGGGAGAAGATAGGGAGAGGACTGAGTAGGAGGAGGAGGAGGAGGTGGATTATGACATGCGAGGACATTGGGATGCGCCGTGATAAGGATGAGGATGACGACAAGGAGCAGGAGGAGCAGGAGGACGAGGGTGGGACGCAGGAGAGGGGGAGGGGGAGGGGGAGGGGGAGGAGGAGGAGGAGGAGGAGGAGGAGGAGGAGGAGGAGGAGGAGGAGGAGGAGGAATGCGAAGGCACGGGAAGGGTGGGGGGGGCGGAGGTGGAGCAGGAGGAGCAGGTGCCGCATGGGCAGGGGGAGGGGGCAGGAACGGAGAGCGAGGGTGACGGGGGGGAGCAGCTACGAAAGCGACGGGGCGGGGGCGAGCGCCACCTCGGGACACCCATGATGCTCGCACCTGGCATCGCTCGGACGTGTGCATTTGTTCTCGACGGGGGCCATCGAGGAACACCTGGGATAATCGAGGAACAAAAAACCACGCACGACATCGAACCATGAACATGGAGTGGACGTCCGAGCGATGGCAAGTGCACGAGCAGCACGACAGAGAGCTGTCGCCCCGACGTGACAGCTGCGCGCGGTACCAGCAGCACAACAGGGAGCAGCACATCGGACATCAGCAACTCCACGTTGGCATCTGCGAGTGGGACCAGAGTACACCAGGAAACAGTACGACAGGCACCAGACACAGCACGACAGAAAACAGCAGATCTACGTTGATAATTGCGACTGGGCTCAATAGCGCAGCAGTGAGCAGCCCAACTGAAAGCGCGAGTTCTACGTTGACATCTGCGAGTGGGACCAACGCATGGCAATGCGCAGCACGATCAGTACCAGCAGCAACACGGCAGTATGCAGCAAATCTGCGTTGACACTTGCGAGTAGGACCAGCAGCGCAGCAGGGAGCAGCGCAGCTGCAAGCATCAGCTCTACGTTGACGTTCGCGAGTGGGACTAGCACCACAACGCAGTGCAGCACGACCAGCAGCAGGAGCAGCACAACCGATAACAGCACGTCTGCGAGTGGGACCAGCGGCACATCCGAGAGCAGCTCAACCAGTACCAGGCGCAGCGCGACTGACAACAGCAAACCTACGTTCACAACCGCAATGGAAGCCAGCAGCACGGTACGGAGCAGCGCAACAGACAGCCGCAGCAGCATCAGCTCTTCGTCGACATCCGCGAGTGGGACCAGTAGCATGGCAGGGAGCAGCTCGACTGGACAGGCGCCTGGCCACGCTGGGCAGCCGCGCTGTTTGGCCTCGGCTCGTCGCTCCCAGCCTCCTGGACAAGCAGTGCAGATACGGTGATACACTGGTAGCCCTTCCAATGGACCGTGACGCGTGTCGTCTGCAATGTTTACGTTCACCGATTCGCTTGCCAGTGGAGCTTCGCGCTGCGAGCTGGCGACTGTCGTCCTTCCCTTCTCCCCTCCCTCCCGCTCCCTTGCTCCGCCTCCCTCCTCTCTCCTGCCGTTGGGAGTGAATTGCTTGGCCGTCGAGGCCGTTCAGTACGGGTCTGCCGCACACAGTTTGGCAGGCCAGGGGTTGATACGTTTTAGGGCTCATTCGTATTCTTCGCCATCTGGGTTTTCTTTTCTCATCCTCCTACTCCTCTACCGCCCACCCAGGCTATGATTGTCACATGTCAGAGTGAGGGGGGCGAACGGTCATGCATTGTCCCTAGATGCGTCGTTGAAGTGGGCTTCTGCGCTAGGAATTGCTCTTGTTGTTATTGTTGTTGGTGTTGTTGTGGCTGCTGTTGATGTTGCTGTTGCCAAGTTGTTGTTGTTGCTGTTGTTGTTGCTGTTGTCGTCGCCGTTGTTGATGCTTTTGTTGTTGAGCTTTCTTTTTGGTAGAATAACTATAATTGGTCCCCCTCTCTGGTAACCGTTGTGCTGTTCAACCAGAATGTTTTTTCCCCGGGAATCGCACCTGGTGTTGTTCAAAGGAAAGTGAGGTGTCACCAAACTATGCCCTCGCCCCTCGGCTTACAACAACAGCAACACGAATTTGAACACTGTTCGCTCTCATCTGCGCGAGTGCCACTCAACGCGTATATACCCGACCCTCGATACCCGCCCTCTTGATCTTCGATCGTGCCCCTTGGGTCGGGCGAAGGGAACTATGCACATGCACCGATCCTGGCAAGGCCCATCCTTGACCCAGGATCGGTGCACATACCTTCCTAGCCAAGGTAGGAGGGCGTATGCACCGATCCTGGGCTCAGGATGGGCCTGGCCATAATCGGTGTATGTGCATAGTTCTCTTTCCTCTGTTGGGGGGAAACCTTTTCACCGAAGACGCGGGGGTGAAGGGGGGAAGGAGCGCGGCCAGGTCGACCCCACGCTCGTCGTGGGCAGCTCCTCCGCCAAGGAGGCGGCCACCGGCCCGACGCCGAAGCCCGCGGGCGGCAAGGAGGAGGACAGGCCCGACCCGGGGCCGGAGAAGGTGCCCGTGGGGCAGGCCCCGCGGCCGCTGCTTGCCCCCGCCCCCTATCCTGCAGGGGGAGGAGGCGAAGGAGGAGGAGGAGGAGGAGGAGGAGGAGGAGGAGGAGGAGGAGGAGGAGGAGGAGGGGAGGAGGAGGAGGAGGAGGAGGAGGAGGAAGAGGAGGAGGAGAAGGAGGAGGAGGAGGAGGAGGAGAAGGAGGAGGAGGAGGAGGCGTGAGCTTCCGACAGTGGCGCATCGGGTGGCTCGCCCCCCCCATTGTGGCGGACGGGCACACCAGGCGATCGTGAGGTTGGCTCAGGACTCCATCTGTTGGGTGCGTTCGAGGAGGAGGAGGAGCATGAGGAGGGGAAGGAGGAGGTGCCAGGTCCGCTCGCAGTCTGACGTCCGATCGCTCGCTGCAGGCTCATGGAATGGCTTGACTGGGCTGGCCCATGCCCACGACGTCGAGCGGCTGGCGCTGGAAGAGGGTGCCGTTCGGAGGTTCCTCGGGCCCAGGTTGTGTATCGACGGCTGTAGATTCAAGAACATTCAGAAGGGAAAGAAACACACAGACACAATTAATCGTCGACCCCCAGGAAAATATAGGAAAATATTGGAAGTGGGGGGGAAAACAGAAATCCAGAAAATATGAGAAACAATTGGGGAATCTTTTTATGTGTGTGTATTTATTTGTGTGTCCTGGGGCACCTTCGAACATGTCCTTATATGCGGCACGTGCAGGCTGGGTAGTTGTGGCCATGGACGACTCCAGTATGCCTCCAGGTTGCGCGGTCGGACCCCTCCTGCGCCCGATTCAAGAAGCAGGGGCAGGTGAAGTGTATGTCATCCTCATGGCGTTGACCCTGGTCGGTGTGGCAACCCAGGTCCAAGTGTAGTCGGAGTGTCAGGTTGTCTTAGCCGTATAGGCCCGCGGGCCTGAAACTTATCTGAGTGAGGTTGCATTTGTCGAGCTTCGGATCCAAGTCTGGGGTCGAGTCCTGAACATAGTGAATGCATCAGCCTTCACAAGATCAAGTTCCAAGTCTCTTGGTCCCGCTGTTTGTCCACATCGGGGGACCCACATTGGGCCTGGAGGGGGAAAGATCTCGCAGATGGCCTTGCACAACACGGTGCCCAATTGCATCCTTGCAATCCTTGCCCCGGCAATCATTCTAAGCAGAGGAGTGTACAGGTCCCAGATGTTGTAAGTACATTGCCTGCTTCGGGAACGTGCTTAGCCGCAAGTGTCTCCCGGATGTTCGGAAATCTAAGACCCGCCCCCACTGAATGGAAAATTGACGGCAATAGATGGGCCAACGATGTTGCTAAAACGGCTGCCAAGGGGTGTACAGATGCAGGCGACTGTAGAATTTATCTGGACAGATCGAGTCTCTGGTGTAAAATTGGTCAGGTGTGTGTTGTTGTCCTCCGTCTTTGGGCCCCCGCCACGGAGATGTTTGAGGAGCTGGGAAAAAAACCAGAGGCCCCCAAGCCACCTGAAGGGCCACTGTGGACCCAAGGGATGCCATAGTTTCCCGTGGACTGGCGACTGGTGGAAGTACACAAGATGCGCCAGAGGGTACAGATCCGTAGACTGAGCTTAGAAGGCCACGTGTGCTCGCCTTGCACCCGCCTTTTTGTTCGCCTCCTCGCCTCCTCCCCTCCTGCCCCTCCTCAACGTTGCCTCGTGGCCAGTCAGCTCAGCAAGGGGATTGTCTTGTGCAGTCAGTGTGGGAGGTACTCCAACGGTGCGCACCCGCAAAGTTTCGGCGGACCCTGCAGGACGACCAACAGACAGCAACTTGAACTAATGAGGAAAGATCAGTTGCCGTGGCCGCGTGGACGGGCTGGACCCTTTTCTCCCAGCTGGTCCATCAAAACGCGCACTTCAGATTGGTGGTTGCTCACTCTTGTTGTCCAGGGCGTGCAATTTGAAACCTTTATTGACTTTCTCGTCTTCCGTCCCCTTTTGGAGTACTATCGGCCCCCAGTTGACCTCTGTATTGGTGGTGACTTGGAGATGTCCCCATTCATTCCCTGCAGACCCTATTCATGAACTACAGCAGGCACGTCACATAAGAACTTTGCCTGCCAACGAGGTGTTGAGCTCACGAAGGCCCTCTGGGCCCACAGAAGGCCTGTGGCGCCTCAGGGAGATCCATCGCCCGCGTCCTCGAGGAACGCAGCAGCTGGCATCTCCTACTCGGCGCGGGGCGGCGAAAGCCCGCTGAGGCAAAACGAGGCCGCCATCGCCAGCGGACGGCGGCGGGATGCCAACCTTTTTTTGTGTGTCGGGCTTCGCGAGGGCAAGGGTGAGGTCACGGGTCCTAGCGCGGTTAAGGCAGACGCGCCGCCAGCGCGAGCGCAGGCTGGCCCACCGCGCTAAGGATGCAGGTCGCCGTATGACCCGCTTTTGCCTCGCAGCTTCTCTTTCTTCTGCGAGCACTTGCGACACCTACCCCTCCTGCGGCCTCGATCGCCTTTGGGGTATCGGACACCCCTGCTGGAGCTCATTCGGCTGCAGACATCGTTCAAATTCTGTACCCCGGCAGGCTTTTCAGGAATCTGCCCTGGAGGGATCGGGTTCGCATGCGGTCGCACATCTATCGCCCGCGGGCCTTCGCACCTGGGCAAGTCCATGGCGGTCTCGCTACTGAGGGCCACTCGCCGATCTATCGCCAGTCAGTCTCCGAGTCCAGGTCGATGTTCCGCTGCCTTCCAGCCGCTATCGTTCCCACTCGGCTCTGCGCTTTATTTTTATCCCCAGACACCCGGCGGCTCGAGCAGCTACCCTGGAGGACCTCTCGGCCACTTCCCGAGGACCTTTGTTTAGTCGTCGCGGGTCGCGTTGGCCGGCCTTCTGCAGCCCAGAGATTGCCACTTCGTGGTGCAGAATCTGAAGAACCACCGCCCTCCTCGATCTTGTCGAGCCGCCCGATGTCGGGGATCCGTGGCGAGGTCGTGTTCCGAGGGAACCGGTGGGTGAAGAAGCCGCCCACGGAGCCCGCCAACAATCAGAAGGAGCAGGCAACCTGTGCCGTTGGTGTTCCATTTCATGCTCCTTGCTCTGTTCTCCACGTTGTCTCGCCCCGCTGGCCCTACAGTCGGCCCGGATTAGTAGGTCGACCCTGCCAGCTCAAGGGTACCCTTGTGTCCTGTGCCTGGCGGCACGTGCCTTCTTACACTCCATAGGTGTGGCCCTCGGAAGGGTCTTGTGTCCTCTCGCGTGTCCTGTCCAATCAAGGCCGACTGTATGAAGCACGTGTACGTCTGGAGTTCGAAGCAACATGCAAGTTCTCGGAGGTGCGTGCGGATTTCTTGGGCCAGCGTTGGGTCCCCCCGTGGCGCGCCCTGCGCGGGGGTTCACCGCCGATCCAAGACACCCACGCTGACCTCCGAAGGCTCCTGTTCACGGAGATGTGTCGCCCCCCTACCGAGAGATGGACGGTATCATGGAGCAGTTCGGTCAGTCTGTGCTGCTGTTTCGGGGAGGGCCTGGCTTCCTTGCGGAATCGTCGGGGTCCGAGACTCTTGGCGAGAGCACTTGCTGAGTAGACTAGTCACCCCCATGACGTTCGACAGTTTGGCCTGTCGTTTCTTGTGGTGGCCATGTCTCATAAGAATACAGTGGAAGCCCATGCCAAGAAACATCCTGCTGGCCTCCAGGGTGCCCTGGGTTTCTTGGGTGTCGATGGTTTTCCCATGGGAAGCGTCACTCTCCCACGCCAAACATCCATGGACGGTCTGGGGTCTCCTGCTTGGCTTTCCTGTAGAGGGTCTCCTGTGGTCGAGCGCCCACTGGAGCTCTGGGCTGCATCCGCGGGGCTTCCGAATCGGTCGCGTCGGGCGAAAGGGGAGTGGATTGGGAAGGGGGGGGCACGACATCTGCGGCACGCACGTGGTTTCGGCCCCGCTGCCGGGCGCAGTCCTGGAGGCACTGGCGCCGCGGCCGCCGGGGGCCGCCGAGAAGACCAGCTGCAGTGGAGACCCATGCCAAGAAACGCCCTGCTTGCCTCCAGGGTGCTTAGGGTTTCTTGGGGTTCGATGGTTTTCCGATGGAAGGCGTGACGGTCCCACACTAAAAATCGATGGACGTCCTGGGTCTCAGGGTTGGGTTTCTTGTGGAGGGTCTCTTAGGGTCTCTTAGGGTGGAGCGACGCCGTGCCGAAAGTGTGAACCGAGGATCACGCGGCACATGCTGGGAAGTCCGGGAAACCGTCGCAGGCCTTGAGTTGGGCGCTCGGTTGCGGGGGGGGGTGGGGCAGAAAGCGGGGGTAGGGGCTCGAGGACGCTGCAGGAAATCTCACCCTGACTGGAGCCCTGAGCAGCCCCTGAACTGTCACCGCGGGCCCAGAAGGCTAGGCTTCACGGCCTCCCTTTGAGCGAACGCCAGATGAGGGCGTCGGTCGGGGAGGCTCCAGAGCCCTGAGGCGAATCTGCGTTGTATGACGCAGAGGTGCAGGAGGAGGACAAGGGAGGCGGAGGCCCCTGCGGCGCGGTACGTGGTGTGCTGGGGGAAGGTTGCACTGGGGATCCCAGGGCTTTCCAATGTGGGGGGGAGGGAGGGAGGAAGAGGCAGGGCGAATGGGAGGAGGAGGAGGAGGAGGAGAAGGAGGAGGAGGAGGAGGAGGAGGAGAGGGGGTGACTCAGGGTGCGGATCCAGTGGAGATTCGGAGAGGCAGCCAAGGATGGATCAAGGGGGGGGCGTGGAAGGGGTCATTTAGAGTGGAATCACTGGGGAGGGGATTCAAGAGATAATTCAAGGGGGGATTCAGACGGATTCGGTTCTGGTATGTAGTTGTCGCGTTTTCCCACAGACTGGTGTGTTTCAATGATGCTGGTCCATTGATGGTTCGGGAGATGCCCTGTGGTCGGGCTTGGGTCCAGGTTTAGAGGGCTTCTAGAGGTGTCCCGGCGAGCTACTCAGTAGGCCACTAGTGCCCCAATGCAGCCCATGACAAGCCAGAATGTCACACGAAGGCACCAAGAGGAAGGGAAGGAGAAGGAGGAGAATGAGGGGGAGGAGGAACAGGAGGGAGAGGGGTGACAAGGGTGATCTAGGTTGAGGAAACTGGAGGGAGCGGGGAGGGGAGGTTGTATGGGACTCTCCCGCAGGAGGTGAAGGAGGCTGCAGGCGGCTGAAAGAAGTGAGTGTCGGCCACGCGCAGACGGGGGTAGCAGGAGTGGGGAAGGCGTCTCAGGAGCACCCCTGCTTCTTAGAAGGTGCTGGCCGTGTCATTGGATGCAAGGCCAGCGCCTCCTCAGAAGCAGCCTCCGTCTAAGAAGCCTTCCCCTCTCCCCTTGCCCCCCTGTGCGGGCCGCCAAGACGAAGAGTGGGGAGAGAGGAGAAGAGAGGGTGGCAAGGGAGAATGGCAGGAGAGGGGCTCCTATGACAGCAAGCTGGAGGAGGAGGAGGAGGAGGAGGAGGAGGCGGAGGAGGCGGAGGAGAACATCGGGGAGAGACGACCAGCCGCAACGAGCAACGGGCAGAGCTAATTGTGGAGGACGAGTGCAGTGGGGAGACGGATGTCACAGGAGCAGGAGCAGCAGCAGCAGAAGCAGGAGGAGGAGGAGAGACACACGGATAAAGACGAAGGCCTCTTGTGAACACCCGCTTCGATGTGCATATGCGCCTCCAACGGGCAGCACGCTTGTCATCTCGGCTTTTGTTAGAAGCTCGCGTGTTTTACGATCCACCCAGTTCTTTAGAAGGATCGTGGCCCTCGGAGCGAGGGCCACGATCCTCCAGCCCTTTGTTTCGGCGCCGTCTTGGGAGCCTAGATACACATTGTTCATTGTTTAATAGTCGGAAGTTCTTTGTTTGTTTGAGGGGGGCAAGATCCTTTCATTTCACGGTTAGAATTGAACGACGTGTACATTGTCTTAGTCCTCTTTGACCCCCTGCCTAGGGACAGGGCTGCGACGGCCATCTGGGACGCGCCCCAGGGTGGCAAAGCAGGCCTCGACGGGTTCCCCGTCCAGTTCTGGGGCGGCGATCGGACACCTTGGCGCACACATCGTAGGCTAGCAAAAGCCATGGAATGCAACTTGTGCCTCGCATTATGCTGGCCAGTATGGTACATGGGAGATGCCGGAGGCCACACCAAATCTCGTAGCCACGTGAGTACCCATCAGTCGGCTGACGGACGAACAAACCCATGATGAACTCATACACGTGTGCATGCACGCATGTGATGTACACTGTGCACTGATACGTTGTGGAAGAGTCCCGTGGATGGGCATAGTCATGCACTTTTGCTTGTGCACGCTAGTGAGCATGCACGCGTTGTTTCGAGAGGCTTACGCTATTCCGCCGACCCTCAAGAAGAGGGAGGAACGCATGGAAGCTGTCTGGTGGCTTCTGCTTTTTCATTGCGTGCCCTTGAAGGGCCTCTTGGAGTGGTCTTGGGTGCACCTGGGTTGCTTTGGAGGGCCTCTCGGTGGCCTCTTGAAGGCCTCTCGGGGGCCTCTTGGGGGCCGCCTCGGGGGTATCTGGGGGGCTCTCGAAGCCATCGTGGGTAGAACGGCTCGAAATGACAGTTCTGATTGCCCCTCTTGGGCCCCTCTTGGGCGCCTCTTGGGCGCCTCTTGGGCCGTCTTAGGGGCTCCTGAGGCCTTATTGGGGCCCATCGAGGCCGTCTTAGGGCCCTCTTGTGGACCTCATGAGCCGTATTGGGGCGATCTTCTTTGGGGCCCCTTCGGCCGTCTTGGCCGCTATCAAGACCAAACAGGCGACTATGTCAAAATCATACGTTTTCCTTGAACCCTCCTGGCAGTCCTCTAGGAGCGCTCTTGGGCCGTCTTCGGGGCCTCGTTGGCCGTCTTGAAGCCATTTTGGACCGTCGTGGGGCTGCCCAGGACCGTTTAGACGCTCTCTTGGACTGTATTCGCGCTCTGTCTGGGCTCTCTGGGGCCGTCTTGAAGCCTTTTGGAGGCTCCGGAAGCCCCAGGGGCGATTTGGCGAGTTCGTACCCCCGCCCCCCCTTCTCGCACCCCCCCTTCTTGCACGGGATTGTAGACAGGGGGAAGGGGGATGGGTGTCTCACGCGCTTGTTCAATCCCGGCACGCGGGGTTCCGCGGATTGCAGCGCGTGATCGAGCTAATGCGTGCGTGCATGTGCGGTTCAATGTTCGCGCGCGTGCTCATTTCTTGTTCTAGCGTTTGGCGCAGGGTTGGGATTTCGCGACGCGTCGCGTATTCCAGCCAGCTCCTCTGGCCAGCTGGCGGTTAAGATGTGGCCGGGGTCCCCCTCTCATTTCCTGCCTATGTTCGATTCGCGTCAGTCGCCAGCCCTGGATGGTCGACCGCGGACTGCGCCCCTCTTTTACGGGGCTTGGGTGTGCGACTTTACTGGCGCCACCACCTGCACCCGCCAGACCTTGGCAGGCATCTTGGGCCTACTCTGACGTGCTTCACCCTGGTCGCACCGTGGTGCTCCTGCGCGCCATTTTGGCTGCGCTTCAGCTTCGGCTGGCCAATTCACTCGCACACAATTCGCCTCGTGGAGGCTTCGGCCCACCTGGCTCTGGCCACCCTGGTACTTTCGCAGTCCCTCGGGTGCTCACCCTTTGCATCCAATTCACCAGCAGCTTGCAGACCCTGGCAGTCGGCCTCCCTGGCAGTCAGCCCCCTCTGCAGGTCGTTGCATGCGTGCAACCCCTGGCAGTGCAGCAACCCGCTTCCCTCTTCGGCTTCCTCCTGGTCCCGTTCTGAGTGGCAGTGTTAGGCTTGCTCATGGTTAATTAGGCCCTCGCGCGCCCCGCCCGGACCCTGACTCGCCGCTGGCGCTCTCGCCTGCGGCTGCCGACAAAAAAGTATTCCAGCCAGCCCTGTCGGAGGCCTCTTGAGTGCTCGGGTGCGTCTTCGGGTTCTCTTGGGCGTCTGGCGGCCGTCTTCGGGGGCCCCATCGACGGCGTCTGGAGCGCTCTTGTAGTTTTTTGGGGCCCTGGGCGCCGTCTGGATCGCGAACGATCTACCGAATTCTATCGCAGCGGCTCGGCTGAATATTTTTTTGCCAGTCTGGCCGTGTCCTGGTGCGGTGTGGGCGCACACTCCGAGCCTCATCGGGCCATATGTTTGGGCCTTGTCGGGCCACCCTAAGCGATGTTGGCTGCATCTTGGGGCCTTCGGGGGCCGTCATGGGCCGTTCAGAAGCGGTCTTGGGTTTGCCGAGCGGCAAATCACAGGACACGCGAGACACATTGAAAGCACAATGTTGTTTTGATGCGTTTTCTATTATACGGGGCGTCTTGGGGCTCCCCAGGTTCCATCTTAGAAGCATCGCGGGGCCAGTTTCTACCGTGTTGGGCTCTTGAGGCTGTCTCTGACGCCGTTTGAGGTCTTTTCGAGATCTCTTGGGCTCGCTTGGCTGTCTGGGCAACATGTGGGCGGCCAGGAGGCTGAGGGATAACTTTTTATTTTCTGGGGTGTATGTCGCCCCCCCCTTCCTCCCCCTGGTAGGCGGATGGTGTTTGACGCGCCGTGGCAACATATGCATGTTTGTATGTCTATACACATATATGTACATGTGTGTACATGTAGATGTCGATGTCTGTGCTTATGTACGTGTATACGTATACGTCTATGCATGCGTACACGTATGTGGATGAACATGCATACATACAATCGCATATGACTATGATAGCGAATATATTCATACATGCGTATATATAAGTATATGAAGCTGCGTCTGTACATGTTTGTTCACATGTAGATGCATGTGCGTGCGTGTATATACATCTATACATGTGCGTATACGGATCGTATGTGTATGTGTGTATGCGCAGGTTTGTGTATGTACGTGAGTATGTATGTATGTATGCATGTATGTATGCAGGTATGTATGTTTCTATGTATGAACGAATGAATGTATGTATTTATATATGTGTGTGCGTATGCCTGTATGTACATATGTCTGCATACATGTCTGTGTGTGCATGCATGTATGTGTATGTCTGTCTGTATGTACGTATGTATGTCTGGGTGGATGAATGCATGGTTGTATGCATGTATGCACGTGTGTCCACCCAAGTTATTAATTCCGCGAGCTGATAGTTGGCGAAGGCGCCGCGCCAGAACGCCCTGCAAGCGAACGTTGCAATTTGACATCTTTTTATTTGGTGGGGGCGCTGAGCGTTTTACTCCCGAGAGCGAACACAAAACATTGGTCTTCTTCATTTTGGCATTGGCGTGGCCGGAAAATGCCAAGCAACGAATACGCAGCAGTTGGATTGCCCGTGCACCCGCAGCATTTGGATTGCCTGTGTACCGGCATTTTACCCAGCCATCGAAGTTCTTCTTCTTGATAAAAAGCTGTCCCATTTTCCTCGCTGAAGCTCGGCATGATGGAATTTGACGGGGGGCGGTCGCACAATCTCCTGCAAACGAAGTTTTGAACGCCGCACTCCTGAATTCGGCAGGGGCCTTGGCTAAAAACGCCACACGAAAGACAAACAAGCAGAAGTCCAACAATTGACTGTGTGTACGTATGTCTGTATGTATGTAGGTATGTATGTATGTAGGTGTGTATGTGTATACATGTATGTAAATATGTATGTATGTACGCATGTATGTATACATGTAAGGGTGCATGCATGCATGTGTATGTGTACAGGTCTATGTATACTGCAACATAAACATATTCATAGGTGTGAAGGTCTGTATCCAGGTTTGTCGTTTGCATGTGTGCCGAAGCCAGAGTAAGTGGTTTCTTGACATTCGCCCTTTACTCAGAATGTCTCTGCCTTTCCCCGTGTGCCTTCAAAGAAAGCAAGTGCACCAGTATCGACGAGAGCAGCGGGTGTTGCTCTATCTATCCGAGAGTGTGCCCTTTGTCCACTTGCTCACCCGCCGTCGCAGCGTGAAGCCGCGGCGATGATCGGCAGCCCCACCGAGCTGAAGGAGAAGATCTTGAAGCTGAAGCTGGAGCAGGAGGAGCGGGGCCCGGAGCGGGAATGCGCAGGCGACGGGACCGCTCCCTCGAGGGGGCAGCGGATTTCTCCTCTCTCTCTCTCTGGGGCTCATCTCCTCTCTCGCCCCTCCGCTCTGTCCGTCCCCACGCGCGTGGCCGGGGCCTCTCCTGAACCTGCCTCCTGCCCGCGCTGCGCCCCGCTCCCGTCCCTCCCCCCCTCCTCGGCCCCCTCCCGCCCGCTCGGCCCCCTCTCCTCGGCCCCCTCTCCTCGGCGCCCCCCTCCCCCCCTCTCCTCGGCCCCCTCTCCCCGGCCCTCCCCTCTCCTCGGCCCCCCTCCCCTCTCAGATCGAGGGGGAGGATCGGTGCTCGAGGCCCGAAGGAGGCGGACCGAGGATCGAGGCAGACGCCTCCCGTCCCTGGCGTTGTGGGAGCCGATTCGCGGAGAGGAAGCATGCTGCCAAATACAGCGGGGGCGCGTACCAAGAAACCAGTTGGATTTTGCCAGGGTGCCCTGGGTGTCTTGGATTTCGATGGGCCCCCAATAAGATCTTGACAGTTTTCGATTGACAATTTTGGGTTTTCACTGAACAAGTCGCGGATTCCAGGGTTGTGTTTCTTGCGGAGGTTTCTTGTGACCGAGCCCCCATTGTACGTTCCAGATGTCTAAAAGATGTTTCAAATCTGTTTTAAATCCGTAAGGGCTTCGCCCCATGCCTCCCGTCCCCTGTCTCGGAGAATGGGAGATGCAACATCTGAATCATGAGGTCTGGGCGCCGCCGCGAGGCAGTGTCGGGACCTGCTTGTTTTTTCGACCCTGACCCCGCCGGTCTGCGTGAGGGGTGCCACCGAATTTGAGAAATGTGACACATCCCCTGTGTTTTTGGACCCTGACCCCGCCGATCTGCGTCAGGGGTGCCACCGAATTTCAGGAATGTGGCGCATCCCATGTGTTTTTCGACCCTGACCCCGCCGATTTGCGTGAGGGGTGCCGCCGAATTTCAGAAATGTGGCACATCCCATGCGTTTTTGGACCCTGACCCCTCCGATATGCGTCAGGGGTGCCACCGAATTTCAGGAATGTGGCAAGTCCTATTTGTTTTTGGACCCTGAACTCGCCGATTTGCGTAAGGGGTGATATCGGATTTTTGACATGTGACACATCCCATGTGTTTTTGGACCCTGACCCCGCCGATCTGTGTGAGGGGTGCCACCTAATTTCAGAACTGTTGCGCATCCCTGGTGTTTTTCTACCCTGACCCCGCCGATTTGCAGGTGGGGTGCCGCCGAATTTCAGAAATGTGGCACGTCCCCTATGGTTTTGGACCCTGACTCACCGATCTGCGTGAGGGGTGCCACCTAATTTCAGAAATGTGGCAACTCCCATGATGTGTTTTTCGACCCTGACCCCGCCGATCTGCGTGAGGGGTGCCACTGAAGTTCAAAATTGTGGCAAATCCTTTGTATTTTTGGACCCTGACCCCTCCCCAGACATTCTGAGAACCCTCCCAGGGCTTGTTAGTTCTGCTGGTTTGGGCTCCCCCCCTCGCGCGTACATCAACAAGGAACAGTAAGCAGCAAGAAGCAGAACTGTAACAGTGGAAACTGGAAGCTGCAACTGGCACAGGGAGCAGCACATTCCCGGCCTACAGCCTGGTGGCCCCGCAAGGGGGCCGGCGGATAATAAGAAACATGTGTGAAACATTTTTAGAACATGCTTTACACATTTTAAACACATCTCTGATTCAATGATTGGATTGTTCGAGTGTCCATTGTCATGGCATCCACAACCCTGGCGGAGGAGCAGCGACGCAAGCAGCGGGAGGGCATCTCGAAGGTCCGGGCCTGCATCGATCAGATGCAGCGGGCCACGCCCTCCACGCGCGGCGCCCAGAGACGCAGGCTGGCCTTCTCGGGCAGGCTGCGGCTGCTGCTGGGGCCATCCCCAGCCTCCATGCCTGGCCTCTTCCCTGGCCTCCATCCCCATCCCCACCTCCATCTCTATCTCCGTCTCCATCTCCATCCCCATTTCCATCCTCATCCCTGTCCCCATCCCCAGCTTTCCTCTGGTCCCCAACGGGGCTTGGAAAGAGGCGGTTCAATGGGCGGGCGCTCGTCGAGAGCGAAGCGCCATCGGCCCCAGACGCGTGCGCAGGTCGCAGCTACCAAACAGACCCTGGACGATGATGGGGACCAGTTGTAGCAGGCGAGCCCACACGCAGAGCCGATGGTGCCATGCGAACACGCGCTGGCGGTAGGGAGGAGGAGGAGGAGGAAAAGGAGGAGGAGCAGGAGGAGGAGGAGGAGGAGGAGGAGGAAAAGGAGGAGGAGGAGGAGGAGGAGGAGGAGGAGGAGGAGGAGGAGGAGGAGGAGGAGGAGGAGGAGGAGGAGGAGGAGGAGGGGGAGGAGGAGGAGGAGAGAGGTGGGGGCCGCGTTCGAATCGAGCTCCGAAGCCGGCAGCGTCAGCGACGGAGAGGTCTTGGGCGCTCGCGCCCTGGGGCTGTTGGACGTTTTCGTCGGTCCTCGGTGGTCTTCCAGCCTCGGGGGTGCTCCTCCGGCAGCTGCGCCTCGCCGCGAGCGTCCCGGGGGAGAGCCCGGCTCGTCCCGAGGCGCCGCCGAAGGCCCGAGTTCTGGGGAGTCGTATGAGTAGAAGAGTGGTACAGTGGCGTTTTTTTATGCATGCTCCGCGTGCGGATCATGTATTAAAAAATGCAGGGTTTAGTAGTAAAAGCCTCGATGAGTTCATGCATACATTTATTCCTAGATTAGTCATGCATTAAAAATCCTATATATTTGAAATTCCCATGTATAAAAAAACTGCCCTGTAGGTCATTTCGTGCTGGCCCGATTAACGCCGCCGCGGGCCCTTACGTGGTGTGCTAATGACTTGGAGGCCAGTTCTCTGTAACCCCCTGGCAGTTTCATTTGCACGGAGGATCACCGAGCGCGTCCCACGACTGGCAAAGTGCCTACTCGCACACGTCCTAACAAAAACACACGTCTGCTTTGATTCGATGTAATGTGTAGCAGATCCCCCGCGGGGGATCCAGGCTATTTGCGAGTAGTCACTCTGCGAGTAGTGGAACGCGCTCGTCTAGAGGAAGAAGGGAGGGGGCACGTAGCGAGGCCCAGCCTCTCGGCCGCCTTCTCGGCCCAGCATTGGTCGAAAAGGCCACGGAGAGGAGGGGAGGGGAGGGGAGAGACATGCCATGCAGGTAAGCTTGCTTGCGCCTCGTAGACAAAGACCCTCTCTCAGACCTGGGCGATGCAGTTTCTTTCGCACAAGGTGTTTTCGCCTGGCTTCGACTCTTGGGACCATCACAGATCGAGTTGGCTCGAAATAAACCGCAGAAAGATGGGGTTTACGGCTCCAGTCGTGGTGTTTCGCAATGTTGGCATTTTCCGCAACGTCGGATCTCAGTCATGGTTTCTCCCCATCCTTACCTTCGTCCTCTTCAGAGAAATGGCCGCGTTGTTTTCCCCACCTGTCCTCCCCACACATCCTTCTCCCTCTCCTTCCCTCCGACCCCTCCTCATCCCCAATCCTTCTGTCCTCTTCCCCCATCCCTGCATCCTCTCCCCTCTATCCTCTGTCATCTTCCTCCCGTCTCCCTCGGTTCCCTCCTCCTATGCCTCTATCCTTACCGGCGGTCGAAGGTCGACCGCCGCCGAGAAGGCGGTCGGCCTTCGACCAGTACCCCTGCTGCTGCCCCTCCCTCGAGGCGCCATAGGGAGCAGGGCATGGGCAACAAAAAGCTCAGGAGGGGAAAACACACACACAGACACAATGAATATGGGAAAATATGTGAAGTGGGAGGGGGGGAAGACGAAAACCCAGCAAATATAGGAAAATATAGGGAATCATGGGATTTGTGTGTATTTGTTTGTGTGTCTCTGGGCCCCTTCTAAAAACGTGGCCTCGGAGGCCACGAATCTGTCCATGTCCCCGCTCTGGCTCTTCCTGGGGATTTTGGCTCGATCAGGGGCATGGGTAGACGATCGGTCGCCTATCCTCCCCCGTGCCTCTCCTCCCTTTCCCCCCGCCCCTCCTCCTTGGGGCCGCAGGCCGCCGATCGCTTTTTCGCAAGATGGAGGTGGGAGGGCAGGGGGCCGAGACGCCGACAAGTTCTCTCCCTCCTCCCCAGTATGCACCCACCAGAACTCGTAAGAAAGAACGTAGAATTCCATAGGCTCCAAACTTCGCTCCCCAATCCAGAATCTGGACTGGACCCTGGGCGTTTTCTTGGAGCTATTTTGATGCATCATGTTCGTTCCTCTGGGATTTATGTTTTCAATGACAATTATTCACTGCGTGGAGCTCCCCATATGTGCATCTACTCGCATGGACCTGTCCGCCGTGAATGTCTAGGCGCAAGAGCTTTCGAATATTAACGGGCTTCAGTTGTGACGGTCTGGACATCAATCTAACTGCGAATGAATTGGAGTGTGAATGAGCCTCAGTAGTACGAGCGCGTCTCTGTGCATGAGCCTGGGGCCTCCTGGGGCCTCCTGAAACCTACTGGGGCTTCCTGGGGTCTCCAGGAGCCTCTTGGGACCTCCTGGGACCTCCTAGGAAGGTTTCGTGCCCCAGGGGAGGCGCAATCTATAGCAACAGACGTACATAAAACATTGCGGATTAGAGCCACACACCAGGCAGCCCGCGCGGCACGAGCCGATCCCGCCGCCAAGAAGGCGAGAGCCGCAAAATGCGGCCAGGAGGCTCCGCAAACAGCGGCCTCCAAGTTGCAGCGCGCTCGCCACGCTGCCTGGGTGTGCGCCGTCAGGTGAGGCGGCCACGCGAGCCACCATCCACCCCGTGCCGAGCCTGAAAAGGCCCAGACCACCGTAGGCACTCCCCAGCTCACACGGCGCTGGCGGGCCTCCAGCTCACGGACTCCAGCATCTGCCGAAGCTGCACGCTGAGCTGAGGCCCGTAGCCAGGCGCCTGCCGAAGGAGGCAGTCGGCACGCTCGAAAACCTCCCCAGGGCCTTCCGAGGCAGCAGCTCCGCCGCCAGCAGGCGCCGCTCCCGCGAGCGCCGTGCCCAGCTCCGCCGCCGCCCTCGCCGCCTCCGCCTGCGCCTTCTCCCGCGCGCGCCTCGGCCCACGCCGCCGTGGCTCGGCACCGCCAGCCAGGCCGGCGCGCTCGAGGCCGCACGCAGCAGCTCCAGCAGCACCTCCCACTCCGCGAGCGAGATCCGCCGCTTCCGCCGCCGCCGCCCCGCCCGGGGCCCTCGCAAGGGCCAGCGCCGCGCCCGCGGGAGCGGCCGCCGCGGCGGCCAAGCCAGAGCCCGTGCCGCCCGCGCCAGCAGCCACCGCCTCCGCGACCCACCTGCCCTCGCGCCCCCGCCCAGGCCGCCGCCGCCCGCCGACAGGCAGGCTGTCAGCCCAGGAGTCGTCGACCAACGAGGCGAGGTCTTCGTCGTCGGCGCCGTCGACCGCCATCGCCGTGGGCAGCAGGGCGAGCCCCAGGCCCGCACCAGTACTGCCAGCACCAGCCGTCGTCACGTCGCCGTCGGTGATTTCCTGCTGCTTGCGAGCCGTGCGCGCCGCGCGGCGGCGCCGACGCCGCGCCCGCTTCGCCTCCGCGGAGGCACCAGCTGGGCGAGCGGCATCGCCAACGGCATCAGCAGCATGATCGTCACGTCGGCCGTCTGCAGCGTGCGCTTGCGTCGTCGGCCGCGCCGCGAACGCGGCGGCCGAGACTGCAGAGCGCGCCACTGCGGCGACCGTGCGGCGCGGCGCGCCGCCGTCCACAGCGCCGCGGACCGCCGCGCGCACCAGCAGCGCGAGGTCGTCGGCGGCCGTGCCAGCCCCTCTAGCCGCGCGCAGGCCAGCCATCCCGAGGCGGGAGGCCGAGGCGGCGCGGCATGCGAACGCTTGAGCCAAAATGGCTACGGAGGATTAGAGCCACAGGAGAAGGGCAATCTATAGGAACACGCGTAAAACACCAAGGACTCGTGCCCCAGGAGAGGCCCAATACATAGGAACATGAGTAAAACATTTAGGATTGTGTACACAGGAGAAGGACCATCTATAGAAACATACGTAGAACATCAAAGAATCGTGCTCCAGGTGAGGCCCAATCGATAGGAGCATACGTAAAACACATGGGATTGGAGCCACTCCTGTTGCCTTCTGAGGCCTCCTGCTCCTGGGGCCTCTCGGGGCCTCCTGTTGCCTTCCGAGGCCTCCTGGCGCTTCCTGTTGTCTCCTGGGGTCTCCTGTGGTTTCCTGAGGCCTTCTGGAGCTTCCTGGGGCCTCCTGGAGCCTCTTGGGACATCCTGTGGCCTCTTGAGTCTTTCTGTGGCCTCCTGATGCCTCCTGGGACCTCATGTGGTCTCCTGGAGCCTCCTGGAGCCTGTTGGAGCCTCCTGTGGCATCCTGAGAAGAATCTGCGCCCACGAGCCTGGCCACCAAAACTAGCAAACCGATCGAGACATCCTCAAAATCTGGCCCACCTGGGAGGTGAAAATGAGCGCCTCGCTCGAGACATCCTCCAAATCTGCTCCGAAAGCGAAGGATGTTGGGCACAGAAACAGGCAAACCGCCTGAGACATCCCCACAAAATGGCCGCGAACGAGCCCGTGCAACCACCCCTGGCGGCTCCCCTTAGGGGTGCTGAAATGAGCGCCTCGCTCGAGACATCCTCCAAATCTGCTCCGAAAGCGAAGGATGTTGGGCACAGAAACAGGCAAACCGCCTGAGACATCCCCACAAAATGGCCGCGAACGAGCCCGTGCAACCACCCCTGGCGGCTCCCCTTAGGGGTGCTGAAATGAGCGCCTCGCTCGAGACATCCTCCAAATCTGCTCCGAAAGCGAAGGATGTTGGGCACAGAAACAGGCAAACTGCCTGAGACATCCCAGCAAAATGGCCGCGAACGAGCCCGTGCAACCACCCCTGGTGGCTCCCCTTAGGGGTGCTGAAATGAGCGCCTCGCTCGAGACATCCTCGAAATCTGCTCCGAAAGCGAATGATGTTGGGCACAGAAACAGGCAAACCGCCTGAGACATCCCCACAAAATGGCCGCGAACGAGCCCGTGCAACCACCCCTGGCGGCTCCCCTTAGGGGTGCTGAAATGAGCGCCTCGCTCGAGACATCCTCCAAATCTGCTCCGAAAGCGAAGGATGTTGGGCACAGAAACAGGCAAACCGCCTGAGACATCCCCACAAAATGGCCGCGAACGAGCCCGTGCAACCACCCCTGGCGGCTCCCCTTAGGGGTGCTGAGTATGAGTAAGTCTGTGTATGAGTAAGTCTGTGTATGTGTACGTCTGGGTATGACTAATACTGTGTATGAGTAAGTCTGTGTATGAGTAAGTCTGTATCTGAGTATGTCTGAGTGTGAGTAAGTCTGAGTATGAGTAGGTCTGAGTATGAGTAAGTCTGCGTATGAGTAAGTCTGTGTATGAGCAAGTCTGAGTATGTCCGACAGGAGGGGAGGAGAAAAGAGGAGGAAGAAGGAGGAGGAGTAGGAGGCGTCCAAGTAATAACAAGAACCCCATCTTAGGATATGGGGAAAAACAAGATACAAAAACGCCTGGAGTTATGACAAAATCGAGTCATGGAGGGAACGCGATGGGAGGTTTTTCTCTATTTTCGGCCCCTGGGAGCCCTCACCGGCCCTCGAGACTGTCAAAAAACGACTCGGGATGAGAAGCCAGTTCCGGGGAATGGGTCGAGTCCTCTGGGGGTCAGCATCATGAACAAAAATCGTGACGTCGGGCGTCAGGGTACATTCGTCTGTTCCTCTCCTCCCTAGCCTCCCTCGAGGATGAAACTGAAGGGGGAGTGGGAGAAATGGAGAAGGAGGAGGAGGAGGAATATTGTCGGGAACTCTGCCCTAGAGTGTCGCACCGACTGTTCGGGCCCACCGAGCTTCGACGCGACACAGTATATATCTACGTTCCGGTCCCATGACGTCAACATCCTCGGCATGTTTGAGCTTTCTTCCCTGTTGATCGAAGCAACACGCGATCCGCTCGCCAGGCATAGCGTGTCGTCGGGGCCGCCGCCGAGACACGCTGAGCAACAGTTGCCGACCGTATGCACTCCTCTCTTCCTGCCCCCTCGACGATGAAGTGGAAGGGCAGGAGTGTGACATGAGGAGGAGGAGGAGGAGGAGGAGGAGGAGGAGGAGGAGGAGGAGGAGAGTAGTAGCAGTCGAATGAGGAGAGGGAAAGTGTGGGAACGGGCACCGCCAGGAAGCATGGCAGGAAGGCATGCCAAGCCCAGAGCTTGATACGGCCACTGAGGTTTCAGAGTTTGCAGGAGAAGTTGCGCAAGACGTTCGAGAACGTGGAGACCCTCTCACTTAAACGTCCCAACTCTTCCTCTTTATCGTGCCACCTCTTCTTCGCTTCTCGTCCTCTCCTCCGTTTCTACCTACGAATTCCTCCTCGCTCCCATCATCCTCGTCTGCTTGTATCCCCGTTTTGTACCGCCCGCGTGTCTCCTAACCTAGCTATTCCATACCCCTCTTTCTTCGCAAGCACTCCTGGCTCGTCCTGTCTCCCCTGATTCGCTGGTATCGCCGCGAACCCTCATTCATGGTCGGCGATGGGAGTGGCCAATTCGCATGTCTCTGCCTAGCGGCACACTCTCTGGTGTACATTTCATATATATATATATATATATATATATATATATATATATATATTCATAAACAATTACAAACCTGTGTATCTATATATGTATATGTATATATATATATATATACATTTACATGCGCATGTATGTATATATGCTTGTGGCTATTGCTATTAATCCCTCTCCCCTTATGTGTGTATACACAGATCAAATCCGACCGATGCGCTGCCGCGTGGCATGGGCCCACGGCTCCCTGAGCCTTCTATAGGAGCCCCGCAGCGGGACTGGAGGGCCCCCGGAGAGCCCCCGAACGGCTCCAGAACACGCCGGCAGAGCCCACATGCGACCCACGGAGGTCCTGAGAGTACCTCAGACGGCCCTCATGCGGCCCAGGACGCTGCCCAGGCGGCCCCCGGGGCCCCAAAGACGCCCCGGGACGGCTCCAAGGGGGCACCCTCGGAGGCGCCAAGAGGCAGAACTCACAGATGCCCTATAGGTTGTCCAGTGATGTTGACGTTCTCGCGCTCTCTACCGTCAGGATCCCCAAGACGGCCCCCGAGGCCTTCAGGATCGCGCTGAGGCGGCCCAAGACGCGCCAAAACGAGTC
Source organism: Prorocentrum cordatum (assembly GCA_963575745.1). NCBI lineage: Eukaryota > Dinophyceae > Prorocentrales > Prorocentraceae > Prorocentrum > Prorocentrum cordatum. Next base: position 846,239 of record CAUYUJ010006668.1, read on the forward strand.
ACAAGAGGGGCCCAAGAGGCCCCCATGACGGCCCAATCAGCCCCCCAGAGGCCCCCAATACGGGTCAAGATGGCTCAAAGTCTGCCCATGAGGGTTTCAAGATGGCCCAAGATGCTTTCAAGACGGCCCCAGAGGGCCCAAGATGCCCCCAAAGAGCCCCAGGAGGAATCCTAAGAGGGCCTCAAGAACCCAAACTCATCGATTTTACTGTGGTTGTCGATCGCTCACTGCAGCATGTTGGCATTCGACGAGGACGCAGCTCCGCAAGAGTCGGACACCTCGGGCACTTCTATGCAACATTTGGGGGACTCCCTTGGAGAGTGAGCCGATCTAAGACTGCACGGGGTTCGCAGCCGTAGCTGTGAGCGCCATAACTCAGCGCGCCACCGACCCGCTAAGCACCGTGGACCTCATCCACAGGTCCTCACCAGTTAGATGCCTATATATATATATATAGATATGTATATATATATATATATACACATACAGATGTGTAAGCATACCCACAGTCGGCGCTCACTTGCTCGGCGCATCACTCTTGTAGACGCGTCTAGACTTGGGTTGCGCAGTCGGGGTGAGCAGGCAGCAGAAACAGAAGGCAGATCAGGAGGAGGGGGATTGGCATGTAGGTAGCGGTTGGATAACTCCCGCGCCTGTGATTCCCGCTCCGCTCGCCTCGAAAACCCTTTCCCGGTCCCGGGTGGCAGGCGAATCTAATCGCCGTTGTTGTCATGGTGTGAGTCTCTCTCTCCTTCTCTCTCTCTCTCTCTCTTTCTCGGAGGAGGAGGAGGAGGAGGGCAGCCTCGATATAAAAGTAACCCGACCTGGCATCGAGCACTCCAACACGGCAGCCTTTTTCCAATACCCTACACACATCTTGGGTGCCCGTCAGCTCTGGAAAATCACTGAGGCCGTTCCTGATTTGTTCGCACCCTGTCATCATGCTAAGTTTGGGCGGGGCCAGGACAGCGATAAATTGCTCCAGAGCGTCCCAGAACGCTCTCGGAGCGTTCCGGAGCGCTATGGAGCGGCCGCGGCGCCCCATACATCCTCCAGAACCGCCGGATCTCAGTGATCCCTGATTTGTCCCGGTCCGATGTGCCCCCGTTTTTTACTTGGTTGTGGCTTCGTCTGGCAAGTCCGCAGGGTGTTCCCTTCTGTTGTGGTCGAAGCCAGGGCTCCGGCTCCATGATTGGAGTTCCAGGTGTTCCAGCTGTTGCTGCCACAGCGCAGTCGCACAAATCTGCCAGGCACTACAGAGGCTACGACAAGCGGCACAGCAAGCAGATCAAGGGGAAAGAAGCATCGCAGGCGATTTCTAGCCCCCAATCCCCGAGGTCCCTGCCCCCGAAAGCTTGGCGGATAAGAAATCTGGGGAACTCAAGATTGCACCCCCAGGGAGCTAATTCTGCGGACGCACCCCTATCGAGGATGGACGCCCCCCAGCGTGTATCCACGAGGTTGGCAAGACATTTGCTTGGTCCAGCCAGAACTCCACAAAGGCGGGGATCGGGATCAACATACCCCGCATTGACCGACATCTTCCCGCGCCTCCCGCAGACCGCCGAACGGCGACAGCTGTTGCTATCCACCGGCTGCACGTAGCGGAGTGACCTTTGGTGCGGGCCCATGCTTGCACGCTCGGATTTGGCTTCCCCGCGGGCCCCCAAAGCCGCGCACCTAAGGTCACTCTTGCCTGGGGTCACTCTTGCGGGCGGCAACGACGCCAGCTCTGGCGTTCAAGTTTGAACGCCGCCAGCGGCTCAGAACCAGCCGATGTCGAACGAATCGTGCGATCGGGGAGCCGTGATCGTTCAAGATTGAACAATCCATAGGATGCCAGAGACCAACGCCGACGCCATCGCCGCACGAGCCTGCCGTAGTCGAGATTCAGCGTCGGGCCAGCGGTGAGCATACCCAGACTCTTCCTCCTTCTGCTGCTTGGCCCTGGCGCGGGGCACCGGCGGCCGGGGCACTGAACCCTGCCGCCTTTGCTCCCGAGGGTCCCCACGAACGGGGACAGGGCCAGGAGGGTTCCGCATCGCCAACGCTTTGACGATGCAGGGCCGGAGGCTAGGTCACCCTCGTGGGCGCGAAGACTCGGTAGCAATTCATTGGAGCCCTGCATGTCCTCGCAATTCCATGTTTAGTGTGTGCTGGCCTGCGCTAGTGTCTGGCAGTCGATGATAGAGTGCCGATTCCGCGTCGATAAGCATCGGTTCGCCAGGGCCAGCAAGACGGCATGAGAGGCTTCCATGATTTGCCACAGATAGAAGGTGATCGCGCACCGTGCTGTTCGGAGTCACTCAGGCCGGAGCGTGCTCCAGCTCCGAGCGCCAGGAGATAACCGCGCCGCCCATGGGCGCGAAGAGCGAAGGCAGGTGACGTCGCTGCAAAGCACACCGGCTCTGGCTCGCACAGTGCCGCCGATGCCTCAATGCTGCAGCGGCGGCGCGGTGCGACCTCGGACCCCCGCCGACTGCAGCCCCGTGGAGGGAGCCTGCACTCTTGGCCCTCTTCGCTGCCGTTGAGTTCGAGCTGGCAAATGCCAGGGCACGGTCTATGCCGATGCGCGAGTGCAAGATCGGGGCTAGCGTGAGGCCCGAGTGCGCCGGAACTCGGGTTTGCCGACGCCTTCGTTGACGGCACAGTTTCCGTAGGATGTTGACGGCCCAGTTTTCGTGAAAGGTTTGCAGTGGGAGCTCGCGTCACATTTCAGATTGGGTCTCGTCATTTTCGTGATGGTCCCGTTGTCGACCAGTGGCGAAGCGTCCTGGCTAGCCGATAGGCCCACCGAAGTATTTTCTAAGAACCTTCTGTGGCTTGCATGAAATGACCTTCATGGGCTTCATGGTAGAAGAGCGTTGCTTGTGGTTCTTAGAGCATCCTCTGGTTCCAAAAACATTCGTGGTAGGCCTATGGGAATGCCGGGAGGGTCGGTCCCTGCTCAACTTCAGGTCAATCCGAGTCCCCCGAACCCGAGTCTTGCGCCCCCCCGAAAGAGCACCATCAATCCATGAGAGAGCGCGCCGGCGCCGCGCATGCCAGGCCGCTCTGGCAGGAGTGCCGCTGAGGCTGCAGACGGCACGGCCCCAGCACAGCCTGCGGCGACGAGCGGACGGGCCGGCGGAGGGGCAGCCGCCGGGCGGCCAGGCTCCGACGAAGGGGGGCAGTTTCGGGTGAGAGGTTCGAAGTTTTCGGACGCGTTCGTCGGTTCACGGTGGTTTCTCAGTCTCGGGATGCTTGCCAGCAGCTGCGCCTCGCCGAGAGCGTTCCGGGGGTGCCTGGATCGTCCGGAACGGCCGCCGGAGATCCGAGTTATGACCCAAAAACCAGCTTCGGTGGCGCGCCCAGTGGGGAAGGCAGACGGAGAAGGTCTTCTCAGGGGGCGGCGGGCCTTCTCAGAAGCACTCCCGCCTTCCGAGGAGAGTGCGTGTCTTCGGGGGAGGCTCCGACGGCTTCGCAGAGGACCAGGGACTCCCGAGCCCTCTGAGGAGGCCCGCCCCTTCTCACTTCCCCCCCGGGGCGCGCCGCCGACATTTTGTTTTTGTTCTCCCTCGTCCTCGGTTAGCAGCGCCGCGACGAAGCATCGTCTGACCTAGCCCACGCCCCGCCAGCCCCGCCAGCCCGTCCCCCTAGCCCCACCAGCCCACCAGGCCACGGCAGCTCAGCCCCGCCAGCCCACCCTCCGAGCTCCCAGGGTGGGGATCGGCCCTGCGAAGCCCAGAGCAACAGGCGTGTATGTTCCCAGGCTCAGGGCCCACGGCCCCCCCCCCCAATGGGATGGGTCTCCATCGGTCCCCCCCCCTCCCCTGATGGGTTGGGGGGGTGACGTCGACGACGACGAGGACGACGACGTCGACGACGACGACGGCGACGACGACGACGACGACGGCGACGACGACGACGACGGCGGCGGCGACGACGGCGACGACCACGACGACGACGCCGACGGCGACGATAACCGCGACGGCGACGGCGACGGCGACGACGAAGACGGCGGCGACGACGACGACGACGGCGACGACGACGACGGCGACGACGAGGACGGCGACGGCGGCGACGACGACGACGATGACGACGACGGCGGCGGCGGCTGTGGTGGCGGCGCCGCCGACCTCTGGATCCTTCCTTCCGACGACGACGGCGGTGGCGGCGACGAGCACGACCTCGGGAGCTCTCCAGGAGCGCCACAGTGCCACGCTACACACGCCACATCCACAGCACCACATCACACCCACAGCGGGGCTGGGCATCACGCCGGAGGGGGGGGGCCCGACGGCATCATGAGGTGTGGGTGGGGGCTCAGACCCTGGACCAGGGCGGGCAAATCGGCCAGGGGGGCCGAGGCCACGCCAGTTGGAATCGGTTGAACGATGCTCGTCGACCAGGCTTCGGCGGGCAGCTGGCTAGGCCGCTGATCCTCGCCCTATCCGCGGTCAGCGCGCTGTGTGTGGCGGCCCGCGCGCTCTCGCCGGAGCTGTCGGCGGCCTCGCCTGGGCTCGGTTCACCAGGCGCGCTCCGCTACTCGCATATTGCCTACTTGCAGACCTCCGAAAAGAAAACATATGTTTGCTTCGGTGAGATGTATCGTGGATCCCCCCAGGTATGCATGTACAGCCAAGACGCTGAAATAAGGAACAGTTTGGATTCGGAAGGGGCTCGATGTTCCTTATGTCCTTCAGTGGTTGTTCCTCTAGCCCTTCTCCTGCACCCAGGCTTTTTTGAAGCCACGGAGGTTCTTCGTTCCCTATTTAGCGTTCCTTATTTCAGCAGCCCGACTGTATGCATCATTGGGTGACGGAGTTGCGAACCGTAGCCGCAGAGGCTCGAATCTAGAAGTCGCAAGACACGGTCTAGAGCCAGGCGGAGAGATTGTGCAACCATAGCTTGAGAGCTCTCCGGTATCATTTGGCCATGTGCGAGTAGTTACTTTGCGAGTAGTTGAACGCGCTCGTCCATTGATGCCGCCGCGGGCCGCGGCGGGGCAGAAGTCTCGGCTGCCGCGGCGCCTGGCGGTGCCGATGCCACATGCTCGGAGGGCGTCATACATATATACGCATGAATATCTATGTATGTATGTACATATATATATATGTATCGGAGGTGAGGGGGTGAGATCGAAGTGGAACGGAGAGCCCCCCTACCGGGAAATCGATTTCGGTTTCGTGTTCGTGCGTGCCGTGCGTGCGGGCGAGGCGAAGCTGCGTCGGCGGGCGAGAGGAAAGTCTCCTGTGGCTGAGGCGCGGCCGGACCAAATGATTCTCCACCGGGCGGCCGGTGGCGCGCGGTGTCCCGCCGGTGTCCCGGTGGTGTCCTCTGTGGCTGAGGCGCGGCCGGACCAAATGATTCTCCACCGGGCGGCCGGTGGCGCGCGGTGTCCCGCTGGTGTCCCGCCGGTGTCCCGTCGGTGTCCTGTCGGTGTCCCGATCATGATGTTGATGATGATGATGATGATGATGATGATGATGATGATGATGATTATGATTATGATGATGATAATGGTGATGATGATGATGGTAATGATGATGATGATGATGATGTTGATGATGGCGATGATGATGATGATGATGATGATGATGTTGATGATGTTGATGTTGATGATGATGATGACGTCGATTGTGAGATCGATTGTGATCGGTAGTGAGACCGAATGTGAGACCGAATGTGAGATCGATTGTGAGATCGATTGTGAGATCGATAGTGAAATCGATAGTGAGACCGAATGTGAGATTGATTGTGAGATCGATTGCGACATCGATAATGAGATCGATAGCGAGACTGAATCTGAGATCGATAGTGAGATCGATAGTGAGATCGGTAGTCCGATCGATTTTGAGATCGATCGAATGAGATCGATAGTGGTATCGATTGTGATATCGATGGTGAGACCGAATGTGGGATCGATTGTGATATCGATTGTGATATCGATAGTGAAATCAATAGTGAAACCAGATGTGAGATTGATTGTGAGATTGATTGTGAGATGGATAGTGCGATCGATCGTGAGACCGAATGTGAGATGGATTGTGAGATCGATTGTGATATCGATAGTGGGATCGATGGTGAGACCGATTTTGAGATCGATTGTGAGATCGATAGTGAGATCGATAGTGAGACCGAATGTGAGATCGATTGTGATATCGATAGTGGAATCGATAGTGAGACCGAATGGGAGATCGATAGTGAGATCGATAGTGAGACCGAATGTGAGATTGATTGTGAGATCGATTGTGATATCGATAATGAGATCGATAGTGAGACCGAATGTGAGATCGATTGTGAGATCGATAGTGAGATCGATAGTGAGACCGAATGCGAGATCGATTGTGATATCGATAGTGTAATCGAAAGTGAGACCGAATGAGAGATCGATAGTGAGATCGATAGTGAGACCGAATGTGAGATCGATAGTGAGATCGATCGTGATATCGAGAGTGAGATCGATCGAGTGCGACGTTGGTCCCTCCCCCCCTCACCTCCTTATCACCCGAAGGGTGGTTGTATAGGTATATATATATATATACATATATACATGTATGTATATATATATATATAAATATAGGCGGGGGGTGAGATCGCAGTGTAACGGGGACCCCCAACCGGGAAATCGATTCGTTTCGTTCCTGTCGTGCGTGCGGGCGAGGCGAAGCTGCGTGGGTGCGCGAGAGGAATGAAACCGCCGTTGCTAGGGCGAAGTCAAGACAAATGACTCTCCCTCGCCAGCCCGTCCGTCCGTCCGGCGGTGGCTCGCGGTGTCCCGCGGTGTCCCGTGATGCCCCGTGGCGTCCTGTGGTGTCCGCCGTTGCTAGGGCGAAATCAAAACAAATGATTCTCCCCCGCCCGCCCGTCCGTCCGTCTGGCGGTGGCTCGCAGTGTCCCGCGGTGTCCCGTGGTGTCCCGTGGTGTCCGCCGCTGCTAGGGCGAAGTCAAGACAAATGATTCTCCCCAGCCCGCCCGTCCGTCCGTTCGTCCGGCGGTGGCTCGCGGTGTCCCGCGGTGTCCCGTGGTGTCCCGTGGTGTCCTGTGGTGTCTCGTTGAGTGAGATCAATACTGAGATCGATACAGAGATCGATATTGAGATCGACGTGGTGCCCCGAGGTGTCCAGTGGTGTCCGGTGGTGTCCCGTTGAGTGAGATAGATCGTGAGATCGATAGTGAGATCGACAAGTGTCCCGTGGTGTCCCGTTGAGTGAGATCCATAGTGAGATCGATACTGAGATCGATGTGGTGCTCCGAGGTGTTCCGGTGGTGTCCCGTGGTGTCCCGTGGTGTCCCAAAAAGTGAGATCGACAGTGAGATCGACAGGTGTCCCGTGGTGTCCCATGGTGACCCGTGGTGTCCCGTTGACTGAGATCGATAGTGATATCGATAGTGAGATCGATGTGGTGTCCCGTGGTGTCCCGTGGTGTCCTATAGTGTCCCGATGAGTGAGATCGATCGTGAGATCGAGAGGTGTCCCGTGGTGTTACGTGGTGTCCCGTGGTGGCCCGTGGTGTCCCGTGGTGTCTCGTTGAGTGAGATCGATCGTGAGATCGACAAGTGTACCGCGGTGTCCCGTGGTGCTCCGTGGTGTCCCGTTGAGTGAGATCGACACTGAGATCGATTGAGTCAGATGTTGGTTCCCCCCCCTCTCCCCCCCCTCCACCTCCTTCTCACCCGAAGGGTTGTCATATAAGTGGATATATATATACATATATATATATATATATCTACATTCATATAGATGCACTCAAATGAGTTGTACAACGACCGATAACTGCGAAGGGTCCAAGGACCCCCCCCCCCCTCAACAGGGGTAACTATTTTTCTCGGCGACCTTATTGAAGGACTGGGGTCCCATCAAAAGGTTGTAACCAATTGTTGTTTTCCGCGGCACCCGCGGCGCAGCAACGACGACGACAGCTACGATTACGATTGCTACTGAGACTGCCCACCCCCCAGATAATCAAGCATCCGCCCTTTAAATGTGTGTATCTTTTTATTCAAGGGATTGAGTGTGGCTTGATTTCCACAGCAGGCGGGGGGCCGAAGCCTGCTTATCCCTTGTAGAGTTCCTATCGTAGTTTTGATCTCCACCTCGCTCATAGCGCCATGCGCGATCCTTGTTCGAGGTCTTGAGGATGTTCCAGGCGAAACGCACAGTTTCGAAGATTTTCAGAAGTCGTTGCTATCAGTTGTTCGATTGTAGGTTCGATGTTTCTGGGGAGAATTGATTATCCCGCTTGGACCCCGAACTCACTATCCCCAGGAGATTATTCTCGCCAGCCGGGGGTATGTATGTGTGCATGGGTCTGTGTATGACTGGTGGGACGTCTGTATGCATGCATGTATCTAGGTGCGTATGTATGTGTATGTGTGTACGCATGTATGGTTGTGTGCATGCATGTGTGTATGTATGTACGTACGCACGTATGCAGGTATACGTATGCATGTATGTGTGTATGTATGTATGTGTGTATGTGTGTATGTGTGTATGTATACATGCATGTATGTATGTATGCATGTATGTGCGTATGCATACACGTATGAGTGTGTGTATGCACATGTGTGAGCGTATGTATTGATGTATGTTTGTATGTACCATGTATGTGTGTATGTATGAACGTATGCATGTATATATCCATATATGTATGCATGTGTGCATGTATCTACGTATGCATTCATGCATTCATGACTGTCTGTCTGTCGGTCTGTCTTCCTGTCTAGCTGTCTGTCTGTGTGTCTGTATGTATGCATATATAAATATATGTATATATAGATTCATATGTACATCTATAGAGCTAGAGGTGGAAGAAGTACCGACATCGCTACCTTGCATCGTCTTTGCTTTTTGGGCCTCCAGGTAGGCACCCATCGCCACGGCCGAACGCGCCTCTAAATCTTCGTCGGAACGCACCCCAGGAGAGGTTGGAGAACAGCGGTGTCCGTGCCTTTGGTCTTCCCCATGCGCACTTGCACCGATCCTGGCCAGGCCAACACTGGGCCTGGGACGGGTGTCCATGCCGCATGCTTTTCCCGCCACGCGATGAGGGCGTATCCACCGACCCAGGGCTCCGGGTGGGCCTGGCCAGGCGCAGGTGCAGGCATGGCTGGCGTCCTCCGACGTACACCTCAACGAGAGCGCTGGCGGCGGTGACCACCTCCACGGCACCACGGCCGCGCCTGCAGCTGAACGTGAGCCAGCTGGCGTGGCTGCACCCTCCGAAGGCCGGGACCTCCTTTGTGAACACCCTCTTGTCCTACGCGTGCCCAGGGATGGGGGACTCAGACTTCATCTCGAGGTTGCAGTACGACTCCCAGGTTCTTCTGAAGAAGGCGCGCACACTCGAGAATTGGAAGTGCGATCGGGGCTTGGAGCTCCGGTGCAATCACAAGCAAATTTCCTTCGCCCCCGACAAAGACCTGATGCACCCACGTGGGTGCAACAGCTGGAGAGCTTCCAAGGGCAGCTTCGTCACGCTGCTTCGGCAGCCAGAGCAGCGGATCATTTCGGGTTGGATTCATGACAAGCACGGTACGGACAACAACAGGAATTTGAACCTAATAGCGTACGCTGAGGTGGCCGCGGGGTGCCAGGTGCGCATGCTGAACGGCATCAGGTGCTACGACAACTCCAAGCCTCTGACAGAAGCGCACGTTAATACGGCGATCAAGCACTTGGACGAGGGTTTCGCGTTTGTGGGGATCACAGAGGAGTACGACTTGTCCATATGTCTCTTCCACGCGATGTTCGGGGGCAGGTGCCGACAGGGTGAGTTCGTCAACATTCGCCCCTCCACCTCCCGCTACAGGAAGCAGTGCCACGACCCGCGCTTCCACCTGAAGAACAGATATCGGCATAAACATGCTTTCGGAGGTCCGTGCAGATTTCTCTGATCGGCGCTGTACGCCCCCTCCCAGGGGCGGCGCCGGCGGTGCTGCCAGAGGGCGTCCGTCGCCGAGCCAAGAAATCCGCGCGGACCTCTAAAAGGTCATGCCTCTGCCGCCCATGCCGGTGTCTGTTCTTCTGCCCATCCCGAGTGCCACACCCTGATGGAGCCCGCCGCGCAGCACAACACCTCCGCCCTGGCCGGCTGGACGGACCGGCTCGACCGCCCACTCTACGAGCACGCGGTGGGCCTCTTCCGCGCGGGCCTCCGCCGACACGGCGTCAGCAGGGAGGCGTGCCGCCAGCAGGTCTGCCCCTGCTGCCCCGCCGCCTTCCCCCTGGACGGCAGCGTCCCGGTGCCCGTGATGGACGTGGTCGGCCTCGCGCGGACAGCAACCGGGAAGCCTCCTCGCAGTCCTCGTCCGCCCCCATTCGCTCTCCTCATCTTGGACCCCCATCTCCCATCCCCTGTCGCGCTCCCCTCCGCCATACCACTTGAACTATCCCGCCGCCTCTCCCTGCCCCTCCCCTCCTTCCCTGCTCCTCCCCTCCTTCCTCTGTCCCTCATCACACCTCCTCCCTCCTTCTCTCCTCCTTCTCTCCTCTTTCTCTCCTCCTTCTCTCCTCCTCTCCTCCTTCTCTCCTCTTTCTCTCCTCCTTCTCCATCCTGCTCTCCCTCGCCTCCCTCCATCCTCCCTCCTTCCCTCCCTCCTTCTCTCCTCCTTCTCCCTCCCTGCCCCTCCTCCTCCCTCTGCACTCTTGCCTCCCAGGATGCCCGCCGCGCCCAAGACGGCCCTCCGCCCCCCAGGCTAGCCGCCCCGCGGGGTCGCGGGGCCGAGGTGTCTCCAGTCGCAGGCGCCGAGCGGGAAGCCACCCCCCCAGACCCCTGGACGTTTTGTGTGGTGGCCCCATGTGGGTCTCCGCGACAAGGATGTCCTGTGCCGAGACGCCGGGCCACCTCCTCCGCCTCCTCCTCGTTCCCCTCCTCCCTCTTCATTCCCCTCCTCCTTCTCCTCCTCGTCCTCCTTCTCCTCCTGCTCCTCATCGCCCTTGTCCCCGTCATCCTATGATTCCTCATCTTTCTTCTCAGTCTCGTAATTATTCTCATCATCCTCATCCTCATCCTCTTCCCATTCCTTCTCGTTCTCCACTCCTCCTGTTCTAATTTCGTTGTTTTACTACACGGTCTTCTCCTCCGCCTTGTCCTCATTATCGTCGTCGTGTCTCCCGTCATCCTATTCCTCCTCCTTCTCCTTCTCCTCCTCCTCCTGCTCCGTTTCCTCCTCCTCCTCTCCTCCCCCTCCCCCTCCCCCTCCCCCTCCCCCTCCTCCTCCTCCTCCTTCTCCCCCTCCTCCTTCTCCTCCTCCTCCTCCTCCTATTCCTCCCCCCCCTCCTCCCCCTCCTCCTCTTTTTTTCCTTCCTCGCAGAGGGAGGAGCGAGGCGGGGGGACATGACGTCAAGGACGTCGAGGATTGAGGGGGCCTCGGGCCATTGAGGGCCTCCGGAGGGCTCCAGAGGGCCTCGGGGCCTTCAGTTCTCCTTATCCCGCTCCTCCTCTTGGTCGTTATCCTGGCGTTGTTCGTCGTGCTCCTCCTGTTGCTCCCTCGCTTGCCGGGGGCCCACTCCTATCACGGACCACCTCTGAGGACTGAGCGGCAGATGCAGGGGGAGCTTAGGATGAGTAGGAGGGGGAGGAGGCAGAATGAGGAGGAGGAGGAGGGTTGAGGAGGAGGAATGTGACGGGAAGGGGGAGGGCAGCAGGAGGGGACGAAGGGGAAGGGTTAGGATAATGATCTGTCAAGGGGAGGGAGATGCGGAGGATAATGCGTGTGAAGGAGGAGGGGAGGATGAGGAAGAGGAGGAAGAGGAGGAAGAGCAGGAGACGGAGAACGAGGAGGGGTAGATGGACGAGGAAACGAAGGAATATAAGGAGGTTGGAGTTGAAAGAGTGGGAGAATTGGTGGGTGGAGGGATGATCGACGAGGGTTCTGACGAGGGATCTTGAGGAGGAAGGAGGAAGCAGTGAGGAGAGGATGACGCGTGATGAGGAAGGAAGGTTGAGGTGAGGCTGAGGAAGTAGGGCGTATGATGGCAGGGGAGAGGACCGGGAGGGAGGATTGATGAGAGGCGGAGCAAGCAGCAGGAAGAGGCAGCAGAAGGAGTAGGAAAAAAGGATTGTACTGAGCACAAGGCTGGGTGAGAACGTGGACGTGGAGGAGGAATTGACTCAGCGGGTCCTCATGTTACGCCTGCCCGAAGCATACAATTTTACACTTCGATGATTGAGAGGAGGAGTCGGAGGACGAGGGGGAGGAGGTGGAGGAGGAGCTGCAACGGGAGGAGGATGGAGGAGGAGGGAGAAGGAGGAGGAGGAGGAGGACGAGGAGAAGGAGGAAGAGGAGGATAGGTTAGGATAGGACTCGGCCTTGCGCGTGTGCTGGGATGACAGGAGGAGGAGGAGGAGGAGGAGGAGGAGGAGGAGGAGAGGAGGAGGAGGAGGAGGAGGAGGAGGAGGAGGAGTAGGAGGAGGGGGAGGAGGAGGAGGGGGAGGGGTGGGGGTGGGGTGTGGGGGGGGGGAGCGGCTGGGTGCTTAGGAGATGGAGCAGGGGGCGGAGCCGGAGCTGCATGAGAAGCGAGAGGAGGGGCAGCAGGCGCAGGGTGTCTCCGCAGGTGCCCGCCGACCTCGCCAGCCGTGGCCGCCTCTCCGCACCGCCTCGGGAGCTGCAGGGAAGGCGCGTCTGCAGGCATGAGAAGCTCTCTGTGGCTGCCCGCTGTGCATTTCGAAGTCTTCAAAAGTTCTTTGATTTTTGAGGGGCCAAGAGCCTTTCATTTCTGAGTGGTCTATCCTGGGCCTCCTCCTGGCCACTAGGGGCAGGAATAATGACAGAATCGAGCACAATGAGAAATGAGCACGATTCGAAATGAACGACGTGTACCCTTGTGAGTGTCTTTTCCTCCCCAATTCAGCGCTCGTTACAAGCGGACCGAGGTATAAGATCGAGGTCGGTTCTGCCAGGGTCACCTCGTGTTTTTCGTGATTGTTGGATGTTCTTGAGCATCCTGGGGCGGGCACCCTTGGATGTTCTGTTTGGTTTGGTCGGCGGAGGGTTTCATGTTCTCGAAGAGTGTTCTTCTGGCCTAGGTCCGACGATACAAGGCCCCCCTGGGTAACGCTAATGATCGAGCTCTGGGTGGTTGCCTGGACGTCCCCCTACATGATGTGGTGCGCACCGGCGGTTGATGCGACGATGGCGCAGGCGCACCCTGGCGGGTTCTCTCCGCGGCCGCCGTTTCCGTTGCCCTCCCGCCCGCCGCCCCCACCCCCCTGGTAACGACCGTCACCCTGGAAGGAAACAGCTGTCACCTTGCATCCGGGCCTCTTCGGCCCATCTTTGGCGACGTGTTCGCTGGCCAGCCCCGTTCGAACAGGCCAACATGGGGTCTCCAAGGTCCTTGCATCCGTGCCGCGCATCCTTCGCAATGCGACTTGAACGCATCGCTGGGAAGTCTCTGCGCCGAGCAACTCCACGGCGTGTGCTGTCGGGACACAGGGGCTCCCGCCGGTGGTGCCCGCGGCGGCTCTGCTGGGCTGGCCCCGCGGGCCTCCGAGAGGCGGCCCACAGCGGCAGATCCCTGCTGCTCCGCTGCGGGCCGCTCGCGGGGATGCGCCCTCCGCGCGAGCCGCGGCGGCATTTCGGCGCTGCGGTGACGCGCGGCGGCTCTGCCGGGCCGGCCCCGCCAGGCCGAGGGGCAGTGCGCCGCGGGAGATCTCTGCTGCCAGCCGGAGGCTGCTCGTGGGGATGCGCCCGCGGCGCAGGCCGCGGCCGCGGCGGCATTTCGGCGCTGCCCGGCCCCACAGCGTGGATCCACGCTCCCCCCCCCCTCCAACAG
>CAUYUJ010006668.1:865000-1045122 GCA_963575745.1 Prorocentrum cordatum
AGTAGTAGTAGTAGTAGTAGTAGTAGTAGAAGTAGTAGTATCAGTCGTAGCAGCAGTAGTAGTAGTAGTAGTAGTAGTAGTAGTAGTAGCAGTAGTAGTAGTAGTAGTAGTCGTAGTAGTAGTAGTAGTAGTCGTCGTAGTAGTAGTCGTAGTCGTAGACGTAGTCGTAGTCGTAGTCGTACTCGTAGTCGTAGTCGTAGTCGAAGCCGCAGTAGACTATTTTGCATCGTTTGGCTTAGTTTGGCCCATGCTGGGCCCCAGACTGAAAATGTCAGTCAGGGTTTTCGATTTGGTGTTTGGGCTTCAGTTGGTCCCCGCCCATCTAATCGGACATGATGGAACCGAATGCCCTGTCCGTCGGGGCACCCCGTTGTCAAAGGTGGAGGATGATGAGGAGTTGGAGCAGGATGATGATGCTAATGATGATGATGGTGATGGTGATGGTGATGGTGATGATGATGTTGTGGTCATGATGATGATGGTGATGGTGGTCATGATGATGGTTGGGATGATGCTCAGAATGATGATGACGATGATCATGAAGATGACTAGGAGGATTTCTGTGGAATTCTAGGCATTCCTCGGGAATCCCACCGATTCCTAAGCATTCCTATGGATTCCTAGGTCGTGGAATCCTGAGGAATCTTTGCACATCGTAAGGAATTCTAGGGGTTCCTAAGGGTTTCACTAGGGACCTGGACAGGCAAGGCGTTCGGTTTGGGCAAGGAGCCTTAAGGATTCGCATCCTAAGGATTCGTCGGGATTCGTATGGTATCCTAGGGATTCCTGAGGATTCCTAGGGATTTCTATGGATTCCCACGGATTCCGAGGGATCCCGAGGGAGTCGCAGGGATTCCTAAGGATTCCTCGAGATTCCTAAGGATTCTCATGGATTCCGAAGAATTCTTACCGATTCTTAAAGGATGTATTAAGAATCCTTGCAAATCGTAAAGATGTGCAGGGATTCTTAAAGATTTCACTGGGGACCCGGACGGGCAGAGCGTTCGGTTTGCGCAAGGAGTCTTTTGAGGATTCGTATGGGATTCCTTAGGATTCGTAAGGATCCGCAGGGATTCCTGAGGATTCCTAAGGCTTCGCAAGGAACCTCGGAATTCCTATGGATTCGCGGGGATTCCTAGGGATTCCTAGGGGGTCGCAGGGAATCGTAGGGATTCCTAGGGAGTCGTAGGGAGTCGTGGGTATTCCGGATTCTCAGGGATTCGTCAGAATTCCTAGAGATTCTTATTGATCCCTATGCATTCTTCCGGGTTCCTATGTGGCTCAAGCCATTCTGCCTCAAGCTTTGGCGCAAAAGCTCCCCGCGGCTCGAGGTGGGGGCTCGGTCCGCCCCCGCGCGCGCACCGCGCTTCGCCGCGGGCGCCTCGGGCACGAATGCGGTCGCTCGTCCCGAGGGCACTCCGGGCGGCAGCCCTGGAGCCCCGCGGCGCCGCCTGGGCCCGCGGGGCTCGCGCCCAGGACGCCGAGATGGCCGTGGCCGGCCACAGGGAAAGACTCCTGCTACGCTGCGCCCGGCACGGCGCGCCCTCGCCAGACAGCGAGCTGGGGGAGCCAGCCGCCCCCCTGCTGCGGGTGCAAGAGACGAGCGGGGCGGCGAGCAGGAGTAAGGAGGACGAGCAGGAGTACGCGAAGATGAGGATCGCGAGTGCGCAGAGCGGGCTGCAGTTGTGCAGCATTGCCGAGGAGGTCATCAGGGACGACTGGCTGGTGGAGTGCCACGCCCTGCCCGGGAACATCTACCGCATCGCTGCCTTCGGGAGGCACACAAGGAGCCTCGGGCAGTGCTCGCAACGGGGTTTCAAGGCCGCGGTGCGGCTCTTCGGCTTCGCGGCGGTGGTGCTGCTCCAGTGGGTGGCGCCCCCGGCTATTTTCATGAGCATGTGGTTCGGATGGGGAGTAAGAAGTGAAGACCATATTGCGTGGGATAGGTGGAAAGCTGGTGGCTACGAGCCCACTACAAGCGACTGGAACCGCATCGCAACTACAAAATCTCTCGCAGTTAGCCTCGTCTTCCTGTTTTGCATCAATGCCTTGTACACGGTTCTGGATGAGATGGACACTTGGCGAAAAAACGACAACATATTCCGATATTTGAATCGTATCAACCCATCGGTTGACCTCAACGGCGAGCGGTGGCTCTACCTCGGGGCATTCACCAATCTTTGGGTCATCTTTTGGTGCGTCCTCGACTCCTACTTCGTAATCGGCGGCAGCCTCAGCCCCAAGGAAATCATCATGGACTCCTTGGGCCTGCTCTTCCTTTTCAATCTGGACGACACTTCTGGTGATGTGCAGTTCGTCAGCGAAGACGCTTGGCCGGGCGATCGCTTGGGCTGGGTCCATGACAAGGTTGTGGCTGTAGACTACCAGCCCGCCGCGGGCATGGTAGAGTGGGATCACGCGCTTCGCTCAGGAAACTTGGCGCTTGGGGCCTGGCATTGTGTGAAATTGTTCGCTGGGACCTGCATGGCCCGGGCAATCAAAGCCCTGCAGTACCTGACCGCGGTGTATTGCGCAGTGATGGTCGTGGTGTTGCCGGTGCTGGTCGCCGTCACGCCGTTCTTGAAGCTCATTCCGCAGGCGGAGATGGACATCCCGTCGACTTTGGCGACCGCGGCGCCGACGTTTTCGACGACGCCTGCTGAGTGAGGATGAAAGGAGCGGTGTAGTCTCCATGTTGGGCGAAACTGCGCCCGATGCCAGCGATGGTCCAAGTAGGAATGATGGGTTCGAGAATGGCAGCACTTTTCAATGATGCTTAGGCCGCGCATAGTGTTGATTGGCGGATCCCCCCTGTGCGCTGAGGGCTAAGATTTGTTACAAAGACGCGATGCTTATATGATGATTACAAAGCCCTGGAGACGTGAGTTGGGAGTGCGCTGCGCCTGTGCAGACCACTCCCACAAAGATACCTCACGATATTCGACAGGCGTGCCGTGAGACGCGTTTCAAAGGTCCACTCGCGATTGGTTTTCGCAAGTCTTCCTGGCAAAACAAATTCTTGACGCTTCGCGTATCCCCACCAGCCCATCCTACACCAGGCACTCGAACGAAGAGCGCCGATGATCGGCAGCTGTTCTCCTCCCCCTCTTCCTCCTTCTCCTCCGCCTTCTCCTCCTCCTCCCTTCCTCCTCCTCCTCCTCCGCCTCTTCCTCTTCCCTGGTGGCGTCTTGGAGGTATCTTCGAACGTTTTGGTGGGCTCTTGGGCCTCGCGGGCGGGCGGGCGGCGCTCCGCCCGCCCGCGCGCAGGGCGCAAGAGGAGAGTCCGACACGTCTCTTGAGGCCCTCTTGGAGGACATCGATCGCAGAAGGGGAAAGCATTTTTTAGCGTCGCCCCCCTGGGGGGCACGAACCTCGTGAGGGGTGTCGAATTTTAGCCCTCCCAGGGGTCGTTCTTGGACGCTCTAACTACCCGCGCCCCCCCCTGTCCAGGTCAGTGGGGAGGGGGTAGGGGGAGGGGTAAACCCCTCCCCGAAGGGGAAGAAGGAGGGGTGGAAGAGGAAACGCTCTTGGGATTCTTAAGGATTCCTATGAATTCCTATGTATTCCCAGCGATTCCTATGCATTTCTAGGGATTCATATGGATTTAATAGGTCGTGAAATCCGTATGAATTTTGGCAACTCGTAAGGACTTGTAGGGGCTCATAAGGGTTTCACTCGGAACCCAGACGGGCAAGGCGTTCGGTTTGGGCAAGGAGTCTTAAGGATTCGTATGGGAGTCCTAAGGATTCGTAGGGATTTCTAGGGATCCCTAGGAAGTCGTAGGGAGTTGTAGGAATTCCTACGGACTCCTCGGGATTAGTATGATTCCTAGGGGTTCGCATGATTCCTATGGATCCCTGGGGATTTCTTTGCATTCCTGGGGGTTCTTCAGGATTCGTTAAAATTGTATAGGGGTCCTTGCAAATTGTACAGGTTTGCATGGGTTCACTAGACCCGGACGGGCAAGGCAAGGAGTCTTAAGGATTCGTATGGGAGTCCTAAGGATTCGTAGGGATTCCTAGTGATTTTTAGGGTTTCTTAGGGATTCCTGAGGATGCGTTTGGATTCTTCTTGGTTGTCCTCGGCAGCGCTGGCGAACGCAGGGGGGGGGGGGGGGGGGCGACACTGGCGAGGCTCCGGGCGGGTGGCAGAAGACTGGGAAAGAAGAGGGCGGCCGCGGAAGAGGGGAGAGAGGGAGGAGGCCCGACCGCCGAGAATCGGCGGGGGAGTGGTGGAAGAGCTTAAACATATGGGCAGAGGCTTTGGCTCAGCGTGCCGCGTCGCTGGTTCTGGTCCGCCGCGTCAATGCGCGACTCGCTACCCACATCCCACTCACCAAGCGTCAACGGCTCGAGTTTACCCCAGGCTCCCGCCACGAACGCTACCCGCTCGCAAGGCCTTGCACGTCCACGGCCGTAATTCTCGGATGGCCGCGCGGGTCTCTTGGATCGGCGCTGGGCATCCCCTGGCGGCGCTTTCGGCGTCCCGCCCTGGCGCGCTTTGTGCGCCAGGGAGGGGGGGGTCCATTGCAGGTCCAAGAAGTCTGAAACTAGATGTTGCTGCTTTTTCTCGGGCGAGGAAGAGGTACCCATACAGCAGATGCTGACGGCAAGAAGCACCGCTACAAGAAGCATGACCTTTTGGTCGATGATCAAATTTCCAGGGTGCCCCAGGCCTGTCGAGAATTTGTGTTTATGCAGTTTTCCCCAAACAGTGCTTGCACTTAGGGCCTTACTTCTCTTTTAAGGAACTGGGCCTGGGTGGCGGTCTGGCGGCTATGTTGCCGCCGTCGCTGCCCCGTCGCCGACCGTAGTTTGGGCCTGGGTGGCGATTTGGCCGGTATGTTGCCGCCATCGCGGCCTCGTCGCCGCCCGTCTTCTGGGCCTGGCTGGCGGTCTGGCGGCAAATATGGCACCACATAGATTGCACCGCATACATCGCAGCACATATTAGGCACAACTAGTTTGGTCAGGGTATATTCCACATAGAATGTAAAATGTTGCATCATATTGGTTGCACCACATAGACTGCAACATATGTTTTGCACCATGTAGATTGCACAATATAGACTGCCCATCAGCTATTGCACAACATAGGCTGCACAAGACATATTGCGCCACGTAGATTGCTCCACCTCTGTCGCCGCGCCGTTTGTTTCGGCGCGCGGCCTTACGTGCTTGGAGGGGCGCCTCGGCCACCAGGGCAGATTCCGCCTCAGACGCGAAGGTTTGCTGGTGGGTTTGCCGTGGTGTCAGCGCCGTTCATTTGGGCGCGTCGAGGGTACACGGCGCGGCGAGATATGCTGTTACATGAAACACTGGTTTGGGCCCACGTCGGACAAGGCTAGGATGAGGATAAGTCCGTTCCAGAGCGTTCAGGAACGCTCTCATAGCGTTCCAGAACGCTCTGAAGATGCCGCGACTCTCGAGACATGTTTCAGATCCTACCGATCTCAGAGATTCTCGATGTATCCTCGCCCGAAGGTATCCTCGTCTTGGCTTCGTCTTACCACGCTGGCTCATGTCTGCTCCTCCAGTGGCACCGAGCGGGGAGGGTACCCTCGTGTTCTTCGCGTCTGTTGGATGCTCCTGTGCATTCCAGAGAGGGTACCTTAAGATGTTCTGTGTGCTTTGACCAGCGGAAGCTCTTCGGCACCGCCTGCACCCCGGCCCGCCCTCTGGCCGCCGGAGGCCCCGCCCGCCTGTGCCCTGTCTCCCCAATTAGAGCTGTGCGTAGCCCGCCTAGCTCTTGACCGGAAGAGGCTCGCTCTCGCCCCGCAGACCACAAAGTTTGTTTTGGCCAGCGGAGGGTCCCGCGTATTTTTGAAGGCTGTTCTCCTGTCCTAGCCGAGCGGGGCCCGCAGCGCGACCCGCCCCCGCGGCTCGGCTGCCGCCAGCGGGGCCCGCAGCGCCGCTCCGGGCGCCGCGCGGCGCGGCGCCAGCGCGCCGTCGCCGACGCATCTGTCCTCGGCCTCGTCCTCCTTCTCGTCCTCCTCCTCTTCCCCCTCCTCCTCCTTCTCCTCCTCCTCCTCCTCCTCCTCCTCCTCCTCTTATTCTTCCTCCTCCTCCTCTCGAGCAGTGGCGAGGCGTTAATGTTCTAAGAACCTTTGGTGGTCTGCACGGTATGTTCTTAAAGCTTGTTGGTTCATCGTGCGTATATATATATATATATATATAGATATACGTATATATAGTGTTTGCACATCGGGCTTCTGCTATAAATGCAATGTTCGTGTTATCATAACATGTTAAGGTTATACGAAAATGTCGTGGTAGGCCTATAGGCATGCTGGGAGGGTCGGTCCCTGCCCCATTTCCACGAATACTGATTACTTTATTGCAGGGAGGTAGGGCAGACGCTGCAACCCTCCTCCTCCTCCTCCTCCTCCTCCTCCTCCTCCGCCCTCGACGGCACCTCACCCTCCGCATCCATCCTCATCCTCCTCCTCCGCCTCCATCATGACATTGGTCATCAGAAGCATCGAGGCGGTTGCGTTCTTCAGGTGGCTAAACAAGTAAGCCTTCGTCCCTATCGAAGCGCGAACACGAATGAAGGTTGCTGTCAGTTCGGGCACATAGTCAGAAGGAGTTGGGAAAACAAGACGTGCCCAGAGGGCGCAGAATAATAAAGCAGACAGCCGATGGGAGAAGGGGTACAACACCGTAACAAACATGAACATATAACGTGCCATCCTCCACCTCCTCCTCCTCCATCTTCGACAACACCTCTGGGGAGCAGGTCGGCCCCGACGACGAGGCTCTAAGTGGCCCCGCCGCCCGGTTCCCTGGTGTGGCGGGAGCGGGGACCTTCACAGTGGCGTGGGCTCCTCCTCATCCCTGGTCCGTCTGCGTGGACAGAAGCACCCTCGCTTCCAATGATGTTCGTTCGCTTCATTCGTGGCCCCGTCCCTCGTTTGCCCCTCCGCCTCGTCCTCCTGCTTCTTCACCCCGTCACCTTCGAGCTAGTCGGCATTATGATGCTCCACCTCGGCGCTGGCCCCTTTTCTTCAACAGCCAGCATCATCTCCCATACCCCCTCCCTCTTTCTCTCTCTCTCTCTCTATCTGTTCACCTCTCGTGCTTTGTGGGGTTGTTGTTTCTCTCTCTCTCTTTCTCTCGCTTTGTCCGTCTCCCCCCCGCGCCTCTCGTTCACATTCCGTATTCTTTGTTTCAGCATGTTTTTTTGCATTCATTTCTTCGTCGTCGCAGCTCGTCATCGGCCACCCGAGGCTGAGCGACCAAATCACAGGAAGGGACGGTGCGCGCAGGGCTCGCTTCGCGCAGCCTGCGCAACTGCACGAGTGCACGCCTGCGGTTGGCGTGGTGAAGAGAAGGAGGCGGAGGAGAGAAGGACGCAGGCCTGTTGGGTCCGTCAGCGCCAAGGAAAATGCCAGCATCCCTGGAGGTGTCTCCTCTTTGGCGCCCTTTCTCACGTTCCCTCTCTGGGAAATGAAGAGGGGCACCAGCATGAGCAAAAGGAGCAGGAAGGGCATCAAGCAGGACGGAGAAAGAGGGAACGGGGAAGGGATGGTATCCGCGGAAGCCGACAGAACTCATCCGCAGGTCAGAGCACCGTGGCCAAAACGCCCCCCTCAGAGAGGAGACGTGGAGGAGACAGAGCTAGGCCCATCCCCCTCCTCCTCCACCTCTCCCTCCTCCCCATTCTCCTCCTCCTCCTCGTCCTCCTCCTCCTCCTCCTCCTCCTCCTCCTCCTCCTCCTCCTCCTCCTCCTCCTCCCCCCCCTTGACTTCCCAGAGCTGCAACAACGAGTACAGTAGCAGCAATCGGGGCACGCTCCACCTCACAAAGAAACTTGCAGCAGAGGCACTAGCAATAGCGGTAGTCAAGTGGTGACGCTGGACTTTTCAGGGCACGGTTCCCCTCCTTTGATCCTCCCGAGTGGGCTGGTCAGAACGCCTGCCGGGATCTGAGTCCAGAGGACCTGGTGTCATCGTGCAGCCCCCCTGGAGGGTCGGGGTCCCCCTCCTCCTTTGGGGGGGGTGGCGCCTCCCGACGGCCGTTGGCCCTGCTGCAGTCATGGGTCCACACCGTGCCAGCGTTTGGAATTCTGCGCCGCTGGTTTCCGACGGTCATTCTGCACGAACGAGATCGGCACGGAAAGAATGGGTACAATGCCCAACAGCAGTACCTGTTCATTTTGAACAGGACTCGCTGTCCGCGCCGCCGCGGTCTGTGTCCATTTGAGACAGAAGGCCGCCTGCCCAACAGCGGCCGCTGTTGGTTTGGGACAACATTTGTTGCTGGGCATTGTGCCCAGTCTTTCGGTACCCATTTCGGGTGTCATGGGGCCCGAGACGTGGCTGTGGGAGGCTGAAGGTGGCGAGAAAACCTCGGCCGACCTCCACCTCCTCTTTTTGTTACGTTGTCCCAGCTTCAGCAGCACCACCGGCCAGCTGCAGCGCTTGTGACACAAACGCAGGGGTTGCCCGACATGGTCGGAGTGGACCCGGTCAGCAGTACCATGTGGAGCGCCACGTGCAGCAGAAAGAACCCGAAGGTCCACAAGCCAGTCAGAGAGCAAAGGCGTGAGCAACTTGCCCCGCAAAGCCACGGGGTCTCCTTCCTGATCTCCATGCTGGCTGCCATGCTCATCGTGTCCCTCCTCCCCCCGTGTGTGTCGCGCGCCCCCCGACGGTCGCCCGGCCCAGCCCCGCGACGTCGTGACTGTTCCACGGCGTGGACCCCCAGAGGTCTGGGGACCCCTTCCGCAGGACCAGCTTTTCATCCTGTGCAGTCGTTTGACGGACCCTGGGCTTGGCGATGGCCCTGGCACGTCGAAAACTGCAGCACAAAAGCCGGTCTCCCATTTGCCACCACGAGGTTGGCGGCGCCAGTCATGGGGGCGGCGCTAGGGGGGCTGGTGTCCAAGAAGGCGGACGAACTTCTTAGAAGGTAGAGCCCTTCTTAGAAGGGCCCGGCGTTTTCCAAGAAGCCTGTGTAGAAGCCGGGCTGGTTTCTACGGAGCTCCCCGACGATCTGCCACCGTTTGAATTAGAAGCCCACCTTCTCCGGGCGCAAAACCGAAATATCCGTGTCCACTGCCTCGCGGGCCAGGCCCCTCGGCCGCGACCCCGCGAATACGGGCCGTCTTCTCGCGGATGCCCGCGCGGGAGGTATCCGTGTGACCGTGTAACCGCATGACCGCTCCCCGGAACCCAGACCGCGAGGGCGTGGATGTGGATGTGTTCGCGCTTGCGAACCCCCCTCTCGCCACCCCCTCGTCTTGGTATCGCTCGGGCGCGTGCACTTTCCTCCGCGAGTACCATCGAGGAGCATGTTGGGTCATCGTGCGAAGCAGTACACGCACGAAGCCGAAAACCGCACAGGGAAAAGACGTCCGAGCGATGGCGAGTCGTGGGCGCCGCCAATCCGAGGAGGTGAGCCCCCTCCCCCTGCGTGCGGTGCGCGCCCCCAGGAGGCAGATCTCGGCGCCGACGAGGCGGAGCTCCGGCGCGACTGCAACCGCGCGATCGCCCAGGGTCGGAAGGAGGCAGGGCGCCCGCCCCGATGGTTTTGCACTCCGATGTGCTCGGAGGACGCGTGCTGGGCGACGAGTGGGGTGGGGCAGCGAGGGCTGCAGAGAGGAGCCCCCCTATAGGGCCCCTGCAGGGGCCCTTGGGGGCCCGAGAGGGGGCCTTCAGGGTCAGAGAAGGGCACCGTCCTTTTCCCCCCCCACGCCCACGAATCGCCCCCCAAGAGTGCGCGCCCGCTATCCCTTCGAGCGTGTGCCTTCCCACCCTTGCGGAGCAGGACGAATGAAGACGACGGCGGCTCAAAATCTACCCCCGGACCCCTCCCGGGGGGGCCAAGCAAGTTTTTCGAACTGCGTCCAGCCGTGGCGACGAGGGGGCTCCCGAAGGTCGTGCTCTGTCTGCCTCCTCCATGGCCCCTCGCTCCCCCTCCTCCTTTTTCCATCCTTCCGACCGACCTGTCCGATGCGGCATCGATTCAGCTCGGTTCGATCTGACGCTCGGCTCCGACTTCCCCACGGTCCGAAAATCCTTTTTTTCGCTGCGCAGAAATCACAACGGGGGAGGGGGAGGGGGGAGGGGGGTGGGTGGGATTTTTTGGCCTGGTGGCCCTCATCGGCCCCCGGGACCGTCAGGAAACGGCCTGGGATGAAAAATTGGTTTCGGGGAAGGGGTCGGGACTTCCGGGGATCCCGGATTGAAATAATGAAGACATCGCATGTCTGGGATGTTTCCTGGTGCGTGCGTTGCGCTGCTGTGCGTCCTGGTGCAGCCGATCCGACTCGACTTCGACTCCGTGCTGGTGCAGCCTGATCCTTCATATTCTCGGGTTCGATCCGATTTGCCGACTCGGTGCTGGCTGGTCCTGCCTTTCCCCCCCGCCGCCTCTTCCAGGCTCCTATCGATGAGGTTTCTTCACCGAGGTCGGATGATCGAGGGCCGAGCTTTTCGGGCTCGCGTCGCTATCTCTTGGGCCTCCGGGCGGCGTCTCGTCAGCACGGCTGAATTTGCCTCGACGTCCTGGTCGGAACGTGCCCCAGTCGACGAGACCTACACGTGTCCAGTCTGCAGAGAAAACAAGGTACCCACTGGCTTTGGAAGCGTGTCAGTACTATGTGCGCGTTCTTCCCCAAATGGGGCGACGCACGCGTCAAGAAATCCTTTAGTATATACGCTCCGTGGCGGGCGAATTCTAATATTGCCGCTCGGTAGACGATCTGCTAGAAGATGTTTGTACTAGATGTTCGGTTCGAACGTACGCCTCCAGGGAGCAAACACAGTACTAGTATCTTCTGCGTCCCAGTCCACGCTGCCGAAACAAATTGCGACGTCGGGGGTCCGTCGGACGGAACCAGGACCAGGGTAAATCGCTCATCGCTACTGGGATTTCTGGAGCGCTCTCGTAGCGTTCTGGTGCGCCCTGCAACGGCCGCAAATCATGTGTCCTCCCGAACTGCCTGGCCTCAAAGATCCCAGTTTCGTCTCGGTCCAAAGTTGTTCTGGTCCTAATTAACGTCGTTTCGCCAGATGGGCAAGGAGGCGCTCCTGAGTTTGTTTAGCTGTTTTCGGCCCTGACGGCCCTGCCTCGGGCCCAGGGCCGTAGCACATACGACTTGTGAGATGCAGGACCCGTTCCTCGCCAGACCGTTTTGATTCATGATATGTGCAGTAGTTCCACACTGTCATCACCCCGCGAGGTAGCGTGATGATGGTCAGGCCAGGCACTGTGTCTCTTCACTCTTCTCGGCTGCAAGATGATGGCCTTTCAGGGCGTGGGTGGCCTCATGCAAATCCAGATCTCAGCGTACCCGCAGAGAAATGCCCGTTTCATGGGCGACCCAGTTTTCACGCGTTTGCTCTTTTGCCTTTTGGCAGGGCTTTGCGCCCACATTGTGCATGCGTAGCACAAGAAAGCGTAAGCGCACGAAGCGGCAGACCGCGCAGCGGACAGCCATATATTTTTCTAGGGCCTGCGTGTTTCTATGTGCTCGCGGCCCTCTCCCTGTCTTGGCTCTCTCTCTCTCTCTCTTTATCCTTGTCTCTCTTTCCCTCTGTCCCGCCATTCTCCTTACACCTTCGATGCTTCGTTCGTTGAAACACGGGGCCCCCCGCGCTGTGGACCACTTCCCGGGGCCCGGCGAGGGTCCCTACGTGCAGAAGACCGACAAAGTCGAATAGACTTAAGAGTGACCTTTTGCCGGAGTGACCTGTGGTGCGGGCACAGATGTGCCCTCAGATGGTTGAAAACGAGGGTGGTGGCAGGGGCTTGCGCGCCCAGGTTTGGTCCCCCCGCGGCCCCCAGAAAGCCGCGCACCAAAGGTCGCTCTCAGCCAGGGTCACACTTGCGAGCAGCCGACAAAGACAGGAAACCTCTGCACTGTTCGCTTCGTTGACGCACGGGCTCCCCGCGCTGCAAACCACCTCCCGGGGCCCGGCGCGGGCCCCCACGTGCAGAGGACCGACCGAGGCAAGACACCCTCTGTCTCGCTCTCTGCCACATCGCTGGAGGCTCCCTCTCCCTTCCCTCGGGGCCTCGACGCCGCTCCAACGGCTGCGGCCGCGCGCGTCCCCCGCCCTTCCGCGAGGGCCCGCCGACCCGCCCCCCTGGCGCCCCCCCGCGCGCCCGCGGGCGCCCGAGCGCCCCGCCAGGCAGAGGCGATCCTGGAGGAGCGCAGGGAGGTGGCGCAGAGGCGCCTCCCGGGCCCGGCGGCCCGGGGCCTCGGCAGGGCCTGCGGCGCCCCCGCGGTTCACCTCTCCACTCCTGCGGGAGCTCTGGGATTTTTTTTTCGTTGGGTGGCCGGGGTCCTCTCATGTGTCGAAGATGTCCTGTCCTGGGCCTCTTCCTGGCCACTGGAGGGGGCCAGGAACAGTGAGGAACGAGCACGGTCAGAAGTGAGCACGACGCGTCCCCATCCCCCGCTCCCACCATTATTGGGCCATCGCACCTCCGTCCCGCCAGCCCCCCCCCCCCCCCCCGAGGTGGGAGAGATACGCCCCGCGGGCCCGAAGGGAGCATCCGAGATGTTCCTGGGCTCCCGGCACACGCCCACCCATCCCCCCCCCCCCCAGCAGATGTGATGGGCCCCAGATGGGACGGGGGTGGATTAGGACTTCTGACGCCGATCACGACGACGACGATTACGACGACGACGACCACGACCACGAAAACAACCACGACAACGACAATGATCACGGCCACGACGATCACGACGTCGACGACGACGGTTACGACGACGACAATTACGACGACAATTACGACGATTTCGACGACGACGACGATTTGACAAGAGGAAAAGGAGAGTAGGAGAGCAGGAGGGTATGACAGTAGGACAAGATGACAGTAATAGGTAGGAGGAGGAGGAGGAGGAGGAGGAGGAGGAGGAGGAGGAGGAGGAGGAGGAGGAGGAGGAGGAGGAGGAGGAGGAGGAGGAGAAGGAGGAGGAGCAGGAGCAGGAGGAGGAGGAGGAGGAGGAGGAGGATAGGGGGAGGGGCGGAGGAGAAGGAAGATGAGGAGGAAGAGGGCGAGAGGGGGGGAGAGGGGAGAGGGGGAGGGGGAGAGGGGAGGGAGGGGGGGCGGATGAGAAGGAAGATGAGGAGGAGGGGGTAGGGGGAAGAGCGAGAGGGAGCGAGAGGGAGCGAGAGGAAGCGCAGGAAGGGGCTGACGAGGGGCATTCGCGGCCGCGCCTCCCGCAGGTTCATCGCGAACTTCGACGCCGTGACCGACGCGATCGAGTCGAACGACAGCCTGCAGGACGGGCGGGGGCGTGAGGCGCCACGAGGCTCCCGGACGTCAGGGTGCGAGACGCCATGGGGAGGCCACACGTGCCCCGGAGCAGGCGTGCACCGGAGAGGGGCACCTCGGAGCCCACCTCGGCGCGCCCCGCGGCCTGAGCCGTGGCCCACCTCGGGGCCCACCTCGGGGCCCACCTCGCGGCGGCCGCCGTGGCCGGAGCCGTGGCCGAGGGCGGCCCCCCCGCCGGGCGCGCCTGCGCCGCCGCCGCCGCCCGCGGGGTGCCCAGCCGCCCATGGCGGGAGCGCGGCCGCAGCCGGCCACGGCGGGTGCCGGCCCCCTCCTGGGCGCTGCCTGCGCCTTCTGGTGCTGGCCTTTCCGAGGTGGAGGAGGAGGAGGAAGAGGCGGAGGACCGAGGAGGAGGAGGAGGAGGAGGAGGAGGAGGAGGAGGAGGAGGAGGAGGAGGAGGAGGATGGGGTACGTCGTCCTGGGGGTACCTTTGGCCCTCCCCAATTTTTGAAAGGCGTCGCGGGGCTACGGTGGCACACCATGCATGTGCTGCACGAGGAGCGAGGCAGAAGCACCGGCAGAGACATCTACTTGCGGGGCTCCGCGCGAATGCCCTGCCTCGGCGGTGTGCCCCCCCTTTGGCGGCCCCTCCAGCGCCACCCCCAGAGCGCGCTCCGCGCACCGGGGAGGCGCCGATCCAGGAGGCCCGCGCGGCGCCGGGAAACTTTGGACTTGTGCAGTTGTTTGTCCCGCTCCTCCCAGGCGTCGCGGCAACACGTGCCCATTTTATGATGAGGGAAATGGGGGGGAGGGTTTGTTGTAACATCGTTGATGGGTCGTGGGTTTACCATGGTCCTCCTCTTCCTCCTTTCTCCTCATCGTCCCTCCTCATCCCCCATCCCTGCCTCCTCCACCCTCCTTTCTCCATCCCTCCCTCGCTGTCC
This sequence comes from Prorocentrum cordatum, assembly GCA_963575745.1. NCBI lineage: Eukaryota > Dinophyceae > Prorocentrales > Prorocentraceae > Prorocentrum > Prorocentrum cordatum. The sequence continues at coordinate 879,174 of CAUYUJ010006668.1, forward strand.
CCATCCTTCATGGTGCCGCTGCTCCTCCACGCCCTGTTCGCCCCCGCCGTCCTCAGCCTCCCTGGCTCCTCCCGCTCATCCTCTTCCTCCTTGCCTGTCCTGGGCTGAAGGCTCGACGGCTTACGTACAGCCGAGGCGGACGACTGATGTCGGCGTTGGAGACTCCCTCCCCCTGCTCCTCCTCGTTTTCTTCGGACCTCGCGTTCTGCGACGATGGCCAGCCGGAGCGGGAAGACGTGGTCTATCAGGTTCGAGTTTGCGTGGGCTCGGGCGTGCCGCTACCGTTTTCCGTGGAATGTTTGAAGCGGGATCTCGCGTCAAATATTCAGATCCGGTTCCATCATTTTTCTGATGGCCCCGTCAGGCGAATTCGAGTCCCAAAAACTCGAGTCTTGCGTGCTCCCGAGGATGGCAGGAGGAGGGAGCAAGAGGTCCAGCTGGTGGAGGAGGAAGGGGAAGTGGAAGGAGGAGGCGGAGAGGGATGGATGCGCAGTGCAGGCTCATTCTCCTCATCTTCCCTCTCGTCACTAGTCCTTCCTCCCATGCTCTCCTTGCCACCTCTTCAACATCCTCCTGATACTCTTGATGTTGTTTCTCAGCCTCCTCCTGCACTTCTCCTTCATTATCCCCCTTATCCTGGCCTCTCTCTTCTGCTCTCCCTCTTCCGCCTCCAAGCCCTCGTTGCCATCGTTTATTTTACTTTATCGTCGCCCTCCTCCACATCCACCCGATCAGCCTGGAGCATGGTTTGCCCGCACGCTCGCCCAGGAGATCGAGGCGCAGCTGAAGCGGCTGAACGACTTCGGCCTTCAGCTCTTCCGCAGCCGGGGCAAGGACGGCCTGCTCTTGCTTCTTGCGCCATCTTCGGGCGCCCTCGCTGCAGCACCTACCCACCGTCTCCCCTGGCAGCTCGTGCCACCTCGCACGGGCCACGGGGGCACCCGTTGCGGATTAGAAGAGGCAGCGCAACCGAGGCCGATCCCTGAATCACCGCGGCGACTTGTTAGGTGTCCAGATCGTTCCCACCCATGGTCACTGCCAGGATGCGTTGCCTCATCCAGCACTGCTGCCCCCGAGCCAATCGTTCACATGTTGGCGATCTTCGGGCTGTCCTACCAATTACCAGTTTGCATCGCACGTTCGCCTGATCTAACATGTTTTTTGGGTGTGTCTCTTTCTCTCTATCTCTCTATCTATCCCACCCTTCCTTGTCAATACCAACTCCAGGGTGCCCGCCGACAGCTGGCCTGGCAGGGGAGGGGCGCGATAATTGTGTTTACTCATCGCTGGAAGTGGCCTGACACTGGGTGTCATGCGCTTTAAACCTGGCATCATCCGCATCCAAAGTGCACTACCATAATGAAGGTGATTGGCCACCTGCTGGGGAGAGCCGCCGAGCGGTCTTACGATTTTCGAGTGACGATTTCCCCATAGCCTGTTTGACTATGTGTTCCCGGAGGTTGCGGGCTGAGATTGGAGTGAAACGGAGCGCCCGCTCGCAGGCGATGTTTCTATCCCAACCCCTGACGTTTTGACAAAAGATGAAGCGGCTGAGAAAAGGAGGGAAACCCTGGGATACACCGACAGGGGGCTATTCGGACGTACCCCTATCGAGGATGGTTGAAGCCTGGGATAGGGGTCGACACATCCCCTGTTACCCGCCCCCTCCCCCCCACACACGCCAGGAGGTCGGTGTCGTTCCCGATTGTTGTCGTACGTGCGGGCGGGTCGAAGTTGCGCGGGCGGGGTCGAGAGGGGCACGTACAAGTACGATGTACAGAATGTATGATACACCTGGGGCATGGCCTGGCGCTTCGTTCCGTGCGAGCGCCCCATCTGGATGTCCCTTGATTGTCTTGCGTTCGGTTATTGGGTGTCCCGAGCTAGATTGCGTTTGCCCCTGAGCGGATATTTGGTTAGACACTTACGGATGCCGTTAGATGGACGGTCCGTTTCACCAGTTGTCGATTGTCAGGCAGGTTGTTGTATGTTTGTTCGCAAGAATCTCGCAATTGTTACCAGACGTTGTTCACGTGTAGCAGGGTTGTCTAAGTACTTACGCGGTACATCATGTACACTGATATTCCGTCATCTGGGTCGCCAGTTGGCGATCCTTTATTGTATCGTTTTGGTAGTCGGTGACACCTCCATGCATATGTATATGTAAGCATATCTCTTGTTGTACGCAGGTGACTCACCAGACGTTGAGATGTCAAGATAGATATCACGGTGTATCGTTGTACCTTACATTTGTTTCTGATCGGGTTGCCGCGATTATTCCCGTTAATCGGGCCGCTCGAATATTATACCATCAGTTAGAAATTAAGGTATGAGCTTGAGTATGGTGATGGCCACTGTGTGTGGTGGTTAGATATGCAGTCAACGTAGTTTTGCAATAGCTGAGTTCGAACTTGGTCTTTTCAGGAGTATAAGCAGGGCGTTGGACGGGGTAAGAAGGCGTTGGGAAGGATGATGCCCGCTATCGTCACCAGTATCTCTCCACATCGCTCATGTTTTTCACACTCCATGCTGTATCGTAAAGCCTCGTCTTGCTCCTCCTCATCCTCCTCATTCTCATCCTCCTCCTCCCTCCCCTTCTCCCTTTCATCTCAGTGGCGGCTTGGGCCGCAGGGGCCCATTACGCAGTGCTCTTGCCCCCTTCTGGGTCCGAATTCAGGGCCCGAATCTCGGACACGCTCGCTGGACAGACGCGGTGTACAGTTGGAGGCCTTATCTTGATGCCCGCTCCCATCCACCCCCATCCAGAAACCCGTCTCCCTTCCTCCTTTTCCCCCCGCCCGATCGAGGTGGAGGATGAGGAGCCGCGTGTCGCACTGACCCGTGGGCCTGGCCTCGAGTCGTTCTTCCTCACGTCGCCACTCCCCCCCCCATCCCACTCGCCTGCTTCTCCGTGTGGTCTTCCCGCGTGTTTTCCTCCACCTCGGCCACACGTATCAATGCCCCGGGCTTTTGCCCCGCTCCCCCCGTCTCTCTCGGCATCGCCGTGGCCCTCCCCACCCTCGCGTCCTCGGTTTCTTATTGGCCCTCTTCCCCACGCTCCTCGTCCTGATCACCCTCGTGCATACGCCAGGTGTCCGTCCCCTCCCCGCGCGCCTCCCGGCATCCTCACGGCCACGGGCAGGCTGTGGTTACGCAGGACGGGGGCGCAAGGGAGATTAGGATGCTCCCCCTTCCCCCTGGAGCCTCCAAGAACTCACTGCCAGCCTCCAGAGCCCACAGAAACCTCCAAGGACACGTAAACACACGTCTTGCACGCCCCCCTTTCCCTCCTTTCCCTCCCAGTCCCCCTCCTCAGGGAGGTGAGGGGGATAGCAACGGGTTCGACGCCTGTTTGGTGGTCAGCGTCGGCGAGGGGGTTCCATCGGTGAGCCTTCGCTCTTGCGTGAGGACGAGATGAGCGCGCCGCACCCCGCCCTGGACACTATCCCCGCGGTGCTCGACGCTGTGAGGCGCCGACCGCATATACACAATTCCATCTCCCCACTGTCCTTATCCCATGTGTTTTGTTTCTCTCTCTCTCTATCTCTTTTTTGCTCTCTGCGTTATATATACACATCTATGTGTATGCTTGCATCTGCGTGCTTATTGGTGTGTGCTCCCTCTCTCTCTCTCTCTCTCGCTCCCCATCCCTCGCGCATTTTTAGATACACTGCGCTCAATCCCCTCACAGCTGACACATATGTATATATGTGTATGTCTAAGCACCCGACCTCCTACATGGGGTCCGAGTAGATGGGTCGGATGATCGCGCCGCATCGCCGATGCCTCGGCAATGCGGCACAATGGTGGGCCCGATGTTCTTGTCCCCTACGTCGCCGATGCATCGCCGATGTCGCCGATGCAGTGGTGATTCGTATGGGATGCGGCGGGATCCTTCAAACCCATGTGCCCGGATGCCATGTCTGGGCCGCTGGTTATAGCGCGTCCATCCATATAGCAGTTGATGGCTCTATGTAGTTCTCTGCCTCCCTCGCTCGCCCTGTATGTGCACATGCACCGCTTATGTGGCGTGTATACCTATATGTATACAAGTCATACATTGCATATTTGCGCGTATCATTCTACTGTATTGTATGCCTAGTGTCCTATACATCTGATTACATGCATTCAAGCATTTACGCATACACTGGTGACTCTGTATAGGCATAACTGCCATCAACATGCCGCACATGATTTGATCAATCTCGTTCTCTCGCTCTCCGCTCCCTCTCTCTCTCTCTCTCTCTCTCTCCTATCCGTCCCAGGCCTGTGTATATTCGCAGATCCGTGTATATATATATATATATAGATATAGGTATAGCACTTCCTATCCCAGTTTAGCGACCGCCGTCAATATATCGCTCTCTCTCTCTCTCTCTCCCTCTCTGTACGGCGTTCCCCCCCACTACGTTTGCATACATGGTATCACCGCCTGTTGTCCTTGTAATGTCTTGTAGCAACCTGAGACTGCACGTACATATTGGAACGCCCGTGCGAACGACTACATCTGTGTATACGTAGAGCTGTGTACCTTGATGACTATAGACATTTGTGCTGAAACAAGTGCACAGGCGTACGTCGCAACGTATCTGGCTCTCCGTGTCGCTCTCGCTATTGTTCGCCTGCAATGTGTTCAAGTTGTCGTCGCAGTTTCTCCCCGCTTGCCCATTTTCTTCATAAACACCTGCGTTTTCTTTACTGTACGCATGCATGTCTCCCTCTCGCTTCCCATTTTTGTATTTACATCTTCGCACATGTGTAAGTACACACGTATGAGTCCTTCACGCACTATCACTCTACGCGGTATGTGGTACCAAGTTTGTCTACCATGCGCTTTTATACATATATGCGAATAAATGACTACATAGTGAGGTAACGGTGCAACCTTGTTGTCGTATATGCGCCCCTTGCATGCTCAAGCACACGCCCAGTATTGATATAGGACTGCGTGCACACGTGTCCGCAATTTACTATGGCACGTGTCCTTCTTCCTCCTGGGAGTCCGCACATGCGTGTATGCATTGTAAACACATGCGCGTATCGGCATGCATCCATTTCAGTCCCAGTCTGACCCTACGTTTGATCCTTGTATATACACATGAATGGTGTGTGCATGCCCTTGTACGTGTGCATCCCCCAATCTCTCTCTCTCTCTCTCTTTACCGCTCTCTCTTTCTCTGTTTCTCTCGCTCTCTCTCTCTCTTTCCCCCCCTTTGTTTCACAGTCGCTCTAGTTGTCCTGTATCGCGCTATGTACTTTTCTGTATTTCCGTATGTGTAAAGTCATATGTATACTTATCGTGTTCGTTGGGTGTGTGCACCTGTGTGTCCCCATCTTTGCCGACTTGTGAGTCATGTCAGTGGCGACTTCCCGAGGGTACTCTCACTCCCTCTCTTTAGTTCTCTCTCACTCGCTCTCCCTCTCGCGTTTTTGTTTGTTTCTTTCGTTCTCTCTCTCTCTCTCTCTCTCCGTGGCTCCCCCTTGGCTCCGTCTGCACATCCAGTTCTATACATGTCTCCATTATTTGTGGTACTCGTACACATGCATGCACACATGTATGCATACCTGTCTCTCGCTCTCTCTCTCTCTCTCTCGCTCTGTCTCTCTTTGTCCCTCCCTCTGCCACTCTTGCTCTATACACTGGTATTGTTATATTCATAGCTTCATCAATGTTTCTCTCTCTCTCTCTCTCTTTCTCTCTTTCTCCGTCTGTGCATGTGTCTCTCTCTCTCTCTCTTTATCTCTCCCGTTCTCTCTCTCTCTCTCTCGCTCTTGCTCGTTCTGTCTCTCTCTGTCGCCCGCTCTGCGCCTGACGCTATCATTGTCTCTGTCGCTCGCTCTCTCTCTCTCTCTGTCTCACTCTCTCTCTCTCTCTCTCTTCTCGCGGTATGTGTAGTGCTATGTCTTTGTCGCCCCACTGATCCATCTATACGTGTGGATGTGTATGTGTATGCTCCCCGTTCCACCACTACCTTAGATAGTCTCACACACGCGTCTGTCGATGTATATGTCTATCGTACCTGCATGCATGTGTGCACGTACCCCTGCCTGCGAACACACGAACACACATGCGCGCCGCCTTTCTCTGCATAGTCACAATGACGCACCACATACCACTTGCGCTACCAATTATTGGACTCGCACACATACGTATACACACTTATATATATATATATATATACATGTATCGCCCTCAACCCTCCATAGGTATCCCCCTTTCTTTCCCTTTCTCCATCTCCATCTCTCTCTCTCTCTCTCTTTCGTTCTTTCCTTCACTTCTGTATACATGTTTATCTACAGTTGTGTATATATAGCAGGATTTCTCTAGTCGCTAGTTATCTTTTTCCAGGGCACTGCAGTGGCCACGGGGGGGGGGACGATACGTCAGCATTAACTGTTCGAGGCCAGAGGAGACCGTCGGAGGAGCGAAGAGGCAGAGGGCACAACCATCAGAGCCAGGCCAGCCCGCGTGGAATGTGGAAATGCGGGCCACGAAAGCAGAACATGCCTCCGCCAGATGAATGTGCAGGGCGAAGCGCAATATGTGAGGGAGGAGGACGAGGAGGGCTTTCCGAAGGATTGTATCGAAGACGTCTACGGCGAACCACCGCCGCCTCATGCCCCATGCCGGAGAATGAAAAGAAGGAGACCGATGAAAACGAGAAGGACAAGGTCTCTCGGCCCCTTTGGGGCCTCTTGGTGGCTTCCATGGCCCCTTTAGTTGTCTCTTGGGGCTTGCCTCTGAGAGGCCCTCGAGGGGCATCTGGGGCAGTTTCAGGGCTCTCTTGGCCCGTCGAAGGCCTTCAGAGGCCGTCTTGGGCTGTCTTGGGGCTCTCCTGAGGCTCTGAGGGGCAGTCTTGGAGGTCGCTTGGGGTTGTCTCGGGGGCCCCCTTGGGGTCGCCATAGGGTGCCTGGCTCTCTTGGAGCCTCTTGGACCGGATGTGGGCTCTGTTGGAAGCCCCATGGATCCTCTTTCGCTGCCGGAAGCGGGGAAGGGGAGAATGCGAAAATCGTCACATCTTGTTGGAACATCTATATAATATGCGCCTTTCTGCGCCCTCCTTCGGGGCCTCCAGGGCCGTCTTGAGGCCGTCTTGGCCCGTCTTTGGCTCATCCTGGACCGTCTTGGGGCCATCTTGAACCGTCTTGGAGGTATCTTAAGCAGCACTGGAGGCATTTCAGGTCATCATGTCCTAAGAGGCCTTTTTGGAGAGCCACTTGGGCGATCTTGGAGTCATCTTGGGGGCATATTGGACCATCTTGACCGTCTTGAAGGCCTCGTGGGGTCTGCCTAAGCAGGACAGCCACCGAGGTCGGGCTATCTGGGCGGCTGGCGGTTTGAGTCGGAGACCATTGGGGACTTCTTGGAAAGGCCGGAGGGGTAGCCAAAGTTCGACACGTGCACCGTTGTGGTAGCCAAAAGTGGGCAGCATATATAGCTGCCGTGGTCCCATCACCTCACCTTTCTTGGGTCGTGGACAAGATGCTTATCAGATGCCTCTTGGGGTCTCTTGGGAGGCCTCTTGTGGCCTCTTGGTGGCTCCCTGGATGGAGGACTCTCAAGGGGACTCTGGGGGCCTTCTAGGGGTCTCTTAGGGGCCTGGAGGCGGTCTCTCGAGTTCCCCCCTCTTTGGGGGCAGCTCTTGGGGGCTTCGAGGCTCGGTTGTGGGCCTCCTGGGCCGTCCTGTGCTCCCTTCTGCAAGCGCACGAGAGTTACACCAAAACCACAGAGGGCCCCACAGGCCTCCCAGACTGCAGAGAGCCAGGGCGGCCCCTTTCAAGGCATCCCATGACATGGAGAAACATTGGAGGCCAAACCAGGCTCCGAGTGCATCAGATCAAGGCGCTACTTGGGTTCGGGTCCCCCGTCTCGGGTCACTCTTGGAGCCCTCTTGGGGCTCTTTTGAGCTGTCTTGGGGGTCTCTCGAGCCGTCTTGGAGCCCCCTTGAACCGTCTTGTGGCGCTCTTGAGAGCCTCTTGGGCCGTCTTGGAGTGGTCTTGGGTTGGGGGCCGTTGGGGGCCTCTTGGGCCGTTTGGGAGAATCGTGGGCGCCTTGGAGCACTCTTGGGCCGTCTCGGAGGCTTCCTGTACCGTCTTGAGGCCTTGTGTGAAGGATTGTGGCTTCGAAAGTGCGAATACCATATACTTTACAAGGGTTCATGATTTCGTGGGCGAGAAGCACGCGGACTTCACAAAGGGTCGTGGCTTCCGCAAAGCAGCCTCTGCGTACTTCGCAAGAGAATGCTGCCTTGGAGACGCAACCATTGTTTAGCTTACAAGCAATTCTGGTCTCGGGAGCGCGCGCACATTGTAAGGTGCAAGGGTTTATGGCCTCGGGGGCGCGAATGTTGCGTAACTGACGAGGGTGTATGACCTCGGGGCTTCAAATACGGTGTAATTTGCGAGGGGAGTGCGGCTTCGGGAGCGCGAAGCTACAGTTTTTTTTTACGTGTACCCCCCAGAAGATCCGAGAACCCCCCAAGTGAATGTAACCAGGGCCCGTTTCGGCTTCCCCCTCCCCCTCGCGCGGACTTCAGCAGTTCACAGTAGGAAGCATAACACAGAATTGTAACATCGGAGACTGGAGACTGGAACTGGAGCAGGGAGCAGCAATCCTAGGCCGCGGAGCCCCATGGACCCGCAAGGGGGCCGGCAGATTCTGGAGTGGGGGGTCTGAGCCAGTTGTTGATGGGACTTCACTTCGCGCCTCGCCGCACTGTGGCGGATGAGAAAGAGGAGGTATGGAGTATGAGCAGGGAGACAAAAGGATAGGGAAGTCGATCGAGAGCAGGCCAGGAGGGTGGAGGAGAAGGAAGAGCGGGAGGAGGAGGAGGAGGAGGAGGAGGAGGAGGAGGAGGGGTAAGGGCATACGGACTCGCGCGTTGCCCAAACTGGTTCGGGAGGCTTTGGAAGCCCAGCACCCATATCATTGCCACATGTCCCACGTTGTGCGATGGCAGGAGGAGGCGCCGGAGGAGGTTGATGTGGTGGAGGAGGAGGAGGAGGACGAAAAGGCCGTGAGCTGGTGCAGCAGGATGAGGAGGATATGACAAGGAGTAGTATCCCAGATTCATAAGCTTCGCGTGACAGCTCACACTTGGCCATTAGTCGGCTCCCAGCCACCACGTTATTTGTCCCGCTTGTCTAGAGAACAGTGCTCAGCCAGAACGGCTGGGAGATTCATCTGGCCGAGGGCTGGTTTGATTAGAGCAGCCAGTGCAGTACCAAGGAAGGTCTCTGATAGTACCGACATGGTCTTGTGTATCCAGGCCCCCTATTGAACAAGTCGTGGTGCCTACTCTTGCACGGTTGACGTTGCGCTTATGTTGCATGATTCCGTTCTTTGCCCGCCGCATATTCGGAGAGGTTGAAGAGGCTCAGGGCCTCGACGATATGGATTGTAGATCAAATTTCTAGCCCTGCTTCCACTGTTCCCGCAGGAAGACGCTGACCGCCCACAAAGCCGTGGTCACTTTCGGGGAGAACATGGCGGAGCAGGAGAGAAGCGGGAGGAAGGGAGCAAGAGCGAGGAGGAAGCGGGGAGGGCGCAAGCAAGTGGGAGAGAGCGGGGAGGAGAAGGAGAAGGAGGAGGAGGAGGAGAAGGAGGAGGAGGAGGAGGAGGAAGAGGAGGAGGAGGAGGAGGAGGAGGAGGGGGAAGAGGAGGAGGAGGAGAAGGAGGAGGAGGAGGAGGAAGGAGGAGAGGGAGGAGGGAGGAGGAGGAGGAGGGAGCAGGAGGACGAGGAGGAGGAGGAGGAGGAAGAGGAGGAGGAGGAGGAGGAGAAGGGAGAAGGAGGAAGAAGGCGGAGGGGAGGGGAGGGGAGGAGAGGAGGGATGAGGCACTGGGCACCGTTGTACCAGCAGCCCAAACTGGGGACGCCTGGAAAGGCATCAATGAACCCAACGCCCCTGCGTCCACAGGACGGACGGGCGGCCCCAAGCGCCCGTCCACAGGAGCCGTCCCTTCGCTGCCAGGCGGTCCTGTGCACCTTCCAGCCCCGCTGCCGTGAGCCTCGCGGTGCGGCCGGCCTTCGCCAGCGAAGCCCACTCGGTCTCCACGGTGCTCCAGGGCGCCATTGCACGGAGGGCGCTGACCAGGCCCTGCTCCTCCAGGGGCTGTTGCGCAGCCGGCGGCACGGGCGGCAGCGACGATGGCGGAACCTCCCCGCGCCTTTGGAGGAGAAGGAACACGCAGGCAAGACGAGATGGATGAGGAGGAGAGGAAACAGCAAGAGTGACGACGACGACGACGACGCTGGACCTCCACGCTGGGCTGCTCTCTCCTCAGAGCCCTGCGGCGTCCCTGCTCCAGCTCCCAGACGCGCATCGCCTCGCGCCAGACAGCTGCGCGGGAGGCGTCGCCCGCGGCCTCCAGCTCGTCTGCCTGGCGGCGGGGAGCACTCGCTGCCCTCTCCCTCCCCCTTCGTCTCCTCTTCCTCCTCCTCCCACCTCCTCCTCCTCCTCCTCCTCCTCCTCCTCCTCCTCCTCCTCCTCCTCCTCCTCCCACCTCCTCCCCCCCACCTCCGTCTTCTTCCTTTGCCTCCCCCCTTCGTCTCCTCCCCTTCCCTCCCGCCCACGCTCCTCCAGCAGGAGAGCGTGCCGGTACAACGATTTCCGCGCCCGCGCCTAGGCGGTTCCCGGGCGGACAACCTCCAGGGAGCGCCTGCTCCAGGGATTCAGCGCAGCAGCAAGAGCACACACGGTCCTCGGGAACATGCTGCTCTTGCGGCCTCCTCCCCCTTCCGTCCCCCATCCATCTTCCTCTCCTCCGCCTGTGGCAGCGCGAGGAGTGGAGCGAGTCGAGAACCTTCTTGGGAAGGAGGCGCCCTCGCCCATCCCCCCCCTTCGCGCCATCCCCTCTGCCTCCTCCGAGCCGCCAGCGTTGGTGAGAACCCTCGTCCTGAAGAACACGAGGACGTGCCCCGCTGACCACTGGGAGTCTGCCGGGCGCGGCTGCGGGAGCGACAGGGCGGGCCCTTCCCTGTGGCACGGCGCAGTCCGGAGCGACGCCCACCCCAGCCAGTGGGTAAAGCCCGTCACGCCTCGCAGGCGTCGCCGGCCTGCCGCGGCCGTCGCCTCCCGGGTGGCCTGCGGGCGCCGCGGGCGCCGCGACGCTGCAGGGCTGCGCAGAACGCCCCGCCGCCAGCGCGGCCGGTCCAAAGCCATACCACCGACGTCCCCGCGGCGGCCACGGCTCCGGCCAGAACGCGGGCACGACCCACAGTGCGAGGATGCAAGAGCAGGATGCAAGGCCTTCGGAAATCCGCGTGGCGTTTTCCCGTTCGGACGTCGAACACTGCCATGGAAAAAGTGAAGCCCGACGAGGCAAGGATGTCATGAAGTCGTTGGGAAGGTGATGACCCTCTCATTGCTCCCATTACAACAAACATACTCGTGCACCTGCGGGAATCGCCTTCAACAAAATACCTTTATTCCTGGGGTGCATCACACACCCTGTGAGTTCCATGTGGGCTCCCCCATGGAATGCGTCACCCTGCGTCCCGAGACCATCTTCCGAGAAGCCCAACAATTGGGCGACACTGTGGCCGAAACTATCAAAAACGCAGCATGCATCTTCAACGCTGAACACGTTCTCTTCCCTGGAATCTCAATTTCGGCGGATTCATGTATAGATGTACCCATGTATGCATTCCATCTTGGAAAGCGACAGAGAATGGTGTATTTTCTTCCATCGGAGCTTCCCTTTTGACGAGAAGACAGCATAATAGCGCTGGCACCACGGTGCCAGCAGCGGATAGGGACACGGAGAGGAGAAGGATACATGAGAGGTAGAAGACGAGGAGGAGCAGGATGAGTGCGCTGGGACTGTCTTCGGTCGGGAAGGAGAGGGAGGAATGATAGCTGGATGAGAACGAATGCGAGGTGGAGGAGGAGGAGGAGGAAGAACATTACGGAGGATAAGGAGGATAATGAGGATTGCGCCCAGACCGCCTTCGGTCCAGGAGGAGGATGACGAATTAGAGCTGAAGGAGGAGAAATGAAACGCGAAGGAGGAGGAGGAATGAGGGGGGTAAGAGGTAGAGCTGGAGGAAGAAGAAGGGGAGGACGAGAAGGTGGTGGTGGACGAGGAGAAACAAGAGGAGGATGAGGAGTAGTGAGTGGTTGAGGAGCAGCAGCAGGAGGATGAGGGTGACGAGGAGGAGGAGGGCGACGAGGACGAGGAGCAGAAGGAGGGCGAGGAGGACGAGGAGTAGCTGGAAGACGAGGTGCACCATGACCTTAATTGGCTGAAGACTCACGTGGTCAAAGCAGGGGTGCCGCGAGGGGCGGCTGTCGGGAGGTGGCAGGCCCTCTCGCGTGGCGGCCGAGCCCCCAAAGCGCCAGCGGCAGTTTTAGGGGCACTGTAGGGCTTCGAGGTAACACTTTGGGCTCGAGATTCGAGGTTTCCAGACATGTTCATGACTCCTCCGTGGTTGTCCAGCATCAGGAGGCCTTCCAGCAGCTGCGCCTCGCCGATGGAGTTTCGAGGGGGCCAGTATCGTTCTGAGCGGCCGCCAGGGCGCTGAGTTATTAGCCGGAAGCCAGGGGGTAACGTCAGGTGGGGATAGGCTGAAGGGGCGTTACGGTGGGGAACGTCTGCTTAGCGTATCCCGCTGTCGGTTCTGGCCCACCACGCTGCGGCGCGACACGCTAACCGCGCCCCGGTCCCCTGGCGTCGACGTCTTCAGTTCTTCGAGCCAAACGCCTCACAGAGCGGAGCGACACGCTCTCAGCTTGCAGGGAGTAGCGTGTCGCCATGGCCGCCGCCGCGACACGCTGAGCAAAAGTTACACCACATTGGAACAAGCGCAACTTTGACAAGTTCGGGGCCAGCTGTGCCGTGACCCGCCCAGGGGTGCTGGAAGGTGGTCCGGCACCAGCGGAGAAACCGCACGCGGACATCCCAATTTTCTTGCGATGCTCTGTACAGTGCCTGTTTTAGTACATGCTCCGCGTGCGGACCATGTATGGAAAATGCAGGGATGTAGTATCAAAAACAACGATGAGTTCATGCATACATTTATGCCAAAATGAATCACGCATTAAAGCATCCCATATGTTTCCAAAATCCTATGTATAAAAAACTGAACTGTACAAGCTTGCGCTCTACCCTCCCCGTTCTCCTGTCATTCATGCCCGATGAAGATGCAGGGCCCTCGGCCGGTGCCGTGGCTGCGCGTGGGCAGTCCTCCTAGTCTGCCTCCTCGTCCCTCTCGCACGCCATCTCACACCACACTTTGCTTGGTTGCACGGTAATGCAGTGCCGTTTTTTGTCATATTGCTCCGCGTGCTCACCATGTATTAAAAATGCAGGGTGTTAGTATTTAAAACAGCGGTGAGTTCATGCACGATTTTACTCATTGATTAGTTATGTATCTTAATCAAATCTGATTAAAAATCCAATGTATAAAAAGCTGCCCTGTAGTTCGATCCCATCCCTCTTGCCTACACCCAAACTTCCGTATTGCCCCATTCGTCTCACTACCAGACGAGCCGGTTCTCGTATGAGGCTTCCTCACCACTTGTGCCCATGAAGCCCTGAAGTTCCAACACATACACGGATAGATGACGGATGATTAGATAAATGTGATTATTTGTTTGGCGACGCGCCCCTTTCGTCTTCAGCGTCTCCAGCAGCTGGATGGATTGAGGGCGAGTCGCTTTCAAAACATGTGGTACTCTTGGGCCTCGTCTTGGCGCTGCGAACATGGAGGGGGGACCCCACAAGGATGGGCGTTCAGTTTGAAAAGCTTGCTTTCATCGGAGAGACCCCCAACATTTTCGACAACCATGCTTTTTGGCGCAACAGCATCTCGCATAAAGGGCGGCTGGCGTCGTTTCAAAACGGTGTGTTCGTTTGATGTTGATTGTTTGGCTTCGCGAACATATCTTGTAATCTTTCGTGCAGCTTGAGCAAAGTAGGGTGGCTAATTTCCAAAACGGGGCTCTTGCGTGGAAGGTAAGCCTAAAGTGCGCTCGTCGTTCAAGGGGGGTTCAGCGTAGTGACCTCGGCAGGGGTTGCGGCAACATCCTTGATGCATTTTGGATTCATGATGGTCGCTCCCATCAGCCCTCCTGTCTCTCTCTCCCCTGCTGCTGGTGCTCCGTCTCCTCCTGCTTCTTCTCCTAGTGTAACTTCTCCTTCCCGTCTGCTGCTCTTTCTGCTGGCCTCCCTCCTATCTCTTCCCCATGCCATGCTCCCGCTGCTTGTTTTCCGCTCAGCGCTGATCCTTCCCCTCCTCTCGTCAGTCTGAGGACGAGGAGGGGGAGGGGAAGGAGGAAATGGATGGGGATGAGAAGAGTGGAGGCGAGGGAGAAAGGAGAGTGGCACTTTCCTTCGCCTCCCACTTCTTCCGTGTTCCCACAACTGGCAGCAGAAGGTGCAGCGCTTCGCCTCCTTCCCCCCGCTGGCTCCTAGGACTGCCAGAAAAAAGCCGCGGCGACTCCCATCCACCCACCCCGCGTGGACCTTGCGAGGGCTACGAGTGCGACAGCAGCGACGAAGACCTTGAGGACTACCGCCCTCCGGAGCAGGTGGCGCCCTGCCCCGCCGGGGCCCCCAGAGACCGGGAGGCTGCAAACCAGCACTTTGCAAAATCCGGCTGGATACTCATCACGCGGCCAGGCTGGGAAAACTTGCCTTTCCAGCGTTCTTGCGCCTGTAAGTACAGCTTCCTGACCAACGGGTCAGGAGGCCACTCCTGGGAGGTTTGAAGTTCAGCCTCGGCGGTGGTATACTATCCGTGGCGAAGAGCCTGCGCACTCCCATGCAATCCGGCTGAATCCTGCTCACTCTCGGGCTTACACCGGCCTGATCTTGCCCAGTGGCCCGTTGTTCGGGCTCGGTGGCCTTCAGTCGTTTGCACGAGGACTTCCCAGGAGCTGCTTCCTAAGATGAGTGGACGATGCCTCGACAGGCGGCTGCAGTCCACCTCTGCCGTGCCAGCGCCCCTGTCTCACCCCACACAGTCGGGCAAATACCGCCTCGAGCGCGGTGGTCTCGTCGTGCGTTTTGCCGCTTGGCGGCCTCGTCGTCTGTTTGGGGCGCTGGACGCAGGGCTTGTCGTGGGCTTGTTGTGGATTCGGCGACGTCTTCTTGGGCGCGATGGGAACAAGCGGCGCGGCGACACATGTCCGCATCATCATTGCATCTGGAGCTTTTGTGGAAGGGGCGCCACAAGGCCGAGGCGCGTTGGATATGGATAAACATGGAGCCTCCGGGGGCCAGACTTTCATCCACGTCCATTGCGCCTCGGGCTTCTTGGGAGGGGAGCCCGACACTCCAAGCAGCAGCGGGTATGGGCAGGAAGTATTGCCAGCACCAGAAGGGGAGGAAGAGGTATACCGAGGCGGCTGTCCTCCAGCAGGCCCTGGGAACGACGGGGCCTTTTTGCTTACTGGCCCTGTGGCCCCGCTCGCGTGCCCGGTTCTGTCGCAGAGCCTTGCCCACCTCGGTGAGCAGCTGTTGCTACCGTTCCTCGACTCAAGAGCCAGACATCTGGAAACGTGGTTGTCTGCGCATGGGCCGCGTTTTTTTTCTTTTTTTATATCTAATCCTATGGATTCGGGCGCGCGCGCGCGAGATGCCATTCTCCCGACTCTACGACCCATGTGTTTTTATGTTTATATATATATATATAATCCGATGTGTTAAACAAGTCCCTGGAAGCAGCAAGCACGCGCTGCCGCTCCCAGGGCCCACTCGGCGCCGCCCGTCCCCCCCCGCCCTTCCCCGGCCCGAGAATCGCCCCTGCGCTCCTGGCTGGAGCGCGCCCCGCGAGGGGGGCGGGCGGAGCGGCGGCGTCGGTGCTGCTCTTCGCTCTTCCCACTCGTCGGAGAGCGGCCGCGCGCGGAGTGCCCCGGGGGAGGGAGGGGCAGGGGCCGAGGCTCAAGAGACCGGGGTCGGAGGAGGGGTCGGAGGAGGAGGAGGAGGGGGAGGAGGAGGAGGAGGAGGAGGAGGAGGAGGAGGAGGAGGAGGAGGAGGAGGAGAAGGGGGGGGAGGAGGAGGAGGGGGAGGAGGAGGAGAGGGGGAGGGGGAGGGGAGGAGGAGGAGGAGGAGGAGGAGGAGGAGGAGGAGGAGGAGGAGGAGGAGGAGGAGGAGGAGGAGGAGGAGGAGGAGGAGGAGGAGGAGGAGGAGGAGGAGGAGGAGGAGGAGGAGGAGGAGGTCAGGAGAGGGGGAGGGGCAGTCAGAGCGCAGGATCTTGCAGGATCCTGCAGGGCCAGGGGCGCACTGGCCCGGGCTCGGGTGCGGGATCCTGCAGGAGCCTGCAGGACTCTGCAGGGCCGGACTGCCCCGGGTTTGCCTCGACTTGGGCCAGTGCGTCCCCGGAGGGAGGGAGGCTTCTGAGAAGCACCCCTGCTTCTTAGGAGACGCGGGCCTCGTCGATTGATGTACAGTCGGGGCCCTGAAGAAGGAACTCTTTTGGTTGGGGAGGGGCTCCGCGTTCCTTAAGTGTTTCACAGCTTGCCTCAGGCTCTCCTTATGTTTTCGGCAGGAAGTCGAAGGTTAACTTCTGTAGGCCAAGGCCCCGACTGTAGGGCCAGTGCCTGCTAAGAAGCAGCACCGTCCTAAGAAGCTTTGCCCCTTCCCCCACACCCCCCTTGTGCGCGCCGCCACCCTTTGCTCCCTCGTTCTCGGAGAGCCTCGGAGGGACTGGTCGGGTGGGGCAAGGCGCAACATGCATCCGTTCCACAGCGTCCCAGAACGATCTCAGAGATTCTCGATGTACAGTCGGGCCGCTGAACCCTTTGCGTTCGGGAGGGGCTCATTGTTACTTTGTTGTTTTATTTCAGGTTGTCCCTTGAGTGTTCTATGGGGCATCAAAGCTTAACTTATGGAAGCAAGGGGCCTAGTTCCTCATCTAGGGTTCCTTATGACAGCGTCTCGATTGTATCCTCACCTGAATTTGTCCTAATGTTCGGGGAGGGTGCCCTGGTGCTCTTCGTGTGTGTGTGTTGGGTGTTCTTGTGCACCCTGGGGGAAGGTACCCTCGAATGATCTTCATTTTGGCTAGCGGAGAGCCCCACGTCCTGGAAGGATGGTCTTCTGTCCTAGGTGCGACTGCATCCTCACGACGATGCCGATGACGATGACGACGACGATGACGATGACGGTGTGGTCATCATTATCGTTATCGAAATCGCCATCGTCATCATCCTTATCCTCATCCTCATCCTCATCCTCATCCTCATCGCACTCGTCATCGTCATCGAAGTTGTCCCCGTCCTGGCCTCGTCTCGGCTGGGGGGCTGCGGCCGGCTGCGCTGCAGCCCCTCGGCTCCACGGGCCCTCGGGCTGCGGGGGGGGGGGGCCCGCCCTCGCCCGCGCGAGGCCGCGGGGGTCCACTCGGGCCGCCAGTGGGTGGCGGCGGCCGCTCGGGGGCCTCGGGGGGCTGGCCTCGGAGCCCGGGCCAGACTCGGGCCGGACGAAGGGCGGGGCTGGTTTCGGCCCCGCCGCCGGGCCCATTCCTCGGTACATGGGCGCCTCCGGCGCCGGGAGGCGCCGGGAAAGTCAGCTACGTGAGCTGATTCTCAAACTCCCCCTTTGCTATCCCCCCCTTTCGCCCGACCCGACAGACGTCGCGCGGAGGAGGAAAAGGAAGGTGCACGTACCGCTACCCTCGAAGAAGAAGAAGAAGAAGCAAGAACGCCATGAACACAGACCTTTGGCGCTCCGTGCGGATACCTTGGATCCGCGCTGGGCCCCCCCCCGGCGGCGCCTGCGGCGCCGCGTCCAGCGCAGATCGAAGGAATCCGCGCGGAGCGCCAAAAGGGATTTTTTATGGCGTTCTGTCTTCTTCTACACCCGTTGCCCGTTTTCTGTTTTTTGGGCGTCCTGGGTTGCCCTCGTCGCTATAGCTGGATTCGCCTCGAAATCCTAGTCAGAACGCAACCCATGAGAAGTCTGGGGAGTAGCGGTATCGGTAGATGTTGGTATCCCCAGAAATGCTCGCGTCATAAACAGTACGGGACCAAGATAATGCCTACGTTGCCATGTTACGTATGGTTGTTTCGTAGTCCTTGGTGGCAAATGGCGGCCCAAACACAGTGCATATACGGTCGAGCATGTGATTAAGAAACCTCCTCCCGAGAAATTGGGCCAACGTTTCTTAACCAACTGGCTGACAAGCTCGCACATATTCGTGAGCACGTTCGTCTCCTCGCGCGTTAACAGAAATTCGCCCAGTCTTGCTTCATGCACTTTCTGGGAATGATCATGAATCGCATTTACGGCTGTACACATCGCATTTTCCTAATCGCATGTACGGCTGTATAGATAGCATCATTATATACACACCTATGCTTCAAGCATCGAGCACATCCTCAACACGGTTCTTGGAGCACAGCTTTTTGCTCGTTTGAGGCATCTTTCCCCCATCGAGCCTTGATGTGCAACATGCACAGATAATGCACACATCTCGCGCACACATTCACGGACAGACGAACCACACAAAGCACAAGACACACCACACAACACAGAAAACACGCACACATAACATTTTCAACACACAACGAACACACAAAGGACACACACACACGCGCGCACACAACACACATGACACACAAAGCACCCAGCACAAGCAACACACCCAACGCACACGCACAGCACACCTAGCACGGATAATTAACACGCATATCACACATAACCCACACATAAGCCACACATAGCGCACACACAGCACACACTCCACGTACAACACACGCCTACAAAACACCACAAATAACACACACCGACGTCTTACACAGTATGGACATGTGTTTGTAAGAGTCCGGGCACACACGTGTCACTTAATATACAAGTGGCACGTGTGTGCCCAGGCTCATACAACAAGCTGAAGGGGCGTTTGAAGCAGGAGTGACATGCAACAGCGAAGTCGCACTCGAGCGCAAGTGGGGTTGCCACATCTTGCGATGTGTGTACCAGGGCCCCCCAGGAAGCCTCAGGAGGCCCGACTTGGATACCAGAAGAGGCTCCAGGAGGCCCCAGGATTGTGAGTGTTGTGTGTGTGATGTGTGCTTTGTGTGGTGCGTGCTTTTTGTGTTGTCGGTGTTGTGTGTGTATGTTATGTTTGTCTAGCGTGTGATGTGTTGGGCGTGATTTGTGTCTCTGTGTGTGCATGTAGTTCTGAAGCCCCAGGAGGCCCCAGGAGGCCCCAGGCGGCCTCAGCAGGCCCAGGAGAACTCCAGGAGGCTCCGAGGCGGGGTCTGGGGTACCAGAAGGTCCAGAAAGCCCCAGGAGGCCCCAGGAGGTTCCAGGAGGCCCCCAGGAGGCTCCGAGGAGGGGTCTGGGGCTCGATTTTGGGAGGATGTCTCAGGCGAAACCGCCATTCTCTGAGAATCGGGGTCAAAATTATTGAAATTACCATGTGTTTTTGAAGGTTTTATGTTAAAATGTTGAAATTCCTATGTGTTTTTGGACCTCTCCTTCACGATCTGCGTGAGGGGTGCCACCGATTTTCAGAATTTCGAGGATGTCCCGAGCGAAACGGCCAGAAAAATCAAAGACGGACGCACGCACGGACGCATTAATCCCCTCTGAGCTCTACTCCCTCGGAGAGGTGCGTATGATAATATATATATATATATATATATATATATATATGTATACATATATATATATATATATGTTCATATACATATATATATGTATGAATATGTAGATATGTATAAAATATCACCGATGTCTGTAAACATATATGTATACAGAGAGAGAGAGAGATGGAAAGAGAGAAAGGAAGAGATAACAGAGGGAGAGACAGAGAGAGAGAGAGAGGGTGAGAGAGACAGGGATTCGACAGTGCAAGACGGCAAAAGAAACCAGCAGGAGCCCTCACTGGTGTGTTCTCCTGCCTGCGGCTTGGTCTGCGCGGAGGTTCCTGGCCCCCCCCCCTCTTGCCAAGCGACCGCCGAGCAGGTGGCGGCGGCACGGGCGGCGGCGAGGACCGCGGCTCAGGCAGGACGCCTGCCTTGCGCTGCCCCTCTGCTCCGGTATCGCTCGGGCGTGTGCTTTTTTTCTCGGCGAGGACCATCGAGGAGCATCGTGACACGATTGGTAAAAATAGAAGTACGGAGTCGACAAACGCACGGGGAATAGATGTCCGAGCGATGGCGAGATGCCCTCACCGCCCCGGAGAAATCATGTTTATTTATGCCTCCTCTTGTTCCTCTCATGACGCGTTCAAGGCGAACGCGCCAGTTAGCCCTAATCGATCGTTCGTTCTGCGCCATGGGAGTGATGCGATCGTTCCACGGGTGAATGATCCAGGCGACATCGGACAAGAACGCCGGCATCGTCTGGCCACGACTTTGCCGTAGAGGTGTCCCCAGGTTTGAGCCTCTTCAAGTCTGAACTCGCACCACGCGCTAAGTAGCAGCCTCCCGGGTGGATTCCAACGTCTTGGCACTGGAAGCGCCCTTTCACGTACGTTTCATGTTCTTCTTCCACCACCGTATTTGTCTTCGTCTTCGTCGTCGTTTTTGTTTTGTTCTCCCCCTCTCTCTCTCTCTTCCCTCAGGTTGAGTTCGCCTTGGTCCTTGGTGTGGCTCGCGCCGCCCGAAAATCCGATAATCCCCTCTCGCGCATACTTTCACTCCTGCTGCATCTTCTGTTGCACTTCTTGGTCATTATCTCTCTTTCTTTTACGTCCCGTCTTTCTTCGTCACTGGAGTGTCTCGCGGCGCCCAGAGTTTTAGAGAGCCGATAGTCGAGAAGTGAGCTCGGCGGGGCTAAGGGGCAGCCTTCTGTAACTTGTCAGCCGATGGTGCCCCCCGAAAAATCAAACTAATCTCATCATCCAGTCTTCCGCCAGCGTGTTGAAAGTACCGTGAGCACCCGCATCTGACCAACCTCTACGGTTGAACCAACCGATGGCAACCGGCGCATGTGGTTGCTATTTCTTTCATTGGTTCTCATCGTCCACCACCTCGCGGCCGCCGCGCCATTCCAGAATTAGCACTGGCGGTGAGTTCTGCACTCGTTCCATTGTATGTCATCTGTCATGTCAGTGGGAGCATGACACCTGAGCCCCGCAATTTTGTATAGAAGTGAGGGGTCGCCAAGGCTGCGGTGCCAGGGCAGCGCGACCACGGAGCGCAATGCAATCTGGGTGGTTCGCAGTGCGGGTCATTGGTGCGCTCCGTGGCCAGAGGCACACAATGGTGTCTTCCAGCGCCGGTGCAAAATAGCCCCCCATGGGCGCGGGTTTCTCAAAACAGCGTGGGTGGGTCGTCGGCGTGTCACGCGCGCCACTTGTGCGAGAGGGGGGGATATTTTTCAGGTGAGCGTGTCTTATGCTCAGCATAATCTCTCGATCAGCGTTGCGGTACACTCCGCGCACGTCTTCGGAGCTACGGCACGAAACCCCTACAACTTGCGTGCGGGCTTCCTGGGACAGGGCCTAGAACGAGACTGGCTTGGAGATCAGGGCAACGCGGGCAGAGTCAGTACATATTTTTCTTTAGAGCCAGCGCAATGCATGCCACCGCAGGCGCCAATATTTCGAGACAGGGCGGGCCACTCGGTCAGGGACGATTGATTGTTTCTTCCGGAGCCTGCGCAAGACATCCCACCGCAGACGCCGATCTTTCGAAGCAGTGCGGGCGGGTCGTCAGTGGGGCGTCGGCGGGTCACTCGGGCGTGGGCGCGCAATTGCGCTCCTTGAAGCCAGTGCAGATAGGATACCAATATGATTCCGAGGGGGCCCCAACCGCTTTCCTAGAGGACCCCAATCGAATTAGAACGGCACTGCGAATGGACTTCATAGGGCCCCAAAAAGATTCCAATTGGATGATTAGCCTTCCAGTCGGTTCCCAATCGGGTTCCAATAGGGGTTGAACTGCATTCCAATCGGATTCCCCAGGGTCCTGGTAGGATTCCAACACGATCCGCATCGTGTTCCGATCAGGTCCCACTCGGAGTCCAATGGGGATTCAACTGGGATTCCAGTCAGATCCCAATCGGACTCCAATAGGACCCCAATCGAATGATAATGAGATGCCAATCTGATTCCAATTGGGTAACACTCGGTATCCAGTGGGAGTCCAAATTGGATTCCCATAGGGTTACAAATTACTCCCAGTCAGATTCCAATAGGCGCCCAAGCAGATTCCAATAGGATCCAACAAGGCTACAATATGATTTCAACCGGATCTCCGACATGATCCGATTAAGATCCCAAACGGATTCCAGTCGAAGTCCTAAGAGTTCCAGCGGGATCCCATCACAACCCTATTGGAATCCAAGCAGATCCCGATCGGATTCTAATAGGATTCCAATTGAATCCCATGGGGATTCCAACGTAGGGCTTCCTATTCTCCTTCATGACCCTCGTCTCTCTCATTCTCTCTTTCAGTATCTTTCTCCCTCTTTCTCTGTCTCGGTTTCGATGGTTCCCGATTGATTTCCTATAGGGCACAAGAGGGTCCCAATTTCCAATAGGATCCCAGTACGATTCCAGTGGGATTATTGCGCTCCTATGCGGTTCCAGAATTTGAACAGGATCCCAATTCGATCCCAAGAATTTCCCAAAGTAGTTCCAGAAAGATCCCCATGTGGTCTCAATATTACTCCAATCGGATTCTCGGGCTCCAGTAATATTCCAAAATAATGCCAGTCGTATCACAAAGATGATGATTCCAACAGAATTCGAGTAAGATCCAATTCAGATTCCAATCGGATTTTGTCGTCCTCGTTATCGTCGCGTCGTCATCGTCGTCTCTGTCGTCGACTACGGCGGGCCCACGCATCACACACACACACACACACACACACACATACGCACACGCACAATTTTTGGGCGTCGCAGACACGCTCGCGGCGGCGCGGAGTAGAACAGGTCGAGCAAGTGCGCGCACCGGCCCAGCTTACATTGCGGGGGGAACCAGGACTAACCCATACGAAATCGACCGCCGTGAGGGGACAGACGGGGGAATAGGGAAAGAGGAAAAAAGGGAAAGATGGAAAGACGAAGCAGTGCGACCGTGCCAAGTCGAGGCAGCAGGCGGGTTGCAGCAGGGAAGCGACAACGGCAGCCGCCCAGGATCGATGACCAAGACAGCGCTGGAACTTAGGTCCACCACCAGCAGACCGAGGGGGAAGCGACGCCAGGGCAAGTTCACACACACAACACACACACACATACATCACACACACACACGCACGGGCCATCCGCAGCGCGTCGTGGTCGTCGTCGTCGTCGTCGTCGCGGCCCAGCCTTGCCTCCCCGCGCCCCAGCCGGCGCCTCCGCGCGCCCCGGCCTTGCGGGGCACGCGCTCCCAGCCTCGCGGCCAGGCCTCGCAGCCACCGCCGCAGCCCGCCGCGCGGCGGCGCAGCCAGCGCCGAGCGCCGCCAGGCCCGCCCAGCCGCCTCGGCGGCGGCCTCCTGCCACAGCAGCCCGCGCCCGCACGCGATGGCCTCGGCCGCGTCGCGCTCCACGAGCGCCCCGGCGGCCGCCAGGAGGCGCTCCCGCACCGCCCGGAAGCTGAGGCCCCGCATGCGGACGCTCAGCAGCGGCGCGAGCTCCCGCGCCGCGGCCCAGCCCCCAGCGGCTGGGCGCTCGCGGAAAGCGCCCAGCAGCTCCTCGCGCGCGCGGGCGCACCGCGGGCCGCCCCGGGAGCGCTCGCCGCTGCGCCGGCCGGACGTGCGTCCGCGTCGGCTGCGCCAGCAGCCGCAGGCGCACCGGGGTCGCGGACCGCCTCTGCCGGTGAGGCGCCTGCTGCGCTCACGCCAGCAGCCGGCGCGGTGGCCGTCTGCGTCGCTGCGCCGCCGCCGCGGGCCGTCTCCTGGGAAGCGCTCGCCGGCGGCACGCCGCGCGCAGCCGGCGGGGCTGCCTGCCGCTGCCGGCGCGAGCGCCGCCTTGGGAACGGCAGCCAGCCCTCCGCATTCTCGGAAGCGTGCGCGGCCGCCTCGCCAGCCTGCCCACCTCGTCGGCGGCGCCGCCCTTTCCAGGCTCGCCGCGGGCCGCCCAGTTGTCGCTCGCCGCGGCGCCCGCCTGGTGCGCGTCCTCGGTAGTGGCGCTGCCAGCAGCAGCCGGCGCGCCAGGGCCGCGCGCGGGCCGCCTCCGCCGGGGAGGCGCTCGCAGCGCCCGCGCCGGCTGCAGCCGGCGCCCGCGCCGGCAGCCGGCGCGCTGCCGGCCGCGTCGCTACGCCACCGCCGTGGGCCGCCTCCTGGGAAGCGCTCGCCGTCGGCACGCCGTGCGCCGCCGGCGGGGTCGCCAGCTCCTGCCCGCTGGCCTCGCTCCTTCGGAGGTCGTCGGCACCAGCGTGCGCCCAGCGAGGCCTCGGCGCTGGCCCGAAGCCTGCGCGCGCCAGCAGGGGGCGCCCCCAGGCGCCGCCCAGCGCGTCGCACGACGCCACAAGGTTGTGCTCGCTCGCGCGGGGGGTGTGCTGGCACGTGCTCCAGTGCCAGCTGTCTGGCTCGTCCGGCGCGGCCAGCCCGGCCCCGAGTCCGCCCCCATGCGGGGCGCTCGCGCCCGGGCCTGCGCTCAGGCACCCGCCCGCCTCTGCCCTGGCGCACCATGCAGGAAGGCGCCGCCCCCGAGCTGCTCGACCGAGCAGGCCCAGTCGGCAACCCCCAGGATCTCGTGGAGATCCGCTGCCGTGCTCCCGCCGCCTTGCCGGCGGGCGTCTCTGGCGGTGCGCAGGCGGAGCCGCTGCCAGCGCGGCCGAAGCTGCCGCTGCCGGCGCAGCCGGAGCTGGCGCCGCTGCGGCTGGAGCCAGCGAAGGTGCAAGCGGAGCCGCGGCCGCCGTCCGCGCTGCTGATGGCGCTTCGGCCGGCACGGCGTGTCCTCCTCGCTCGAGTATAGTAATTAGATGGAGGAGTGCCTCCCGCTGCTTGCGTCACTTGCCGCGCCGTGCGCCGTCTCCACCATCGGCGGGGAGAGCGGCGGGCTGCCCGCGGGGTTCCGCACCCGTCGCAGGGGGGGGGGGGCGCCTGCTTTCGGTCCGCCCGGCGCTGTTGCGGCCGGGCCTCTGGCTGACGGGGCGAGGGGCGCGGCGGGCTGGTGCAGCCTCCGCCTCTCGGCGCCGCCCGGCTGGGGTGGCGTCCAGCCGTTTTTCTTCTTGCCGACTGGCTGCGCCGCCTGTCCTCGTGCCAGGGGGCTGGGTCCTGCCCCAGGCGCTGCAGGCAGTCGCCCGGACTCGCCAGCTGCTCGCCTGGGCCTCCGCCGCCCTCGCCGCGTGCAGCTGCATGCGCCGCCGCACCCCGCTGGGCGGCTTTGCTTTCTTCTTCCTCTTCTTCTTCTTCTTCTTCTTCTTCTTCTTCTTACGCAAGGCCGGGCCAGGCCGCGTGGGGCCCGGCCCACGCTCCCGTCGTAGGGGCGGGGGGCGGTCCTGCCGCGGCACCCGGATAAGGCACCAGCCCCACTCCCAGGCCCAGCCCTCCGCGAGGTTGGGGAGACCGGCCTGCGCCATCGCTCACCACCCACCAGACCACCCCAACCCAACCCGAAGGCCCCGCTTTGCCCTCCATTTCCAGTTGGGGGAGGTCGGGGACCATTGAGAAAACACATCTGAAGCCCGCCCCCCCCCCCAAAAAAAAACCCGAAATTCGGGTCTTCGGGTTGGGCTGGGGTGGTCTGGTAGGCATAGTCCATCGCCGTTCCGCCGGCGCGGGCGCCAGGCCGCGCCGCTGCCCCACCCGCTGCGCCCCGCGCGGCCGAGGACAGGGGGTGCGACGCCGCCCGAGCCTCTCAAGCCACCTCGAGCCGAGATGGCTTGAGCCAGGATGGCCACTGACACGCGTACGCATGTTTTTTTGCGTCGGCGGCTGGGCAGAGTGACTGACTGCGCTGGCGGAAAATGCATTGGGAGGGCATACGAACGCGAATTCGGCCGCAATGCAACACACACACACACACACACTGGGCATCCGCAGCGCGTCGTGGTCGTCGTCGTAGCGCCGTCAACCTCTTCGTCCTCGTCGTCGTCTTCGACTACGGTGGGCCCACGCAGCACACGCAAACACACACACACACAAACACACACACACACGCACGCACACACACACACACACTTCAGGGGCATCCAGAGCGAATCGTCGTCGTCGTCGTTGTCGTCGTCGTCGTAATCGTCGTCGTCGACTGCGGCGGGCCCACGCGGCCCACGGGCAGCAGCAGCGTGTTGTTGTCGTCGTCGTCGTGGCCGTCGTCGTCGATTACGGCGGGCCCACGCAGCACCCCTCCTCGCCCCGCCCCCCCCACCCCCTTTGGGGCATCGACTGCGCGTCGTCGTCGTCTACGCCGCCGTCGTCGTCGTCGTCGGCTACGATTGGCCCAAGCATGCCCCCAGACCCCCTTTCATGGGGCATCCGTAGGGCGTCGTCGTCGTCCGTCGGTGATCACCCAACCCGGATTCTCCTTTGCATAAAGGGCCCAGTCGCAATTCCGTTTTTACTCGTCTCATTCGCGCCCCACCCCGCCGAACAAGTATCTTGGGTGTTGAACGAGATCGTTCGGCGGCTTCCTCCCCCATCCGGTATTAATTATATCATGTTTGTGCGATTGTTAACGCCAAGAGATGCTATTGACTGCTTTCCTGTGTTAGTTGCACCACACAGCTTGTACTTCATAGCATACGCTGCACAGCTTGCACCACATAGCACCCACCACAGATCTTGCTCCACACATCTTATTTTGTTTAGCTTGCACCACGTAGCTTGCACCACGCATTCGACACCCTGCACAGCTTGCACCACATAGAGTGGACCGCAAAGCTCGAACACACACATATATGTATACATATATATATATATACACATCCATAAATACATTACATACATGTATGCATTTACTACGACACTTCTTGAACACTGCTTGCCCTTAGGGAGTTCTTGTTTCTGGAAAATAGAACTGGACCTGACCGAGGGTCTGGCGGCTACGTTGTCGCTGTCGCGCACCGTCGCCACCTCGTTGCCGTCCATCGTCTGGGCATGTGCGTGGGTCTGGCGGCTATGTTGTCGCCGTCGCCGCCCCGTCGGTGCCGTCGCCGCTCGTCGCCGCCGTTCCATTGCATCACATATTTTGCACAAATTATATAGCACAACCTCGATATTCATTTATCCAATAGTATTAGGAGATACTCCTCACCTGTATTTATTGGGTCTTCCGGGGATGTGAAATGTACATGCGGTTCCGCCCCACCGCCCATCCTGTATATGAATGCGTATCATCTTTGCCAAATCGGTCACGTCCCCCCGCACCTTTTGAACAAATACTCTGCGCCCGAACTCGTTCATCAACACCAGAAGTATTCAAGACTCCTTTGCAAAGACAAACTGGACGAAGTGCACACGCGCGCGTCGTCGCGCGCGCATGCCGACATATTTCAAAGAACCGTGTAGGGTTCGCAAGGGTTTAGAAATCGAGTGTCCCGAACACAGATAAGCACATGGTTTCGAAGCACGAGTTATCAAGCAAACTTGCGCTCGGGCACTTGCGAATTCGTAAGGAGAAACACATGCCCTTTTTAAAAGTCTTATAATTTGTTGCCACACTGGCCTCTCGCGTGCGCATGTCGGAATCGCTCGACCGCCGTTTCGTGCGCGTTGTCGCAATACTCCCTTGCAAAAAAAGGGACGACGTGCTCACGCGCGCGTCGTCGCGCGCGCATGCGGAAATCTTTCAAACACTTTGGGTTTTGTAAGGATAAAAAATCGAGCGTCCTGAAAACATGAAAGCACATGGTTTTGCAACATCAGTTTTCGAAAATGCCTGCGCTCGCGCTCCTGCGAATTCTTAAGAGAACCATGGGTTGTTCAACATGTGCGTTCTTGAATTCGGCCAAGCGGGCCCTCTCGCCGCATGTCGGATTCATTTGAACGCCCTTGCGCGCGTGCTGGGTGGGCGCACGATCCGTGTCAAAGAAAACCGTGCGGGTCACTCTCGAGCGTCGGCCGCGCGCGCATATCGACGCGAGGGCGCTGTCATCGTCACCGACGCGAAGGCGCCGTCATCGTCGTCGGCGTGATCACCATCGCGCCGTCACTGGCCTTGCCGTCGTCGTAGTCATCATCGCCACCATTACCGCTACCATCATCATCGCGTCTACGTTGACGACCTTGCCATGTCGCCGCGCCCGCCCAAGTCGCCGACTCTCACTGAGATGCCCGCTGGGAACTGCCCAGCGGTCAGCGCCACCGCGGCCGCGTCGGTCGCGCCAAGCTAGCTGGCCGCTGCGCGCGCGAGCATGCGCGGGCAAGCACTCATAGTAGTCGCCGGCGCATGGGTTTTGCAAACCAAGTTGCGGGTGGTTGGGTGGGATGGTTGCGCGAGCAGTGGACTGGACAACTCATTGCGAACATAATTCTGTTGCGCCACATCGACTGCATCACACATGTTGTGCCACATAGATTGTATAATATAGATTTCATCACATAGATTGCACCGCGCATATAATTAGAAACACTGTCTCTGGGGTCCACGCTGGCTAACGCATTACACATCCATGGTGCAATGACTTGCGAGCCGGGGCCCATGGTAGACATTTCCAAGCAGTGTGGTTGTGCTGCGGGCTGATAACTTTGTGTTGCGACACCCAGGACGAGTCGCGCGGGCGGGACGAACGACGGCGGTCTCCGGAGCCGGTGCACAGCAGCTGCCCACCCGCTCCGATCTTGTTCAAGCGCATGTGGGTGGGTCGCTGGGGCGCTTCCGCCGCTGCGGCCGCCGCGCGCGTGGCCACGACTTCGAAGGTGGGTCGCTGGGGTGCGCTCGGTGGCGCCAGGCGGCCCGCGGGTGTGCCGCGGGCGGGGGGGGGCTTTGCGGGCGGATCGCAGAGCCAGTGGTGGGCGGGTCGCTGGGGCCACGCCCTTTGCCGCCAGCCGAGCGCCACCTTGCGGCCGCGCTCGGGGCAGTTTTGGGGGGGCCTTTTCCGGGTTATCTCGGGCTGTCTTTGGGGCGGATCGGGGCCTCATGGAGGCACGTTGGGGCCCTCTTGGTCCTGGGTGAGTTTAAGGGCATCCTGCGGCCTTTCGGGGGGCAGTCTTGGTCAATATTTGGATATCCAGGGCACGTCTTCAAGCCACCTTGGCATATCCGAGGGCCAGAGCGTGAGACGGGCAACAGAAACGCTGAAAGCACGCAGGTTGTTCAGTGCTGCCTGCTCTCTCTGGAGTGTCTTGGAGCCTTTATGGGTTATCTTACAGACATCTTGGGGCAATATTGGGCGTCTGAGGCGCTTTTAGTCCATTGCGGTGCCTCCTAGTGTTGTCCTCGAGACATGTTGGGCCCCTTTAGTTGAATGGTGGCGTCCGTACAGCGAGGATCCTAAAGTCCCCCCCTCCCCTCTCAGGTCTGGTTTGGTCGCTCGGCCCCACTGGCAGGCAGCACAAAGGAGACAGGTCCAGTAAGACAAGAGACCCCAAACCGAAAGACAACAGAAGCGAACACACAAGACAGCAGCCCAGCAGCAACTTTCACAGTCTAACGCCACCAGTGGTGAGGGGGGGGGGACTGGCGCATTGTGTCGTGACGGGCATGTGCCAGCGTCTACTCGAATTGTACCCGAATGGTACTACGGGCGATGCCAGACCCGACGTGCCATCCACGAGGTGTTGCCCCAGGGACGTTTCATCTGTCAGCAGGTGTAGTTGATCTTTGTCTTCCCTGCCAGTCGTACTTCGACGAGCAGCGGAAGACCCTTCAGAAGTACGACGCGAATGGGGACGGCTTCCTCACTAAAGTAGAGCCTGCCACTCAGTTAGCCGACAGCCGCTCACAACAAGGAGGCGCCCCTAAGGCGACGCCAACTAAGAATGAAGGGATATGGAGGAAGAGGTGGAGATGGTTGGATGGCAGGGAGGAGGAATGGCAGAGTGTCAAGACAAATGTTTTGCCATGCCATCGAGCATGGTTGACCTCTGTTTCTAAACAATCCCTACTGTGTTCGTTTGATCATGCCCTTCCTGTCGCTCTCCCTCGGACTCATTTGTATTTTCCTGCACGCACCCGGGGACGGGCGGGAGGCAGGCAGGCAGGAGCACCGATGCATCTGCGGCACACGGGCACTGTTTGGGAGTGCCGTTGTCGAACGCGTGGTTCCAATGCCGAGGACGTCATTGTGGTCCCCATGCCCTGTGAGATGGCGCGGTGTCTTCTGCTGCTCGATCATTACCTCCCTCCCTCATTCGCTTTCACATTGTCACCCTCGTCTGTCACCATTTTCATCGGCCACCGTTTCATCTGCCGTCATCTCCCTCGGCAAAATCATCATTATCCTCATCCCTTTCTTTTCCTTGGTTCTTTCTCTCGACGTGGTTATCCTCGGCCTGACTTTATCCCAACATCATCCACCATCCGCCTCATCCTCTCTCTCCTTCGTGTCCCTCCACCATCTTCCTTGGCATCATCGTCCTCGTCATCTCCGTTATTGTCCCACATCGCCTCGTTGTTGCTCTCGCCGTCCTCCTCCTCCTCCGCCTCCGCCCCCTCCTTTCATCATTCCTCCTCATGCCCCCTTGCCTCGCGGGAGAATCCGCATGTCGGCCAGCAGCGGCCTGCAGAGGGTAGCGAGAGGATCTTTACCCTTCAGGACCCGGATGGTGCGAGCGGCCTGCCCATCCAGCCTGGGCAGAGCGGCAGATGCAGCTCACGAGGCCGTGCTCCAGGGGCCGGGGACTTCCGCTGCGCAGTTGGCTCCAGGAGCGCGGCCTGCGGGAGGCCAGATTTGCTCGGCAGCCGCGTCCTCGGCAAGTGCCCTCTGCATTGCACACGCTGCCCCCCCTCCAGGCCCCTCCTGCGTTCACGCGGCCGCCCTTGCTACCGCACACGGGCCATCTGCGCCGTTCCCGAGACACCAAGACAAGACCTGAGTGGTTCAACGGGCGTTGGCACTCGAAGAGTCCACGGTCGGTGCCGGCGTTCGTCCGACATCGCAGATCTCGCACCTGGCTTGGGGGACCGGCAGGGC
This sequence comes from Prorocentrum cordatum, assembly GCA_963575745.1. Taxonomy (NCBI): domain Eukaryota; class Dinophyceae; order Prorocentrales; family Prorocentraceae; genus Prorocentrum; species Prorocentrum cordatum. The sequence continues at coordinate 910,074 of CAUYUJ010006668.1, forward strand.
GAACGTCGCGGCCCGCCCTTCCAACCCTGCCCTCGTCTTTCTTACCCTTGCCTTTGATCTGAAAGAGCGTGTTCTACCGCTGCTGGCGGAAAACCGGGGGGGGTCACTACCGGTTCGAACCCCTCCCCCCCCCCTCCGGAAAACCGGGGGGGGTCACTACCGGTTCGAACCCCTCCCCCCCCCCCCCCCAGCTCATCATGAAAAGGGGGGGGGGTCACTACCGGTTCGAACCCCCCCCCCCCCTCCCCGAGAAAACCGAGTGGGGGTGCGGACAGTGGTGGGGACGGTGTTGGTGGGGACAGTGGTGAGGGGACAGCGGGACAGTGGTGGGGACAGTGGGGGGACAGTGGGACAGTGGTGGGGACGGTAGTGGTGGGGACAGTGGTGGGGACAATGGTGGGAACAGGGGGGACAGTGGACAGTGGTGGGAACGGTGGTGGTGGGGACAGTGGTGTGGGGACAGTGGGAATGAGGTGGAAACACTGGGACAGTGGAGGGTACAATGGTGGTGGGGACACTGGTAAAGGCGGTGGCGAGGACGGCGGTGGGACAATGGGACAGAGGTGCAGTGGGGACAGTGGTGGGGACAGTGGGGACAGTGGTGGGAACAGTGGGACAGCTCAGTGGGACAGCGGAGGAGTCAGTGGGACAGTGGGGACAGTGGGGATAGGCAGTGGTTGGGTCCGTGGAGACAGTGGGGAGAGTGGAACCGTGGTGGGAACAGTTGTGGGAACAGTGGGGACAGTGCGACAGTGGTGGGGGCACTGGTGGGGACAATAGGGGGACGGTGGTGGAACCAGTGGGGACAGTGGTGGTGAGGACAGTGGTGCTGGGAACACCAGTGGGGGATGTGATGCGGACGGTGGTGGGGACCGGGAGTCGTTTGCTGGCGGTGAGTAGGGGGGGGGGGGGGGGGGGGGGGGGGGGGGGGTTCGAACCGGTAGTGACCCCCCCGGTTTTCCGGATCCGGAAGGGGGGGGGGGGGGGGGGGGGGGGGAGGGGTTCGAACCGGTAGTGACCCCCCCGGTTTTCGAAGGGGGGGGGGGGGGGGGGGGGGGGGGGGTTAGGGGAGGGGGGGGGGTTGCCGAGGGAGAGGGGGGGGGTGGGGGGGGGGGGGGGTTCCAGCAGGGGGGGGGGGGGATTTTCGGAGGGGGGGGGGGGGAGACCCCCGGGTTCCGGAGGAAAAGGTTGGCAATTTTCCACAGTAAAGCGGCGGTGGATCACGCTCTCTCTATTGATCTTTACCACCCTTCTCTCATTCCCGTCCTGCCACGGACGGCCAGAAGATTGCGGACACCGGCCATCATCATAGGCATCTGTCCCCCCGTGGTGACCATCATGGGCGCCACCTTTTGGCAGCTAGCATCATAGGGGCAGCAGGGGTCGCACTCCCATCAGTCGGCACCGGAGTGGGCCAAGGCCCTCCCTACGGCGAAGCCGGCCGTAGGGAGGGGTGCCAACTGACCTCCACAGTTCAGACCCCAATACTTGCAGGCGCGAACTGCCACCATCCAGTGCTTTCCTCCCCCTCCAGGCACACCGCCCCCTCGAGATAGCTCCCGCGCCAGCTCCTTCCGTAAAGCCGCTCTCTGTGCCCCCGAGGCGCGCTTGGGTCCGCTCGCGCAGGCGTGCGCGGGCTCGCCCATGCGCGGGCGGCCCCTCAGGAGGGAGGGAAGGGGGAGCAGGCTCTTCGCGTAGACGCGCGTGGCACCCGACCACTTCGCGTCCCTGGAGCATCTGGCTCCCCCTCTCTGGCGGCGCCAGGCTGCGATTGTGTCTTATCTCAGAGGAGCAAGATATGATCAGAATGATACGTTCTGGGATCTCTTGAGTTCCCCAGACTCCCCACCTAATTCCAGCAGCACCATTGCCACCGCCCAGAGCAGCAAGAAGGTCACCAGGAATCAGGAGCGACTGGTGCCCGCGAGCTGATGCCCGAGCAACAATAGAGCAGCTGAACGTCCCCTGGGGGAGAGGCATCCAGCGAGGAGTCCCGCCGCAGCCTCCGCCACCTCGCGGCGTCACACCCCCGTGGAACACCTCGCCTCTTCCCCCTTGGGAATCCTTCCGCGAGGCAGCACGATTCCCGCAACCCCTCGCACTCGCGCTGGTAGTCCCAGTCGTGCACGTACTGTGCCAGGTTTGTGGGAAGTGGGCCCCCGCAGCCTCATATGATTGAAGCTGCGGAGGGTGCGAGGCCTCACGGTGGAGCGCCCTGGTAAGGCCGATGATTGTCCTCGCCAGGGTACAAGGAGGAGGATACCAGGGTCGCTGCCAACACGAGGTCCGTGCGCGCTTCGCCGAATCGCTGCAGCGTTTTGGCTCGAACAAGGTTCATGCTGGCCCCGTGTGGGGTCAGCAGTGCGGGCGACACCTACGGGGCTGCCGAAGGCGCCGCGCGCGCCGTCATCAAACACCCCAAGGAGCTTCGGTGCGCATCGTACATCGAACACGTCGTGCCACGCTGCGCTGATCTGCAAGGGGGATGACCTACTTTTTTCCGTCGCGAAGGAGCCCAGCGGCAAGGTGAGGAAAGCGACGGACGACGACGACGACGACGACGAAAGACGACGACGACGACGACGACGAAGGCGAGAGGGAGGGGGGGGGGACGGCAGGCATGGAGAGAGCACAGCGGCCGCGCCGCCGCCCCTGGGGCGGCCCCGGGCGAGCCCCGGCTCAATGAGTGGCGCCAGCGCTCCATGCAGGAGCAGGGCCGCACGCCGCTTGGCCTCGCGGCCGCCCGCGCGCCGCGCCGCCGCGGGGACCCGGCCGCCGCACGGCCGGCCCGCGAGCCGCGGCCAGCACGGCGCCCGGCAGCCGCACCCCAGGCCTGCGACCCGCCCGGGGCCCCGCGCCGCCACGTGCGGCTGCCGGGCGCCGCCCGCGAACGGCTCCCTCGCCGCGGCCGCCCGCCCAGCGCGGGGGGCGCGCGGGAGGCGCGCGCGGCGCCTGCTGGCGGCCCTGGCCGCGCCCGAGCTGGCGGCGCCGCGGCGGCAGCGGCGGCGCCGCGCGGTGGCCCGGCGCCGCTCGGCTTCGCCACGCCTCGGGCCCCCCGCCTGGGCCGGCGCCGCCGCGGTGGGCCTCGAATCCGGGGCGGCCAGCTCCGCGGCGGCCGCCGCGCGCCGCGGGACCGCCGCAACCGCCTCGCGGCTGCCGCGCGCGGCGCGGGAGGAAGGCTGGCGGCGGGAGCCACGGTCGGTGGCGCCCTTCGCCCGCCAGGGGTGGTCGCCGCGGCGTGCGCCTCCCGCCCCGCATGTGCTCGTCCCCTGCTCCGCGTCCCGTCTCGAGGGCGGCGCCGAGCCCACGCCTCGGGCGGCGGCGTGGGGCCCCGCCCTGCGCTCGCCCACTCACAGAGCAGGAGGGGGAAAAGCACACAGACACAATGCATCTTCGATTCCCAGGAAAATGGGGGGCAAATATGGGAAGTGGGGGGAATACAAAAACCCCGAAGATCTGGGAAAAGATGGGGCATCCTGTTATTTGTGTCTATCTATTTGTGTGTCCCAGGGCCCCTTCAACAAAGGCGGGCATGGATTGGGGGTGGGGAGGGGGCGAAAAGGTACCCCGATCCCCAGACGCCCTCCTTCGGGTCATGCAGAAATCTCGACGGGAGCTGTTTCGCTATTTTCAGCCTCTGGGGGCTCCCGCTGGGCCCCAGGGCTTTCAAAAAACGGCCCGAGATGAACAACTGGTTCGAGGGAATGGCTCGAGACCCCTGGGGGTGGACACCGTGACAGAGATCATGACTTCGGGGTCCTAGGTCTTCGACGTTTCGATGTTTTTGAAATCGAGTTTCGCTGACTACGTGTTTTGTAGTCTCGATGTTTTTTTCAATCGAGTTTCGGCCTGGAGGGGCCCGTTGTCGGGTCCGGACCACCAGAAGGCGCATCGGGGAACCTGCCGTGGAACCAGCTGGTGGCCCAGGCGCAGGCCCGCCATGGCCCGAGAAGCCACTGCGTTCCTGTTGTGAGCTCTCTGGTTGTGGCACGGTGATGGCCTTCCCTGGGCCTCTCCCAGGGCGAATCCTGACTGGTATGTCGAAGATAATCCCGCCTTGGCGACGAGGGCTCTCCAGGACGAGTAAGTAGCGGTACCGGGTATCTCGTCCGCCGCTCACGAATTGCAGGCGTTCGGAGGTGATCCCGTCGCAGCCTCCCACCGTCTCGCTCTCATACTAGTAGGCTTTCTCGCTCCTCCCTGGCGCTCCACTGACTGATTGGCCGATCGATCGGAGGATCGACTGGTCGACTCGTGTGACGAACGGACAACACACCCACACACCCATACCCACACGAGGGTCGGAGGAAGCAGGACTGGCTATGCGTATGGGTATTGGTTGGACCCTGTGGGAGGCTCCCGTTCGAGCGGAGACCCCCATCCGACAGCAAGCACCAATAGCGCTCTCCGTCCAACCTATTTGGTATGGGTGCGTGTTGTTCGTTCGTCAGGGGCGATCGAGCCAGCGGCAGCGGCAGCCGTCCAATCCCGAGGGTGGGGCTCTTCGTGGGCGAGGAGTACGGCCTGCAGCTGTCGGACGCCGTGCCGGGTGGCGGCGGGCGCGCGCGACGTGAGCCCGGAAGGGGATGGTCGAGGCAACAAGCGCGGGCAAGGGGCGGGAGGTCCCTGGACGGCAGCGGCGCTGCCATCGTGTGCAGAGGCAGGGGCGGGAGGTGCACAAGTCGCCCTGGCGGGAGCGAGTCTCGGCGGAGGCGGGCCCTGCGGTGCTGCACCGTGTTCGGTCGCGCGGGGCCCTCCGCGGACCCCGTGGAGATATCTCGTCCCGGGAACCCGTTTCCTTGGCATCGCTCGGGCGTGTGCATTTGTTTCTCGGCGACGGCCATCGAGGACCATCCTCGGTGATTTGGCGAAAAAACAAAAAACACGCACGGAATCGAAGCATACACGAGGAATGGACGTCCGAGCGATGGCGAGCTTCCCTCGGGACCCGTTTCCCCCATGCCACAGCACGGGCTCCCACTGCAGGATCCCGAAGGAGGGCGGAGTCGTGTCCGGCCTTTGCCCAGGGTGGCGGCACGGCGCGCCCCACTCGGGTGCGCACGACCAGGCCAGACCAGGACGAGGTGGAGAAGAGGGAGGAGCACGGAGGGGAGCAGCAGGAGGAGGGAGGAGCAGGGTGGCTGATGGGGGGGGACGGGGATGGAGGTGGGATGAGGGGGATGTAGCAGGAGGAGGGGGAGGAATTGCCAGAATATGATGGTGGTGATGATGATGATGATGATGATGATGATGATGATGATGATGATGATGATGATGGTGATGATGATGGTGATGGTAATGGTAATGGTGATGGCGATGGTGATGGCGATGGTGATGGTGACGTGGGTGGTGCGGACTATGATTGGGATTGAGGGTTGACGGCTTATGGTTGGTGATTAACGATTGGTGGTTGTTGAAAAGTGGAAAAGAAAGGGAGGAGGAGGAGGAGGACGAGGAGGAGGAGGAGGAGTAGGAGGAGGAGATGAATGACGAGGAGGACGTGAGAGACGATGAGGAGAAGGAGGAGGAGAAGGAGGAGGAGCACGAGCAGGAGGTGGAGGAGGAGGACGGTGGCCACGGGGAAGGGGCCGCCGCGGAGAAGAAACAGCACCAACGTCAGGTGGAGGAGTTGGATGGCACCGAAAGGATGTGATGGGAATGAACCGCAACAGGCGGGAGAGCAAGACTACCGGGGAACGATGACCACGAAGAAGATGATGGGTTGGAGGAGGAAGAAGGCGACTTCGAGATGGAGGGGGATGAGCAGCAGGAACAGGAGGGCTCGCGAAAAGAAGTTGGACGGCGGAGGAAGGGGATGAGAGGGGGAAGGAGGACAGGGATGTGACGAGCAGGAGAAATAGGGATAGCGGGAGGACGTGGGACAGTGACACGGCGGATGAGTTTTAGCATATGAAGGAGGAGGAGAAGGAGAAAGTAACCAGCGATGGACGGGGAGAACGAGGACGTAGAGATGGATGAAGAAACGACGGAGGAGGAGGAGGAGGAGGAGGAGGAGGAGGAGGAGGAGGAGGAGGGTGAGGAGGAGACTGAGACTGAGACTGATATGAGACGAAGTCTAAAAATACCGCCCTGCCACCCCCTGATCAGGCCGACGTAGAAGACGACAAGGAACTGCGACCCGAATTGTCACTCCTGCGCTCCCACAAACCAGACCAGGCGACGAGAGCATGACCGAAGTCTTGACAAATGAAGCCACCCACTGACCATCTCCAGGTAGATGAGGGAATGGTAGAAGACGTACACGGCCAAAACCGTAGAGATTGACGCAAGTTCAGCTGAGGTGAAATCGGCTCGATGCGGCCCTTCATTCAATGATGTGTTCAAGGAACACTGGTCATCGGGCAACCCCCAAAGGGGATCGCGTCCTCCACAGACAGCCCCACAATATCAATACAAAAGACCGTACCCGCGTACGAAAATGAATTGACCTCTTGATCTCGCCCAAGCCTCTGTGCCAACAAATGGGTCGACAATACACCTATAAGGCCAGAGAAAGTGACAGTGGACACGGCGGGATGGGGAATGTCCCACGAGCTCCCAATGCATACCAAGAGCCACCACTCCAGCACAACGCTTGAAATACGCCCAGGTAGCAGGCGGGTGGGTCAATGCCAGCGGCTCCCCCCATCGACCCTGCAACCTGGGGCGGATGCCCTCCACGACGGTCGTGACAGCAGCACCCGCTCGCCTGAAATACGCCCAGACCGCAGGCGGGTGGGTCAATGCCAGCGGCTCCCCCCATTGCCCTGCAGCCTGGGACGGACCACGAAGTCGATGCACAGGAAAGCTTGAAAATTGAGATACAAAAGGGCCCAGTATGCACCCGTGCAGCACGAAAGCGACGTGGACGAAGTAAACCACAAAGTCACACGTGGCCAGCACCGATGAGGAAGCTGCTGGGGAAAAATTACCTGCATGAATTTCTCTCGGTCTTGGCCAACCCATCGATAAAAGCAAGACCCACACCAGTGAATGCTGCAAAATCTCCAGGTTGCCACAAGCACGCCGCGATGAGACGCCGAGAGTGGCTGCATGACCGGTTGGAGCCAAAAGGGGAGCCGCCCAGTCGCGCGCCGCTTGTGCTTGGGAGGAGGAGGAGGAGGAGGAGGAGGAGGAGGAGGAGGAGGAGGAGGAGGAGGAGGAGGAGGAGGAGGAGGGGGGGGGCAGAAAAGGAGGGCAGATGTTGAAAGGAACGAGGACGGCCCCCCCCCCACCCACCCCTCCCCAGCACACTACCGATGCAAAAGCTAATCCGCCTGTCCCAGGCCCAGTCCTCATACGTCGGAGGACGGGGGTCTGGAAAGGAAGTGACCCCAACCTGGAAATCGGTTTTGGTTTCGGTTCGGGTCGTGCGTGCGGGCGAGGCGGAGCTGCGCGAGTTCCATCCTTAGTGGAGGCCATGTATTGCCAAAAGGGTCGCCCCCCCACGCCGGTCGTGGCCCCCGGTTGTCCAGGCGATTGTCCTGGCGGTTGTCTGGGTGGTTGTGGTTGTCCAGATGGTCGTCCCGATGGTTGCCCCGATGGTTGCCCCGATGGTTGTCCCGATGGTTATCTTGATGATTGTCCCGATGGTTGTCCCGATGGTTATCTTGATGATTGTCCCGATGGTTGTCCCGATGGTTGTCCAGATGATTGTCCCCATGGTTGTCCAGAATGTTGTCCCGATGGTTGTCCAGACGGTTGATAGATAGATGGGTAGATAGATATATGTTGTTAGATATTGTCCCGATGGTTGTCCCGATGGTTGTCCAGATGGTTGTCCAGATGGTTGTCCAGATGGTTGTCCCGATGGTTGTCCCGATGATTGGTCGATATAGAAAGGTACACCTATAGACAGAGATAAACAAACATACACATAGAGATTTGTATATATCTATATATTTAGAGAGAAATATACAGAGGTATAAACATGATTCATAGAGAGACGTATATCGAACTAGCTCTATATACATATAAACACGTGGTTCGGCATGTGTACATACATGTATACATGCAGATGCACGTACATTTGGGTCGATATATGTATGGTACTTCATTGTTTGATAGTCGGATGAGACGATTTGTTGATATATCGATACATGTGTATATGTTTATCAGAATATAGAGCTATATGGTTGTCCTAAATAGATAACGGGCTAGAAAGGTCGATAAATAGTTGGGCAGATGTGCGCGACAATAAAGAAGTTGAAGAAACCACCAAACCAGAGCCATCGCAAATCGACCGCCTCCGCCTTCCCCCCCAACCTCCTTATCACCCGTAGGAAGGCCCTATCAGTAGGTACATTCGGATAGGCACCTTGCACTACGTCGACTCTCACTTGCGTCCCCGTTGCACTACGACGAGCGCCCGCTGTGATGGGATGGGTGTCCTGAGAGCCTGCCGCTGGTTCAGACTGGGAGGGCTGGAGCGCTGATGTTGCAACGCACTTGCGATATAATCAACACCTGGGAAGGCTTTGAGCTGTGTTGGTCAGACACCGATAGCCCTACTACGGGAAGCGGCCCCAGGAGAACGGAATGGCGAGAGCTCTTTCATCGTTGACGGTGCGGCGCAAGATTCGCCTAGGTTTTCGATCGGCGATCTGCTGTGCCAATGGTGCAATGCATTGGTATAGAGTCCGGATCCTTGCTTGCAGCTGGCCGAAAGTTTGGGAACAAGCATGTTTGCGATGCCGAAGCGATCATTCGGTTCAGCAGACCAGCCGCCTTCCATTCCTGTAGTGTTTCGCTATTTGGGATTTGAGGCACATGCGTGTTCACACACAAACATGCACGCACGCACGCACGCACGCACGCACGCACGCACGCACGCACGCACGCACACACACACACACACACACACACACACACACACACACACACACACACACACACACACACACAAACACACACACACAAACACACACACACACACAAACACACACGCACACACACACACACACACGCGCGCTGATTAGTATTGCGTATCTAGTGGTTTTCGGTCCACCTGCCACCGTGACTGGGATTGTGGGCTAGGGGCCTCCTGGATGCATTCTAGGGTCTAAGAGTCTATAGGGGTGCCTTTCGGAGGCCTCTTGGAGACCTCTGAGAGGCCTGCTTAGACCACTTGGAGGACTCTTGGAGGACACGCTGGGCCTCTTGGGGCTTCTTGAAGACGTCTCGGAGGCCTCTGGAAGGATATTGGGGTCGGATTGGGGTGGAGTCTTGAAATGTCCTCTCGTTTTCCCCCTCTTGGGCCCTTATGGGTCGCAGGCTCGAATTATTCGGGCACTATTTGGGGTAAATCGGTCCCAGTGATCTCCGGTATTGCCCAAGTAGTGCCGCTTAGTTAGGTCATATCGGTCGCCGTGGTTCCAATGTGGCTCAAGTGGTACCACCAGGATCGTTGTTAAGTCAATCCGAGGCACGTGTCTGGTCGCGTGCGGGAGTCATTCGAGTACCACTTGGTCAGATCGGCCCCAGGTGGTTTGAGGGAATTTGGCTTGAGAACACACGTCATCCTGACCCCAGGCGCGCGAGAGAACGGGCCCGCCAACCGCCCCCCCCTGTTCCGTTTCCGGGAAATCTGGGACATCTGGCACCGAATTCCAATATGGGGCCTTCGCGTGGGACACCCCGAGCAATTTGGTCAGAGCCTACCCAAGGAGGCCCTCAGAGGCTCCCTTGTTCCGCTTCCAGGAACTCCCAGAGATCCGGCGACGAATTCCAAGCCGGCGCCCTCGCGTGGGAGATCTTCACAAAAACGGGCCCCCCGAGCCTCCCCTCGATAGAGCCCTCAGAGGGCCCCTCCCTCCTTTTCCGGAAAACCCGAGAAATCTGGCGACGAATTCCAAGCCGATCCTTCACGTTGGACATTCTCAGACAAACGGCCTCCCGAGCCTCCCCATGGAGGCCCGCAGAAGCGCGCCTGGGCGCCCCGGGCGTGTCCCAGTCCAGGGTTCTCGCTCGAAACATCTCCCCAACGGCGGCCCCCAGCGCGCGAGAAAGCCAGGCCCCACAACGCCCCGAGGGGCCATTTCTGGCGATGTGCTGGCGCGCGCCAGGCCGCGCCAGAGCGCACCCTGCGTGTCCGAGTCTGGGTCTGGGGTTCTCGCTCGAGACATCCTCGCAAAAGTCGACCTGGGCGTGTCCCGATCAGGGGCTCCCGCTCGCTGCACACACCTAATCTCGTTTCGTCTGGGCGCAATCCCCACCCGCGGCACCACTGCTTCCCACTCGTTCTCCTTTCGTCAAGGCACACGCCCCGTTTTCTTTATCAAAAACCATCCACTCCCGATCAACCGCAGAGCTGCCGGCTTGCATCTCTTGGGTCATATTAGTCGCCGTGGTTCTAAGCTGATCCACGTGGTACGAACATAATCGGTGTTGTCTCGGCCTGGTGCAAACTCTTGGTTGTTAACCCGAGTTAGTCGATCGTGGTTCAGACGCTTCTTAGAGGCCTCTCTGGGAGTCTTGGGAGGCCTCCGATGAGGAGGAGGGAGGAGGAGGAGGAGGAGGAGGAGGAGGAGGAGGAGGAGGAGGAGGAGGAGGAGGAGGAGGAGGAGGAGGAGGAGGAGGAGGAGGAGGAGGAGGAGGAGGAGGAGAGGAGGAGGAGGAGGAGGAGGAGGAGGGGAGGAGGAGGAGGAGGAGGAGGAGGAGGCGGAGGAGGAGGAGGAGGAGGAGGAGGAGGAGGAGGAGAGGAGGAGGAGGGAGGAGGAGGAGGGAGGAGGAGGAGGAGGAGGAGGAGGAGGAGGAGGAGGAGGAGGGGAGGAGGAGGAGGAGGAGGAGGAGGAGGAGGAGAGGAGGAGGAGGAGGAGGAGAGGAGGAAGGGGGGCGGAGGAGGAGGAGGAGGAGGAGAGGAGGAGGAGGAGGAGGAAGGAGGAGGAGGATGAGGAGGAGGGGGAGGAGGAGGGGAGCGGAGGAGGAGGAGGAGGAGGAGGAGGAGGAGGAGGGGGCAGGCGGCAGCGTGCTGGGGGAGCCACTCTGGGGCACCTCTTGGCGGCCCCTTTGGGGCCTCTTCTGGCCTCTCGGGGGCCTCTTGGGAGCGTGCTGGTCTTGGGAGCTATCTTGGGCAGGACGGTTCGCTCCCTCGCACAATTCGGGCAGCCGAGGCTGAGATCCCTGCGGGCGGACGTTTTTTTTCAGGGGGCAGGAGGACGAGCAGAGGAGAAGGAGGAGGAGCGGGAAAGAAGGAGGAGGAGGAAGAGGAGGAGGAGGTGGAAAGATGGGCAGGAGGAGAGGGGGGAGGAGAAGGAAGGGGAGGAGGAGGATGGAGCAGGAGGAAAAACGGATGGCCCAGAACTTCGACTACATGTTTGTTCCAGTCTGGGATTTTAAAACATAGATTTCTGCCCCCGAGGGCTTTCATGGGGCCACAAAGCACACATTGCCCTGGGGCTCAAACTTCCCCTCGGGGAAATGTTCGGGACCTTAGGGGCTGTGGACAAAAAACATTTCGGCGGATGTCAGGGGTGGAGGGTGGATGGAAGATGGAGGTTGGGCGGGTGAGGAGGTGGCTCCCAGCCGTCTGCCGAAGCGTCTTGCACAGGACTCCGCCCTTGACAGCATATTCAACGCCCTCTGCGTGAAGCCGCTGAGCGTCATCCACTTCGAGATGGACGAACGACCAGAGGTCAGCCTCCGTGCCGCCACTGACGCATGCATGCCCATGGTGAGCGTCATCGTCCCCCGCCTTCTCCATCCCTTTCTACTCCTCTGCCTTCTCCTCTCGGAATGGTTCACCTGGCGTGTCATCATCTGGCCTCCCTGGACCCCTCTCTTGAGGTCATTGTCCTCCTCCTCGTCTTCCTACTTCTCTTCCTTCGTCCGTACGCGTCCCTTCTCTTCCTTTCTCTCGCAAGCCCTCCCCTTTTCCGACTCCTCTTTTTCCATCTCTCCCCCCCTTTCTGACGGCGGTCACACAGCAGCCTTACAGAGCTGGAGTGACAATAGTGACAGTAGCAGCGAACGGGCAGCGTGGAGGTGGACGATGAGCAAGAAGATCGAGCGTTCCTCCACGTCTTCCTCCTCGACCCCTCCTCCTCCTCCTCCTCCTCCTCCTCCTTATCCTCATAGTTCCGCTCTTCTTTGCCCCATGGCTTAAGTGTCCCGTCCTGCCGCTGTTGCTGCTGGCGTGGCGGTTTTCTTGTTCTCGTGTCTTGTCGAGCTCACATTTCTGCCGTCCGGCGCCATTATCATAAGAGCTGTTTCCGCCTTCGAGCCACGTTCTTCCTCCTACCCCTCCTCGCCGTCGCGGCGCCTCATTCACACCCGTCCTCCTCTGCTCTCTGCCTTGCCCGCTTCGCATCAGTCCGGAGTACGACGGAGTACAGACGGAGCACGGACGCGTTCCTCACCCGAGCCGTTTGCGCATCCGAATCGTCTTCTCCGCCTCCTCCTCCTCAACATGGCCAAGTCGCTTGCCTCAGATTCAAAGTTCAAGGTCAGCGCGATCAAGGTTGAGTACGCCGCCTTGGCAGCGCGCATGGCTGCCAAGAAAAGGCGCACAGGAGAGGCTGGGAGCTCTTCGTGCTGGAGGCCCTCCAGCAGCCGCTGCGACAGCGGCGCCTTCTGCCCTTGCAGGGCAGCAGGCCGCTGGCTCCCAGACCACTCGCATCCGAGCGGGCAATCTTGCCTTGGCATCGCTCGGACGTGTGTATTTTTTCTCGGCGACGGCCATCGAGGAGCATCCTTGATCATTTGGCGAAAAAATACACGCACGAAATCGACAAATACGCGAGGAATGGACGTCCGAGCGATGGCGAGCAGACCACTCGCATCCGAGCGGGCAATCCTGCAGGCGCGCCCGCGGAGGCCCCCCCTCCCGGGAGCGTGAGCATCGGCAGTGGGCCCTCAGCATGTCTTGGGCCAGGGTGTCTCGGGCTCGGGTGTCTTGGCTCGTCTCCTCGGGGGCCCGCTCAAGGGCACGCCTGCAGAGGCACTCCAGAGGGGGCGCAGCTATCGTTTACAAGTTGCCTCTCTCGCTCGGGTGTTGCTAGAAGTACCCCTGGCCCAAGGTACCCCCAGGATTCTCGTGGTGGCCCAGGCGGCCTCCAGGGCACCCCTCACGAGGCCCAGAGGGCCCCAGGGGCTGAAAAATGCAGCGAAAAGCTGGGGGCACCTTGTGCCAGGGGCACTTCTAGCAACACCCGACTCGCATCAGTCGGTTGGCCCGGGTTGTCATCTTCCAGTCTACTCGTCAGGTAGTGGTTTGGCGCAGGAGGGGGCTCCCTCTTCTTCTCGCCCGGTGCGAAGGATTTCGCCTTCAGCAGCATTTCCCGCGGCTTCGATGGTCTCCGCTGCTTGCTCGTGCTGGTGCTACCCTCTCCTGTTGTCCGCCGTCGGAGGAGATCAAGGTCGTCAGCATGCAGCATACTCTTGATCGCAGCAGATTATATTGCCAGCAGGCTCTAGTATGTTCCGCGAGACCGTCAGCGCACTGATTACCCAGTCCTCTCTGTCAATAGGGAGGCGGTACACCGAGTGACCGCTGTGCGTCGCCCGCTGCCCGCACCTTATACACGAGACGATTCCTCCCTCTCACGCAAGAACGGAGCCGGCCTCCTCAACTGGTACAGTGACAAGTCCATGCTGTGGTGGTGGGTTGACACGTTTGGGCAGGAGCAAGAGATTGTTCATCGGCAGATTGATCGCCCCGACGTGATGGAGATGTTGGTTCACGCGAGACGTTTGGTATCGCGTTAGATGACAGGCTCTTGAGTTGGACTTTCCCAGCGGCGGGGCAGGTCAAGTTCGCACGCGCCCCCCCAGGAATGATATACCCTGTGATGACGAACCGCTGAAGGGAAGCCCGATTTCTACTATGAGAGCTCGGATGGCGAGATGACGACCTCGCGCTCGCCGGACCGAACCTCTCGTTCTCCGGTGACGCCTTCGAAGCTGCTACCCTGGTCGGACCCTGAGACTGCTGAGACGGCGTTGCAGGCGAGAACCGCCCCCTGGCACGCGCCCCACAGGAGCGAGATAACACTGCGACGAAACCCGAGTTTGAGCACGGCGCACCCTGGTGGGTTGGATATTTCCGGCGGTGCCGAGGCCTTGCTTCAGCCAGGCCCCCTTGCGCAGCCTTCAAGCAGTGGCGAAGCGCCTTGGCGTGCCTATAGGCCTACCAAACAGTGTTCTGAGAACCTCTTGTGGTTTCCACGAAATGTTCTTAGGGCACTTCTGGCTGGGACTGTCTTGTTTCACCACATAGGGCATATGTTATAACAACCTTGTTTTCGGTCTTAGAACATTCTTGGGTTCTAAGAACATGCCGTGGTAGGCCTACAGAACTGCCGGGTCGGTCGGTCTCTGCTCAAAGCCTGCGCTCGGCGAGGCCAGGGGAGAGCGGGCAGCATCGATGCGCCGTCGGTCTCGCCGCCATGCGCCCGGCGCGCCGCCCGTCGGCGCCGGCTTTGCGCTCCGCGCCTGTCCCGGGCCCCTCTCCCGGGGGCTCCCCTGGACGAAGGGCCCCTCCCGAGGCCCCTCGGTGCACGCCGCCCCCCCCGCCCCGCCCCCCCCCGTTTGGCCGACCCCCTCGGGAGGTCAGTGGCCGTTTTCGGTTCGCGAGAGGGCGTCGCGACCGTCATTTTTGCGGGTCCAGGTCGATTTTGGGTCTAGGTCGTTTTCACGAAGAGGGGGTTTCCTAAAGGGAGATTTGTCCACCGCCGAGGTCAGTGCAGAACGCGAGTCTGAGGGCCCCGCCAGGCCTCAGAGCTCCCAAGGCCAGGAGCCCAGCGGAGGACAGGCTTTCTGTTGGAGGAGCCGCGGCGTCTCAAGCTTAGATAGTTCAGCTGCCGACGAGGGGGGGAACCCCCAGGCCCTCCCACCGGCGCAGTGCATCAGCCGAGCGAGACCACTGGCTTGTCGCATCGCGATGCCACGTTCGCCCCCCTCTGGCCGCCCCCTGACATCCACTCTGTGTCTCTCAAGGTTCACACCGTCAATGGGAATTCTGAAGGAAGGAGAAATATTTGTTGTCGTGGACACGCGCGCTGTTGCCTGCTAGGAACGCAGGCCGCGCAGCTCCGAGGCTATGTCTCGGGCTGGGTGGAATGGGTGTGGTCCCCTACCCTAAGCTGGCGACGCCAGCAGCTCGGGGGGTGGCCTTTTGCAAGCAGCTGGATGGGGTGTGCCCGCCTCGCTGAGGGCTCTTTGTTTCCTTCATGTGCTGCGACATGGTCCGTCGAGCTTCCTGCCCCCCCCCGATGGCCGCGCGCCAAGGGCTTGTCGGACGCCGACAGGAAGCTGCTTGCTAAGGTTGGAGTCTTCTTGTTGGGACTGCGCCAGCCTTGGATGTTGGGTACACGCGGCTTTCAGTTTTGAACGTGGAGAGCTGGAGTTCTCCCAGTATGTCACGCAGCTGCGAGGCAGCCTCACTGCGCCCAACGTCTGCGCCCACTACCCCGCGGCCCCCCACCACCTTTGATTATTTCGTTGTTTGTTCGGGCGGCTTTGCGAAGGGCACTAAACATGTTGAGGCGACCATGGGCGCCCACCTTTCCCCTCGCAGGCCATCCCAAGTTGGCGTTTCTACAGGCCCCCCTCCCCTTTCCCCACGCCAGGGCTCGTGTCCTGCGCCTGGAGGGTTTTCCTGGGATGGCGAGCGAGCTCTGGCGGACTCTGTTCGCATGGGGCTCGATCGGGGGGGGGACTTCTTGGGCGCTTTCCGCTTGTTAGGATTCCTCTACAAGGCGTGGGCTGACAACGCCGAGTGCGACTTAGTTCTTCTCGTCGGGGAAGCACCGCTCACCGTGGCACTTTGGGGCGGGGGTAGGCCCTCGTTTGGTCTGGCGCTCAGTTCCTGTGAAACACGGTCAACTCAGGCATCCAGTGCCTAGGGCCATCAAGTGGCTGCACCTTCAGTTCAAGGGCGACATCAACGCGAGCAGAGACTCGCTGTGTTCGCATTCTGCGGATCATTCTAGGGAGCTGGCGATGCTCCTCTCATAGCTCTGCCTTCGACCACCGCGCTGGCTGCGCTCCGCTTTCCGCGGTGGCGGCGGCCGCGGTCGGTGGCATAGTCGAGTTGGAGCGTCTCAATGACATTCCCGCACAGGTCTACGGGGCCGCCCAGGCCGCCGACGCCAAGCATGCAGCCAAGAGTCAGAGCGACTGGTCTGCCTGGCTGTAGGTGGGCGTTGACACAGGGGCCATCCGTGTTCACCAGCTGCTGAGAGACCCCTCTCCGTGGGTCTAACCAGTGCCCTTTTTCGGCCAGGGTATACGCAACGTCTGACCCTTTGCCACTCCTTCTGCAGGAATGGGGGCATGTTCTCTGAGCTCTGGAGCGTTGGTGAAGGGCTCCTCCACTCAGGCCCTATCCCCGAACCCCTCTCCAGATTGTCTGCTCAGCGAATTCAGGACACGCTCATCAGCTATAAGGGCGCCTCTGCGGTCACCGCCGACGCTTTTTCACAGCAGGCGTGTTTCATTGCTGTCTGAAGCTTGTCATGATTGTTTGAGGGGCCTTTGTGTCACCGTGGAAGCTGCTGATTGTCTCCCGCCCCAGATCTCTGTCCTTCTCGCGCTGCCCTTAAAACCTATTGGTGGCTACAGGCCAATTCGGGCTTTGCTGTTCCGTCTTCAGGGTTCTGGGCCGGAGCTGGCGCCCCAGGGCCTTGGGCTTGGAGTTGGAACGCCCCAGACGGCATTTGGTTGCTGGCCAGTTTAAGGAGGGCGGCCGACGTCGCGTAGCGTCAGTCGACGCAGGCCGAGAGTCGCATCCGCAATCGGGAGTCGTCGTGGCGCGTGGCTCTTGATCCCAGGAAAGCATGCTTCATCATGTTACGGCTTGAGCTTGGGAGGCATTGCGCAAGCATCGTTTTCTTACAACCATTGCCAGACTCCGCATCCATTCTTATCGTTGCGGACGTTGTTCCGTGCCTCGGATGGCTGGAAAGGCCGTTTTTCTGTTCCAATGGTGTGGTCGCTGGCTGCTCTGATCTGTGTTCGTGTGTGATGTCCAGGTGGATGCGACGGGCCCCCGCCCCTTCCGCGTCTCGACCTCGGTTTGTCATGCACGGTTTGCCATGCACGCGCAAGGGTACGGTTGTGGTGTCCACTATCGTCTGGGGACCCTTGTTTCATCGCGGCATAGCCATCGAACAATTATGGTTTCTCGTTCGCCTTGGGCAACTCTGCTATCGTGGTCTGCTCGGGGGTTGTCGTCGTCGAGGTCTTGGAAGGTCTCAGCCTTTTGGGAGGCGAGGTCGCGGACTCGGCTGTCTGCTTAGGCGCCGATTTCGCGGCTGGACGGTCAGTCCGAGTTCCTTGAAGGTGCATCCAAATTGCAATGCAGGACCGCCAATGTTAGCCGTGCCGCCGACAGGGTAGAGTGGCAAGCCAGGGTTGTCAAGCGTTGGACGGCCCTCGACCTTTGCCCCGAAGTGGTGCTCCGCGCGGTTCGGACAGCAGGGGCATGCGTGATCGAGTTCTGCTCCTTCTCAGGCAGAAGTTTCTGTCGGTGGCCCGGCCCGTCGGCGAGCTTAGGTTGGCGATGATGGCCGCCGTCGTCAACGGGGGCCCCTGCTGGAGGACGTCGAAGGAGACTTGGGTATATCAAGCAAGTGCCCCTCACTTGGTGTCTAGGTTGCAGGACCTTCGCGGAAGCCCGGCACGCTGTCTTGTCCAGCTCGTCGCGCTGTACCTTTGGGAGGCGCCCCAGCTGCTGCACCCTCTTCTGCGGCCTCTGTTCAGAGCGGGAGCGGCGCTGTACCTTCGGGCGCCGCTGCCGCGCTTCGCGTCGGAGCCGTGGCCAGTACTTTCTCCATGCCTTGCGACAGAAGGCATCTCTTGCAGGAGATGAAGAAGACAACCGTGCTCCCGGTGCTGCAACCCACTTTGCGGAGCCTGACGACTCCGACTAACGTTTACTACGCAGGGGTTTGTTTCAGTCCCGTTGGAGGTCTCGTCAACTTCCTGGCTGGGTTTAATGTTTCTGTCAGGCCGCCCCTTCCACCTCTTGCGCGACTTTCGCAAAACACCCGCGCCGACGCCAGCACAGACGCCAGCACGTGCGCCTATGCCACTCCAGCGACGGCGCCACCACCGACGCCAGCGTACCGGTGTGTTGCCCGGCTCACCGGTGTTCCAGGCGGTTATGCTGGCGACTACGCCAGCGCCGACGCCAGCAACGACGCCAGCACCATCACCTGCGCCTCGGCTGACTCCAACGCAAGCGCCTACATCCGCGCCGACGCCAGGGCCGGCGCTAGCGCTAGCGCCAGGGCCAACACCAGCGCCGACGCCACCACCGACGCCAGCGCCGCACCCGGGAGCTGCCCGAATCAACAGTGTCCCACGGCGTCCGCCATGACGGAGTCAAGCACCACGTCGTGGTCATTGAATACGGAATTGAGCGCCACCACTGACCTCTATGACACACTCGGGCACCACGCCAGCACTTAGCACTATGGACTCTAGCATCTAGGCTGGCAGCCCCAGGGATCCCATCACCATGACATTCAGCAACAAGACGGGCTCCAGCATTACGACGTTGAGCAGCTTGATGGGCAACAGCAGCCCGTTCCAGGTGGGTAACGGCGCTCACCACGATGTTGTCCACCATGGCGGAGTCGCGCCGCCACTTCAACTTCGGCGAGTGGTTCCAGTACCAACGACAGGTCGACGCTGGGCGCCGCCGAGTGGTCACTCCAGGCCGACTCCTACGTGATTCTGTGAGGCCGCCGCGGCTTTTTGCGTCGGGCGGCGCTGCGGTTCCTTCGCGTGTCCTCACCTCCTTCTTTTTTTTCCTTCTCTCTCTCTCTCTCTTCCTTTTTCTCGTGCATGTCTTAGTGGTCAGAGTTGTTTTTCCGTGTTGCTTTCGCGTGCCAGCCCGAACGTGCTAGGCTTCGCTCCGGGCGTGCATGTCTGCGGGGAGTCGGGGCCCCGCCTTTACAACCATCTTATTGACTCTAGTGTTTTCGGCGGCTGCGGTTCTGCGCTCCTGGCGGTACCTCGCCTGTTACTGTAGTTGGTTTGCCGACTTGTGGAGCCTTCGGCTGTGCACAGGTCGCGGCCAGTATTTTAGTCTGCCTTCTCTCTTTCTTCTCTCTCTCTTTCTCTCTCTCTCTCTCTCTCTCCTCCTCCTTGTCCCCTCCATTCTGGCCTGCTGTCGTGTTGGATGTATTCGCTTGGCCGTTTGGGCCACCTCGCAGGGGTTATAGCACACTTCCGTGCCAGGGCCCGGCCGATACGTTTTAAAGGGGCTTCGAATCTGCGGAGTGTCTCTTTTCATAGTGTCCTCATAATATCGTTTCGCTTTTAGTTGAGCGTTCCAGCGGCCCCCGATTTGGAGGCTGCCGCCCGCCGTATTCAACGTGAGCATGCGCAGGTTATCGGCCACGCGGCGGGGAGAGATACCGTTTTTTTGTTGGGCCGAGTTTCGTGACGCAAATTTGGTTGGCCAAGCAGCCGAGGGCGGATGCATAGCAGGATATGCTTGATGAAGTCCTCTTCCCATCAGTTGGGAAGCCAGCAGTTTTCATCGCTCTCGGGGAAAAAAACACCTCTTGCCGGCGCCCGTTCTTCTTGGGTCTGGGCGCCCTTCAGGCTGCTGCGCCTCCCCCCGCAGCGGCAAACCTGCTGCCAGCTCAACGCGGGTCGGCTTTGGAGGCGCCAGAGCTAGGACCCCCCAGGGGGCTCTTCCCCCCCATCATCACCATCACCATCGTCGTCATCATCATCAGCAGCATCGTCGCCGCCGTCATCAGTATTACTAAAATCAATGTCCTAATCACCACCACCATCATCCTCATCTTGATCTCCATCATCATCATCATCATCATCATCATCATCATCATCATCATCATCATCATCGTCATCGTCATCGTCATCGTCATCATCTTCATCATCAGTTCCAGCAGTATCAATCAGGCTCATCATCATACTCATCACCATCATCATCATCATCATCATCATCATCATCATCATCATCATCATCATCATCGTTACTGTCATCACCGTCGTCACTGCCATCATCATCATCATCATCATCATCAGCAGCAGCAGCAGCATCATCATCATCATCGTCGTAATCATCACCATCGTCAGCATCGGCACCATCATCCTCATCACCACCATCATCACCATCGCCATCATCAACATTTTTAATTCCAGCCTACTTTTCATCATCGTCATCAACATCACCATCATCAACAGCATTATCATCATCATCATCATCAACATCATCAACATCATATCATCATCAGCATTACCACCATTATCAACACCATCGTAAGCACCATCATCGTTATCATCAGCATCATCACCATTATCAGCAGCAACATCAACAGCATCATCAACAGCGTCATCACCCTTGTCATCATTATCAAGGCCAGCGCCATCAGCAGCAGTAGCATCACCATCCCTCTCCTCGTTGCACCCCCCTGCCTCTGACCTGCCTGCCCGTCGGGGCCGCGGGAGACGCGGGGGAGCGCTGAGTCTTTCTCCTCTCCCTCGGCCTTGCCGTCTCCCCCCCCCTCCTTGCCCCCCCCCCCCCCCCTCGCAGTTCCCTCCCCCTTTCGGCCCGCAGCGCGCCTAATGCTGCGCAGGCCGACCCCGTGGACTGCTACCCTGGCGTGCCGCTGAACGCGGGGCAGCAGCTGAAGGCGATCGGAGCGACGGCGGTGGCGGCGGCGGCGATGACGGCGGCACGCCCCACGTTCCCGCCGCCGCCGCCGTCGTTGTCGCCGCCGTCGGCGAGAACGGCGGCGACGACGGCGTCCTCGGCGACGACGATTGCGAGAGTTGCGGCGGCAGCGGTGAAGACGGGCGACGACGTCGGCGGCGGCGGCGGCGGCGGGGGCTCGGGAGGCGAAAGGAGGGATGGAGGGAGGGAGGCAGGTTGTTGTTCAACGCGGGGCTTGGGGTTCTCCGTGTTCCGTTCTCTCGGGCTTGGGACGGGCGGAGCGTATATTGCTTACTCCACCGCCCAGGCCCCGCCCTAAAAAAGCAGCGGCAGCAGCAGCGGCGGCTGCAAAGACCAAGTCCTGCTGCTCAGCTGCCGATGCTGGCTCCCCAGCCTGCGGGAAGAAAGACCCGTGCAAGGTGCTGCCTGCTGTCCAGGGCGCTCTGCGCGCGTGCTACTCAGCACGTCGAGTCTCACGTAACGCCCTGACACGAGCTCGATTGGCCTCGATCCGAGCGAGCTGTTCCGCCGACAGGGCGGGAGGAAGACGGGGAGGCGGGACGACGGGCGACGTCAACGTCGGAGGCGAGGAAAAGGGAAGGAGTGGGAGGGCCAACGTGGCCGTTAGCCAAAAAGGCCTCTGCATCCTCATCCTCGGCCGAGGTCTGATGCTCGATGAGTTGCTGCTCATCAGCGGCCTCGGCGTCAGGCCTGAGGGGAACGTTTTCAGACGGATGTCCCGGCTCCAGATGGAGCCTGTGCAGCACGGGGTCGGCGCGCTTCCAAGCCTTCTGAGGCCCCGCACCGAAGTCCGAGGGAACGAGGAAACGAGAGTCCGCCTCCGAGCTCCACGGAACGAAAGAGTCTACAATCGAGCCCAGCACCTCGGGACGGTCACGTGGCAAGTCGAAGTCTGTTGGCTCGCTCTCTGTGGCCACAAACATGGCCACGGAGTCAAGCACAGCACGGACGATGGCCTCGCAGAGGCCCGAAGGATATACCCTTTCCCCGAGGTGCGATACTTGGCGCCGTCCTTTCCGAAAAGGGTAGCATGTGTACATTTTTCGTGAGGACATCTTCCTCTTCCTGGAGTGTCCTTCAGAAGGGGCCGCGAGCTCTGGCATCCTGATGGGAAGGATGCGAGTCGGCGCCCTGCCCACGGCCGCCATGCCGGATCCTGCATACCAGTGCTCACACTGATCGAAGTCCGTGGCGGACGCAAGAGGGGAGAAACCGAGGGCGACGAGAGGAGGCCAACGGAAGGAGGTGGGGGCAGAGAAGACCCAGGTTGTTGGCACCAGGTGCTCAAACCACCCCGCTGTGCCCACACGGAGGTGCTCGGCGAGCAGATATGTGATGGCAAACGGAAGGTTGCATCCCGTGGAGACTTGCAGGCTCTGCGTAGCCGTACGGAGCGGGATGCCCCAAACGTGTTCGGAAATGCGAAGGGGGGGCCTCGTACCATGTCGCAGCGGACCAAGTCTCGCAGAGGGGCACCCCTCCTGTATTCAGCACGCGTCTACTGCGGATGTGTTCCGCCCAAGTCTCGAGCGCGCTGGCTCGAGTCAAAACAATTTGCGCCGTGTCTATCGCGATGTCGATCGACAGACAAAACAAGCTGAATGTCGGATCGCCATGTGAGGCGAAATCTACATGCCATTGGATGTATCCAGCGCGCCTCATGCTTGAGAAAAACAATAGAATGAAAAACTCCGACCGACGGATTTTGAACGGGATGGTCGCGGCGGCCATACCTTATGAGTCCTGGGGCCGACAGGGCCATAAGCGGCCCCCCATGGGCGCGAGCCCTCCAGTGGCTCTCCCGTGGGGGGGCCCTAGATCTAAAAACCTCTGAGCCGCCTCGGGCGGAAAAATATAATCGGCCTCTACCAAGACAGGCCTAGCCTCATTCACAGATAACGAACTGAGAGCCTGATCTTCGAACAAAGTGCGGGGCCTGCTGGGGAGTCCTCTTTGAGCTGGGTGCTGCTGGGTACTCGGGGCGCCATCTGCCAAGTCCAGCAGCTCGTTTGGCGCGTGCATGGGTCGACGCAGTATGATTCAGGGAACTGAAGAGACCCTGCTTCTGGCTCGCTTTAGGGAATCTCCGCTGGCGTCCTGCCCGCGCGCAAGAGGGAGATCGCGCACTTGGGAGCACCCTTGGCCCTGTGCTCTACCAGAGCTCTGCGACTTGCGAACTGCATGCCGCAGTAGTCACAACAGGCGGTGTCACCGATAGTCATTCTGATGGTATTCGCGAGCGACTTGCGATTACGAACGATGTGTTGACGAATGCCACGAAGGTGGGTAGATTGCTGCTGGCACCACATGCAAGCATGCGAAAGTGTGTAGTTGCGATCATTGGCATCAAGGGGGTGAAGTGGATATGGGATGGCTCTGGGGCCCCCGGATCGAAAATCAGACCGACGATGTCGGCCTCGGCCTTGACGGCTTCTGCGATGCGCAACTGGCAAGATGCACACTTGCGCGCGGGGTCCGCGACCCGGGACTTCCATGCCTGCTTAGATATGTTTGGTCTTCTCGCGTGTCTGCCAGATCATGGGCCGCCCTTGCGCAGTCACGAAGCCAAAGGAGATCGGCGACCAGTTGCCGCACCCAAGGCTCTTTTGCTTCTTGCCTACGAAGACCGAGAGGCCCCGGTAGATGCTCGGGCCCATTGAGGACACATCTCCCGAACAGACGCAATCGGTGAGACTTGATATAAGCCACTACTGGGGCCCTGTTCGTTTGCTGCAGGATATACGCTTTCGGCAGCGCAGCGCCGCCCATGCGAGGCTGCTTGGGTACCGCGCGGAACGCGCGTTCGATATCTTCGTGGAGGCCAGCCAGTTGGGTGACCGAGCGTGGCGGCCGCGCGCTGCAATTGCAGAGGCGCCCCGATATGATACGAGAACCCACCGCGACAGCACCAATGCGTTGATCCAGTTCGAGTCCCCGCGGGACCTTGCAGAGCGTCTTCCAAGACCCCGCGCAACTCTGAGACCGCTGGGAGACTCTGGGAGAGTTCCAGCTGCAGGCTGCTTCCTCCGTCCACGACCGTGCCCAGATGTTATGCTGACGTACGGCGTGCAAGCTGAGCTGGCCGTAAATGCTCGAGTCGACATGTACAATGCCCTCCGAGTGTTTGCACAGCGACAGCTCGGCGCCATGAGTGCCTGGGCCGCGAGAATGAAACAGGGCAGCCGACCTGCCATGCCCGCCGCGCAGGCAGGGCGCTTTTCGCTCAGCGACGGAGTCGAAGAGCATGCTTATGAGGAAGGAGGAAACGGCGAGCAAGGTCTTAGCGCGGCCCATAAACATGAATAGCGAATCTTCAAATAATGCCAATCCATGGAATATGCGGCGCATGCTGGGCGCTCGAAAGCGTTGGCGCCATCGACGCGCCCCGCCGGCTAAGCGGGCGGCCGAAGCTCGACGCCATGATCGAGTTAGCGCCCCTGGACCAATGTCATGATGGAACCCATGGCGAACTTAAAAATCAAGTCACCGAGCTGCTGCCCCAGCCCCGATCCGATGGGGGCGCGCGCGGGGGGGGGGGGGGGGGATGGGCGCGCTGCCTGGGGCGACGAACCACGACGCGTAGTATGCGTCAGTTACCGTAGAGTGTAAACATTGCGGTCTATGCGTGCTTTGAAATAAGGCCTCTTCGCTGCGCGCCAGCTGCGCGAGGTCCTCAGCCGCGCCCGTCGGCCGCCCCCCGAGGGCGCGGACGCGCTGAATGGCCCCCGCAGGCTGCGAGCTGGGCGCGCGGAAAATGAGCTCGCGCAAACTCTTATAAACGGCCTGAATCGCGCCGAGCGGTAGAAACAACGTAGACAAGTGCCTCTTGGCGGCCAACTGCTGGAAAGCGCGGAGCTCGATTGGATGCGCGATCTGCGCCCGCTCCTTCGCAGCCACCACGCTGCCTGGGACCCGGGTGCCAGCGGAGGTAAGGAGAAGGCTGGGCCCGCAGAAGTGCCCGGGACCTTTTCCCTAGCTGTGAAGATCCAATGATGGACCTGCATCAGTCTTTGTTACCCGGTCGCCCTTCTTTAAGAGAGGCCAATCGAGTCCCCCTTCCCATGCGGGGTCTCCGCGGCTTTGGTGAACACCTCGGTCATGAGCAGGCGTGGGTGGCGGTGTGTGTGTGTGTGTGTGTGTGTGTGTGTGTGTGCGTGCGTGTGTGTGTGTGTGCGTGTGTGTGCGTGTGTGTGTGTGTGTGTGCGTGTGTGTGTGTGTGTGTGTGTGTGTGTGTGTGTGCGTGTGTGTGTGTGTGTGTGTGTTTTTTTTTGGGGGGGGCGGGATATGGGTTGATGCGGCCGAGATGCCATGCGTCCTGTAATTCCGCCAGGCCCTGCGTCTGCGCGCTCGTTCTTATTACGCCCCCGCCCTACCTGGCACGACGTGGGGAGCTCGGCAATGGAGGGGAACAATCAGTATCATTGAAGTCATGTCCTGGGAGAGCCAGATCGTTTTTTAGGAATCGCGGCCCCAGCCTCGACGGCCGCCAAATTCAGGGCCCAGGTGCGCGCCACATCCCCCTCCGCTGCTACTGGTTGGCCATCGGGCCCCCTGGGGGTCCAGGGTGGGGAGCTGCGGGCTTACGCCTGTGCGTTTGAGACGAGCAACGGCTTGCTATATCAGCATAGCGTTGCGCGGCGTCTGCGCGTACCTGCATGTTCCCATGCCGCGCAGTGCGCTTAATGCCAGGAAGCTCATGTGCATGCATGAGATTAACCACGCGTTGCATGCGCTGCAAACACTCGCGGCCCCCTAGATGGCGTCGGGGCCCCGCTAATATCAAAGACGCCCTTGCAGGAGAAGCCGTGGAGGAACGTATTTTGGAGCCCATGGTCGCCCATGTACTATTAGAGCCCTCGCGGGGGACCTGCGCGCGGGCGTCGATGTCGAGGAGCTGCGGCCATATATGCTGCGCCCGCGACGGGGCCTCAAGAAGCCGATGAGCCGACCAGGCCCTTCCCTCAGGAATGCGATCTCTGGCGTTGCGCGCGCGCCTGCTCGCGCGGCGATGCAGCTATGCTTCGCCGGGAGGAACCGCCCGAACACGCAGACAGATGGCCAGGGTACTCCGACTCCAAAGTCCGTTGAGTGATTTGAATAGCTGAAGGATAAAGCACGCTGGTCCATGCGCCGGAGGGGTTCCTGCGAAAGCCGAGCTAGCCTGCGCGACCGCCCTCGCAGGGTAGTCTGCGCGGGGCAGACCGCTGGGAATGGGGCGGAGAGAAAATCCACTGCCTCCTGGCACTGGTCTTTCGGACGCACGGCACACTCAATCAAAGGTGCGCGTGAGTCGACATACATTGCGAAAGCAGCATATTATCCTCGGGGTCGTCGAAAGCCTCCGGTTTGCAACGGATTTCGTGAGAATTGCGTGACAGATGTTTAGGAACAACCAAGGGGAACTGCATGGTGGCGCCGACCGCCTTGTGATCAACATCGTTGGTGGAAGGGGTCGATGTTGCGCTGCGCAGACGCAGAATGCACGCGCACCCCGCGCGAACATGCGACGTAGCCGAGTCGACGATCATGTTCCGATCTCGTGTTCGATGGCGGGTGCCATTCGGAGTCCGCCCCCGCGGATGGCAGGAAGGTGGCAGGGGCCCATGGCCGTCTATCCCTTGGAGCCCGATGGAAGAGCTCCCCAATGAAGTTATCAAGCTCGGCGTGAATGCGACCGATAGCCTCGGGCGCCGCGGGCCCAGCGCTCGCGGTCGCATCCAAAAAATGAGCTTCAGGGGTGTCTGGGTCAAGGAACCTCTTGCGCATGTCCGGGTAAACCTGCCACCGTTGCTGCATGTGTGCTCCACCTGCTGCGCTGCGCGGCGCGCGCCCGACGACGGCGCTGAGGCAGAAGGCCCCTTTGCGGACAGCCACAGTCAAAAGACGGGGCGGCGCGTGCAGGGCACGACAGTCTCGAAGAGCAAGTCTCGTCGAGTCGAGGCAAGTAGAGCGAGCGCGGGCCCGGGGAGAGCATGCGCATCTCTGATATTGATCGGCCCCCACGCGCAGCACGACGCAGTCGCCAACCTGAGAGTGGCCATTGCGAGGGGGGCGGCCCTTCAGGGCGCCTGCCGAAAAAGAAGCGAACACGTGGCCCAGATGGGCCACGCCACCTGGGAGGTAAAGCCCCGTGGTTCGCTTCTGTCGGCGGGCTCTGGGATCCAGCGTGAGAGCGCTTGCGGCAACGCCAGCAGCGCGGGCGCAGTGACCAACCGGCTCCCTCTCGCCGCTGCCAGGCGCTGCAGGAGGTGCCAGAGAGAAAAGACTGGCCTTGGATGGCCAAGTGAAGGGTAGAAGGGGCGCCGAGAGCAGGGGGATGCTGAGCACGACGACTGGGGTCAGTAACTAGATCCAGCCATGCCCACTCAAGATCTGCTTCGGCTGGCATCGGATCCCTCCAGTGTCTGGGCACATCGTCGACTTGAACGAGAACCATGGAGGCTAACGTGGCAAGGGTGTCCGCGGACTAATTCCACGACTCAGCTGAGTGCCCCGATGCGCGCGCCGCTCCGGGAGACCTTCAGTACAGAGACAAGGTACGAGACTGGGCATGCAATCGGGTTCTCTCCTTGGGCTCCGCGCCAGGGGCGCTGGCCCCCCGAGCGATAGCTAGGACTTCCATGTTGTCCCCTAGAAGCCGCGCCCGCACGTCCAGAGTGCCCAAGACAGCAGCCCCCAGCTGGGCCGCCCAAGCCGAGGCCCACTGGGCCGCGTAGAGCTTCCCGAGGAACAGTAATTCTCGACAGGTCCCGTCCCCATACGTCGAACGCGTGAGCCGTAAAACTGACGAGGGCGAAATTATCCGAAACGTCCGTTTTCAGAGCCAAAAAGGCCCAGTTAGGTAAACCTTAAGCAGGATGAAGACCTCGGCCTCGACGCAACCCATGGGAATGCCCGCCCGATCCGTCAGCGCACAAGCGCATGAGGTTCCATAGAGTAAACTCCTGAGCAGGGACCAACGATGGCAGTGCCTGAGTGGTGGAAGAATGCAACTATTGCCCTCTGGCGATCAAATCGCTTGGGAGATCAGCGTCCCAGGAACGAAAAAGCTTATCCGTGAACGAGAAACCACCTGGGACGGGACATGCAACCTCGTTGCGGGGCAATGTCATCCAAGCGGGGCGTTCCTGGGGATTGAGACTCAGCCAGCTGATGCGGGCATTGAACATTGCCCGCCCTGGAGTCCCGTGATCCAGCGACTCCATTGCAACAGCTGGCCAGTGACCCCCCACCGCCGACGGCTCATCGGGTTCGGTGGCCTCGGCGTCGTCCAGCATCTGGGACTTGTGCGGCGGTTCCTCGGAGTGCACCCGCTCCGAGGCAGACCTGGGAGTGCCCCTGGACTTCTGGAAAGCCGTAGACAATCGTACTTGTCCTGACATGTTGCCAGTTGCTGCTTGCCATGCAGCCCTGTCTGGCGGCTTTCGCGAGGAAGACGATGCTGCGCGAAATTGGGCTAGCTCGTCGCGCGTAACCTCTGGTAGGCTGTCCCCTCTCGCAGACCTCGCGCGAGCATCCGTGGCCTGGTGCAAGCTGCGGGCATGCTCGGCTGTCGAGACAGCTGGTCCAGGTGAGCCTGTGGAGCCAGAGGGGCCCGTGCTGGCGGTGCTGCCACTGCTGCTGGAGAGCGAGGTCAGGCCGCTGCTGGCGTTGCAGCGGTCAGCGTTGACACGGATACCTGTATGGAAGCCAAGGCTTGGCTGATCATGCCCGTTTTAGAATGAAGCTGTGCTTGACCAGGCTGAAGTTCTGCAGTGGTCCTTCGCAGCGCAACAGGCTTGCCAGGTTTGAGGATATGGGAAACGCCGTAGGGGTAGAAGGTGGCGGCTGGCTCAACGCGATCTGATTCACCTCCATGCCATCAGCTGCGACATGCGTTCCATGTGGCGTCTCAGGCACTGCGGCCGAGTGGGCGACCGCTGCTGCCGTTGCTGCTGCTGCTGCTGCCTCCGCCGCCTGCTCCTCCTGGGACGCCAGTGCTTTGAAATAGAAAATGAATTGTGCATGCTTCACATGTCCCGTTGATGAACTTCCCGTGAGGCCGTCGCCATGGCCAGGGCGATTTTGGCCCCCTCCTCTGCGGCCCTGGTGTCCGACAAGCGCTCTTGCGCACGCTCTAGGCACCAGTCCGGAAGGCTGACGCGATCCCTGCCCGAGAAAGCACGGATGTGCATGTGCAAGTACACTGCGTGCTCCGTCTCCAGCGGCAGCAGGAGTTCGGGCCTTGCAGCGAGCGCCTTCTTGCTGATGGTCTGGCCCTGCAGCGCCATCAGCGTGTTCTTGATGTTGCCGCTGTGCGTGGCCAGCTCCTTGGCGCCTGAGGGCGGGCCCATGGCGCGTGCCCTGGCCGCCTCGGGCGTGCCGGGCAGGATGGCCACGGGCGGCGTCGGCTGCGCGTGGGCCGAGGGCCGCCGAGCGCCGGCGCCTCAGCTCGACTCGCCATCCGCTTGGGGGGGGGGGCAGCTCGAGCCCGCAGCTCCGCGGCCTGCGGAAGCTGAGCGCGGCTTGGCGAGGCAGCGACTTGCCCCGCTGTCGGCCCCCCCCCCGAGGGTGGATGGCACCGCGTGCGCCAGCGTGACGACGGCCAGTTGGCAGTGCTGCACTGACCACAGATCCAGTTGGCCGCGCGCGCGGCAGCCCAGGGCGGCACGGCGGAGCTGTCTGCTGCCACGGCGCCGCGGTGCTGCACGAGGAGCTCGCGGGCGGAGGAGACGCTGGCCAGCGTGCGCGCCTGGCTGCGGGTCGCCCTGGCCCGCCTGTGCCGCGCGGTCTCGGGCGGTCGTTGGGCCCGAATCTCGCCGCCGGGCGCCCGCAGGCGCGCCGCGGCGATGCCTGGGGGCCCCCGGCGTCGCCAGGCGCGCATGTCGCCGCGGGGCGCCGCTTGAGGGCTCCGACGAGGCAGAGCTCGGCTGGCCCACTGCCTACGGCGGCGGCGGCGGCGGCCCCGCGCGTTGCCGATGCCCCGAGGGGCGCGCAGCTATTTGGTAGCTGCACCCAGGGCCCATGCGCGGGGACGGCGATTGGGGGGGGGGCAGGCGGGAAAAGGGAGAGACAGGTGAGATTTGGGGGGGTCCACGCGGGCGTTTTCGGTCGGCGCTGGAGAGAGAAAGAGAGAGAGAAAGAGAGAGAGAGAGAGAGAGAGAAAAAGAGAAAGAGAAAGAGAGAGAGAGAGAGAAAGTCAGCGAGAGAAGAAGAGAGATGAGAGAGAGAGAGAGAGAGGGAGAAAGAGAGAGATGGGGGACATGGAAGAAAAGGGGGGTAGGAAGGGGCTGCACACCAGTGAACAAACTGCAGCGGACGGGGCCGCTCACTTACCGAATCGCTGCTCTCGAGGAAGCGCTCTCCCCGAACCCACGGGCCCCCTCCCGTTCCCCGTCTGCCATGGTTCCCCCTGTCCGTCCCGTCAGCGGCTCGGCCCACCCGTTCTTGCCGCCTTCCCCTCGCTGCCCCGCAGCTCCCTCTTTCCCGAGGCTCGCCCTCCCTCCCCCGCCGTCCTTTTTCCGCCCGCCCGTCCCGCCCGTGCGCCCCCCCTCCCCCCCCCCCTTTTCCCTCCTCCTCCTCGCGCCGCCCCTCTCATCTCTGGGCGCCCCGTCGCTCGCCCTTTCGCCCTCGCTCTCGCCGCCCCCACTTCCCCCCCCCCCTCCTCCTTCCCCGCCCCCGACCCGCCCCCTCCCCCCTCTGCGGAGCCCGCAGCTCCAGCATGCCCCCGCCCTCCCCATCCCCCCCCGGCGCCCGCCGCAGATGGCCATCGGAGTGCAGAGAGAGGTGGCGCGCGAGCAGGATCGCCGGAAGAAGCTGGAGGACACGCGCGGCCGGGGGGCGGCGAGAGGCATGCGGGGGCGGAGCGGAGATCTCCTCGAGGGGCCGAGCGGCTGTCCATCGTGCCCGGAGCGCGCCCCATCCCGCCCCCTCGCCCTCGGCAGCTCGCACTGGTCGCCAGCGCCCTCCAGTCCAGCCTTGACACCTGAGGATCGAGGATCGATCAAGGGTCGGAGGATCGATCGAGGATCGAGGGTGGGAAGATCGAGGTTCGAAGTTCGAGGCCTCTTCCCGCGCTCCCAGCTCGGCGGCCGCCCTGTGTTCTCCACTTGTCCTGTGTGCCCCTGTCCGGGGTGGCCCTCCGGCTTTCATCGACCTCGTTGGCGTCCGCCTTCGCCGCGGATAACGGGAAGAGACAGGCGAAGACGAAGCACATAAACGTATCTGTTAGAATAAGAAGAAGATGTGCCTCCTTCTGCCTCCTGCTCGTCCTCCTCCTCCTTCTCCTCCACCTCCCTCTCCTCCTCCTCGATCCTCATCATCGTCGCCATCACCTTCACCATCACCATGATCACCGTCACCATCACCACCATCACCGCGTCCGCTCTCCTGTTTTCCCCCTCGCACCTGCTCACAAGCTGCTAGGCCGCGGCCCGCTCTTGCCCGAAGGAAGCGTGAGCCACTTCGCCGCGGCACGATCTAGCAAATCCCGAGGGGTTTTATGGCTCTTCTGCAATCGGTCTGCAGGGTCGTTGGGGTCGTTGGAGTCCTGGAGAAATCGAGGTGCACCCACAGATATTATATTGTTTCTTGGAAGGCCTGGCGCATGTCCAGGGACGGCAGCAGAAGCCGATCATTTGTCACGGGGCGTCGGACGAGCGTTGAGTGTTAAAGCGTCGGGGTGTGTGAATTCCCCGGACGCCTTGACGTTAAGGAAGGGCCGCGCTTTGAAGGAGAGGGCAACGACCACGCGTAATTACGCCGTTCAGATCTGTCACGTCATTTCGCAACCTCTGTAAGCGCCTACCACACCTGCACAAGCCCCACATACAGCGAAACGGGACAGCCCACCATTCATCCTCATACCAAGGTCGCAGTGGCAACCAGTCGTCAAGTATGGGTTGGACCAAAGTGAAGCAAACAGCATCGCACGTTAAATGTTATGTTCGGGGGCAGTGGGACCAACTACCCCACAATAGAAACAAAAGCCAGCGTTTCACCCAGGGGCTCCGAGCCCCACGGGCATCCACGAGGCCAGATAATCGAATCCAACGGACGCCTCGAGTATCTTCCACGGTGCCAAGCAGTTACCCCATAGAACCATCACAAGATCCTTCTGCCACGCACGATTGCCCAGCTGAATTGCTGTTACCCAGATGGCTCAGCTGCTGCATGGAGGCACAGGCGAGGAGGAGGATGGGAGGATTACAGGACCGTTGACTGCACGTGCGCACGCGTGCGTGCGAGCTTTGCAAGGACATGCAAAGGAGCTTGCACGCGATGGTAGACGAGGAGATGCGAGTGCGCCGACCGCAGGGGAAAACATCATGCCCCATGGTATCGCGAGGAAACGCTTGGGCGCCAGCGTTCCCGTGACGGTTCCCACCTGACAACGTTGCGGATGTGTTACGTTTGGTTGCGGTCATTTGGGTGCCCGTTGACCGAGTCTTATGCACAGTATGATTCATCAGCCGGCGAGTTTTTGGAGTTCCAGGCGATCGCTACGAAGTGTAACGATGCTGCCTCGCAAGGACAGGCCTACATGAGGGCTATTTGCTTGCCAAAACCTAGGCACGAGTAGATCGCTGACCAACGTTGACTGCTATGTAATCGGCCTTTCATTTGGTGGTGCTGGCTTGCTGCATTGAGTGACCAGTCCAAGGCGCATCGGTGGTCTTCACGACACCCGCGGTTGTTCAGCGGACCTTCATGACCCCACGCGGGAGAGGAGTATTTGGGGCTGATTTGTCCGAGCTGGGGACAGAGGGGATGCACGGAGCGGGAGGTACCCCCCCCCCCGCGACCAGGGTCCTCGCCTTTGGGGTGGGCAAGAAGCCACCGTTACCTCGGATCACCGCGCCTCGCCCGGGACGCGCCCGGGCCAGGGCGTCGAGGAGAGAGTCCGGCCGTGGCCTGCGACGTGCCCTCCGAGGAGGCCCGAGTAGGCCCACACGAGAAGTTGCCAGCGGTATCGGTATCTCTTCATCTTCTGACGCGTCTCCCTGCTCCTGCTGTGGGCCCCCCCCCTCTCACCCCGGCCTTTCTGGATGCTTCCTGCGGGGTGAGATCCAGCGTCGGCGCTGGGATACCCGCTGTCGGAAAGGAGCCTATAGTCTGGCACCGCCCCCCTATAGTCTGGCACCGCCCCGGCTAATTCCGGATGGTCCCGTCTATTTGGGCTGAATATGGTTTTTCTCCCGGGTTTGAGCCGGGTTAATCCAGCTTGTCGGCTCGAAGGCCCTTCAACAAGGCTGACTGGCCTTTCATCGTTCTTGAGGAAACCTCCCGGGAGTTGCCTCCTGAGCTCCTGCTATTGCCCCCCCCCCGCCGCCTGGGGGACCCTCTTGACGGCACGGCGACCACACCGTGTGGCGGGCCCGTGGGGACGAGGGGCTCACCCCACGGTTTTGGGACTCGGGCCGTTCTCCGAGGACGTCTCGGGAGATTCGGGCCCCCGGGGTCCCAAAACCGTGCGGCGACGGACCGTGCGGTGAGGTCTTGAAGGGTTTTGAGGTTCGGGCGAAGAGAGTTATGCACATGCACCGATCCTGGCAAGGCCCATCTTTGACCCAGGATCGGTGCATATGCCTTCCTGGCCAAGGTAGGAGGGCGTATGCATAGCTCTTTTTCCTCTATGAGGTCACCACACGATGTGCCACCGCTCGATTTTGGGACCGGCCCCTCGTCCTGCTGCCGTGCATCGCCCTCGGGCGTCCCGCCGGTCCACGCGCCGCGCCCGCCGCCGGGGCCGGCGCCGGGGGCCGCCCACGCTCCTGCATAAGCCATCCTGAGGCCCCTCCTCTTCCCTCCTCCTCCTCCTCCTCCTCTTCCTCCTCCTCCTCCTCCTCATCATCATCATCATCCTCCCTCCTCCTCCTCCTCCTCTTCCTCCTCCTCCTCTTTTTCTCCTCCTCCTCCTCTCCTCCTCCCTCCTCCTCCTCCCTCCTCCTCCTCGTCTCCTCCTCCTCTCCTCCTCCTCCTCCTCCTCCTCCTCCCTTCCCTCCCCCCCCCCTGCCCCGCGAGCGACGCGGCCCGCTCAGAGGACCTGCACTTCGAGTGGCAGCGCAGCCTCGAGGAGACGTCGCGGCCCCCCCGCGGGCGGCGCCTTCTCGAGGGCGCGCGGCCGCGCGCGGGCGCGCCGCGCGCGCGGCCCACGCTGGGGGGGGGGCGCTCGACGAATACACCGCGTCGTCTGTCGCAGACAAGAACATATGATACATTCCCAGTGGCGGCCTTCTTTTCCATCCCAGGACTTTGTGAGGGTCGGGGACGACGTCAGGGTGGTGTGGTGTATGCTGCTTTGTCCGTTTGCCGGGGAAGCGCCGAACTATGTGTATATACCAGGATCCCCCATGAACACCAGGATTCGTCTTCTGGTGCAAATTTCAGTGCAGGCCCGGAGAACGTGTCGGTGTATAGACTTCGTTTCCCTAGTTTGGTTCGCCAGCCCAGGCCTCCCAGGAGGAGTATTCGAAAATAGTCAAAAATAGTCAGGGGATTATTTGTTGTGTATGTTTGGCCATTT
Organism: Prorocentrum cordatum; assembly: GCA_963575745.1. Lineage (NCBI taxonomy): Eukaryota > Dinophyceae > Prorocentrales > Prorocentraceae > Prorocentrum > Prorocentrum cordatum. The sequence goes on from CAUYUJ010006668.1 coordinate 944,231, forward strand.
TGGAGTATTGTTTGAGTATTTTCATCTTCCGTCGAAAATCCCCCTGCAGGGGGACACGCCCGACTTAATCCCAGATGGGGGCGAAGTTCAGAGGAAGAGAAGTGACCCATGCCCCTACCCTTCGCCCGGTTGCCCCTGGCTCGGCCTCCCGGGAGGCCCTCGTCGCGACCGCTGGATTCGTTTCAAAATCCTGGTCCGAACGCGCCCCCGGAGAGGTCCAGGGAGTAGCGGTATCGTCGTCACAGGTTGGGTTTCCTCCGATGGGGGTGAAGTCGAGCGGGTCGGAGGATCGGACCGCAACGCCGATGCATCAGCGATGCGGCTCGATGTGGAGTACGATGGTCTCCACGCCGGCGGCGCCGCTGCATCGGCGATGCGTTGTGATCCTTCGCCCCTATCTTCTTGTGCCAAATTTGGGAGGCCTCTAGCCAAGGAGCCAAGGATCGAACAACAAACAGCGGGAACAAACATGCTTTCTCCGAGGTTCGCGCGGATTTCTTGAATGTGCGTTGGTCTCCGTGGCGGCGCCTCCTGCGTCGCCTATGGCGCGCTCCAGGTCCAGTGCCGATCCAAGAAGTCCGCACGGACCTCAGCGAAATTACGTTCATGCGGTTTCGTTTTTAAAGGAGGTTGGAGAAGGAATTCGGTGCACAGACGCTCCAGCGTCTATGCACCGAGCTCCTTGGCCGACCAACCGACCAACCGATTATTCTGGCGATAGCAGGCGGGGCTGAGTGCGCCGTTCACGTCAAGAATCGCGCCGGCGCCGCCTGTAAATTTTTGAGCAGCGCTAATTCCCAGTCGGCGCCAGCCCGAATCGTGACTTGACCAGGAGGGCATTTTTTGGTTCAGATTCTGGCAAGCTTACTTGCATGGAGGGGGGGGGGGGCGTGGCGCTGCCCGACAGGGAATCTGGACTGCGCGCAGGCCTGGACTCCCTTGCGCGCCTCATCCGGCCCAGCACTGCTCGGAAGGGCGGCGAAGGGGGGAAGAGCGGGGAGGGGACCTGCCATGCGAGAGAGGTCGCCTCAGCCTGCAGAGGAGGGCGCCCTCCCACGGGGGGCGGGGGAGGGAGGCGAGCGGGGTCGAGCCGCTCCCGGCCCGGCGGGGGGCGGGGCCTTTCGCGGGGGGGGGGGGGGGGGCGCGAGGGCCGCGGGGCGGCCGTGGTGCGCGTCCGCGCCTCGCGCCCCGCGGCCTGGCTCGCGGAGGTGCTGCACCCGAGGGCCAAGGCGCGGCACCTTCCCTCCGCGCTGCCCTCCGCCGCCATGGGCCTGCGCCGCCGCCCTTGGTGTTCGCTCCGCGCGCGGTTGCCTCGTCGCGGCCCACTGCCCCAGCTGCGAGACGGGCAGGACTCCTGGAGGGTGGAGGCTATAGCTCTCGTGCAGTACGGCCACCTCCGCGGCAGCCGCGTCCCGAGCAGCAAACTCTTACCGTCCCACGCCTGGGGGCGCCCTCCGAGGCCTCCGAGACGACGTGTAACCTCTTCGGGGTGAGCTGCACGAGCAGCGCGCCCTCGTGCATCCAGGAGGCCGCCTCGCCACCGCAGCGGCCAGCCGAACCCCGAAGGTCAACGGCAGCAACCCTTTGCACTTGATCTCCCGCGGCCCGCCGCTCTTCCACAGGGCCGCCTTCGGCATCCACGATGGCATCGGCAAGCTCTCCGCATGCTTCGCCGCGAGTCCCGTGATCCTCGGCCGCCTGCTCTGCTCTGTCGGCACGGCCTCGCCCTCCGCGGGGTATTCTGGGGCCCGGGCCTCGCCTTTCGTCGGGCTCCAGGGTCCCCCCTTACGCCGCCGCGCCACTCGGGTGGCCAGCCGGGCCCTCGTGCTCGTGGGCAGCACCCCCCCTTTGTTCCTCGGGAGCGCCTTCTTCGGCACCGTGGGCATGGCGGGCCTCGCCCTCCCCAACCCGGGGACCGATCGTGCATGCGGCCTCCATGCAGTTCGTGACGGGCTTCTTCCATGGAGCGACCTCGCCCGCCGCCGCAGGCCCTGCGAACGCACTCCAGGGCGAGCAACGCGCGCCCTTTGGGCGTGCGCCCACGGGCCGCGGCCCTCACGCTGCCCACCCGCCGTGCGCCCCCAGGACAGGGACCGGGGTCAGTGAGCGCCGTGATGCCCCGCCGACCACTATCCACGTCCTCCCTGCGCGCGCTACCTGGGCCTCGACCCCGCCGTCGTCTCCCGCGCCCGCGCCGACAATCGCGGCTTGGCCACCCGGGCCCCATTTCCCGCTTCGGGCGCGGGGCTCGCGCACCAAGACACGCCACGCACCGCCCGACGGGGCTGTGGGGCGACTCTGTCCTCTCGACCCCTACCAACCCAGTCCTCGGCATTCAAGTCGGCACGGGGGTCACTGTCAACGGGACCATGGAGCAAAACCCCATCAACGGTCTGCACTGCGTCGGCCGAAGCCGCTCCAGCGACGCCGACCAAGGCTGGCTCGTCACGCTTGCCAGCTGGCGCACCGTCCAAAGCCCGGTCGTCGACGCCCCAGCGCCGAGCCCCGAGGCTCCGCCCCTCGGCGCGCGCACCCCCCCGGAGGCCCCCGCCCAGGGGCCCCCCGTCGATGACTCCTTCCCCCCCGCCGTCTGCGCACGCGGCGCCGCCGCGACCGCCAGGCCAACCATGCGCCCTGTGGCCGCGCCGCTGGCGCGCCGGTCGCAGGCGCGCGCCCAGCTGGCGGGGCCACAGGCGACCACGCCTCCGAACGCCAATCGCGAGTCGAGTTGAACAGAGCGCGTGCGGCACGGAAGTGTTCTTTGGGTGCTGCCCTTTGTTGCAATTCACGATCGCATCATCTGGCTCAAAGTCGCCACCCCTCTCGGCGCCATCGCCGTCAGTGCCATCGACGGCCTTCGCGCAACCGCGCATCGCGTCGTCCACGCGCGCGCCAATTACTCCGCGTACCTCCGGCTGACCCAGGCCATGAGCGGCGCCGCTGAGCGCTGTGCAGGTACTGCGCCCCAGTGCCCTCCTCTCACATCCTCCCTATACCCCCTGGGCCGTCTTCCGATCCCAGCCGGCGGCAGAGGAGGAGGGGGAGGCTGGAGCCAGAGGAGTTCGACGACGACGACAGGCGGACGCGCGGCTCCCAGACGGTCTCGGCCGACCCCGCCGCCGCCGGGCTGACCCCCAAGCGCCGCCGCCCCCGCCGTCGCCAGGACATCGGCCCCGCCGAGGCCTCCGGTGGCCAGCGACGGCCCTGCCGAACCTCGTCCGGCATTCTCGCCTGCCTCTCCGGTGCGCTGGCCGCGCATTTAAGTTCGTTCCCTGTCGCGCCGCGCCCGCCGGCATGACCTGCGCCTCCGCATGCCAGGGGGGTCGCCCTTAGCCAGGCCGTTTTGCATATGACAGCCCACCGAAGCATTGGGCTGCGATCGCACGGTCTGCGGTTCCCCACTCGCAGCTCCCGCCTGAGTATCGTTCGCATCTCGCGCGCCCTTGCCGTCTGCCTGGACGAGGCTGTCGGATCCCCGCACGGCGAGTTGACAGCCCTGGTTAAGCATGCCTTTTTGCAAGCGTCTCCGCACCGACCCTCACTTCCTTCTACGGGTCTCAACCTGGTCGGACGCCGCTGAAACACGACAGGGCTACCACATTAACTTGGGAGCTCTCTGATGATCCACATGTCGGAAGGCCTCGCGGCATTAGGCGCGTCGCTTCCTTGCCTCACCAGGGCGCTGCCCCCTCCCTGCGTGAGCCGCGCCCGCAGCTGTAGCGGTGCTGACGCCTGTCGCACTATTTGCTGTTGAGGCCGCCCTGCAGCAGCCGCAACTGCACAGGGGGGGCGCCGCTCACTGGCGCACCTTCGCGCACCCGCATTGGCTCACCAGGGCGCTGCCACGCGCATTGCATCGTCCACAGTTAGATTTTACCTTACGCCCGCATATGGATCACCACGGCCGAAAGCTCCTAGTTCTTGCCAGCCGATTGCCCGCGCGGCCACGCGTCATCGGGGCCTTGCTGCGGCAGCGGGGGGCGCCCCGTCATTTGCAAACATATCAGCGGTCAAGCCCATGTCCCCTGGCCGCCAACTGGGGCTTCGCCGACCAGGGCCCCTTTTCCCCCGCGGGGCGCTGAGGGGCTTGGCGCATCGCCTGCTCAGCACCCCGGCGCGTGCTTCAGTGGCTGTGCGCTGGGGCGTGGTTGTTTCAACGCTCCCTGTACTCGAAGGTGCGCACCACCGCCAAGAGTGCGATGGTGGCCTCGGCTACCGCAGTGGCCGGCTGTCGACGGGACTCCCACTAGCGTGTCCGATCTCTCTCTCTCTCTCGCTCTCTTTCTTTTTTGTCGTTTTCTCTGTCTCTCTCTCTTCATCTTTCTCTCTCTCTCTCTCTCTCTCTCTCCTCTCTCTCCTTCTCTCCTCTCTCTCCGTCCTCCCTCTGCTCTCTATTTCTCTCTCTCTCTCTCTCTCTCTCTCTCCTCATCCTCTCTCACTCGCCTCTCTCTATCCCTCTCCTCCTGTCTCCTCTCCCTTTTGTTAGTTCTCTCTCTCTCTCTCTTTCATCTCTCTTTCTCTCTCTCTCTCTCTCTCTCTCTCTTCTCATCTCGCTCCTCCACCTTCTATTCCTCCTCCATATCCTTTTTCCATCCCTTCTCTCTCCGTCCTCTCTCTCCTCTCTCTCCCGTTCATATGTTTTTGTGTGTCTGTCTCTACCTCTCTCTCTCTCTCTCCCTCTCTCTATACATGTTTCTCTCTCTCTCTCTCTCTTTCTCCTCTCTCCCTCTCTATCCTCTTTCCCCTCCTATGCTGCTTGTTGTTATCTCTGTCTCTCTCTCTTTCTTGCTCTCTTTTTTCTTCGCTTAATGATTTCTCTCCCTGCAAAGCCGAACGGGCTGCTAGCAAGAGGCCGGTCGCTCACTCCAGTACCGGGCCATTCATGCCAGCAGCACTGTTCCCGTGCAGATAGGCAGCCATTGTGTGCAAATTGGAAGAGCACTAATTCGCGTGCGTTACACCCCGCTCTACACCATTTCTCTCCCTCCTCTCTCTCTCCTCTCTCTCTCTCTCGCTGTCTCCCTCTCTTTGTTTTTCTTTGTTTTGCGTTCTCTCTCTCTCTCTCTCTTTCTGTCTCTCTTTTTCTCCGCCCTCGTTTGTCTGCCACGTTTGCCCTCCTCCCGCCGTTTAGTTCGCGATGTCCGTTTCCCAGACCGCCCGAGCGCGCGCGCGGACCACCTTTTTTTGGGTGGCGTGAAACAACTGCCGCGGTTATTGCCTCCTGCCTTGGAGAATCATCTCTTGCCCGCCGTCGTTTTCTGGAGCGGGTGCTCGAGGAGTCGCTTGGCTCTCTTGGCTTGATCGCACCCCCAGACTGCTGCATCCGACGGATCCTATCGCCATCAATTCGGTGCTTTTCGGGAGGAAGAGGAGGAGAAGGCGTTGCTTCGAGCGTTTGCTCCCGCGGCCTCCCTGGGAAAACAGGAGGAGGAAGGAGGAGGGAAGAGGACGAGGAAGACGACAGGCGTCAGTTGCCAGATTACGATAAAGAAGCAGACGAAGAATATGAATACGATGGTGATGGTGGTGCTGCTGACGATGACGATGCTGACGATGATGATGGTGATGGTGGTGATGAAGGTGATGGTGGTGAGTGCACGGATGGCAATGGTGAGCCTGACGACGGGGATGAGGATGGTTGGTGTTGACGGTGAGAATGATGATGGTGGAGGTGATGGGGGCGCCTATGGTGATGACGATGGTGATGGTGATGCTGACGATGATGATGGTGATGGTGATGCTGACGATGATGACGGGAAGCGCGATGATGATAGCCTTGGGCTTGGAGAAGGCGATGGTGTCGATGACAATGATGATGCCAATGATAATGGTGGCGGTCATCACTATGGTTGTGATGGTGGTGCAACGGTGGTGGTGGTGAGGGTGACTGCGATGATGGTGATGGTGGTGATGATGGTGGTGGTGATGGTGATGGTGGTGGTGGTGATGGTAATGCGGATGGTGGTGCCCATGATGGTGTTGATGGTGGTGATTGTGATGGTGACGGTGACCACGATGATGACTATGATGATGATGATGATGATGATGATGATGATGATGATGCTGATGATGATGATGATGATGATGATGATGCTGATGCTGATGCTGATGCTGATGCTGATGCTGATGATGATGATGATGATGATGATGATGATGATGATGATGATGATGATGATGGTGAGGAGGAGGAGGACGAAGAGGAGGAGGAGGCGGAAGGAGGAATAATTTCAAAACAAGGGAGGAACAGGGGCATACTGCTGAAAAGGAGTAGGTGGGGGAGATAATAATACGTGGGAAGGGGGCGGATGAAGAATAGTACGAAGTAGAGGAGCACGACATTGGGAAGGAAGGGAGATGAGGAAGAGGAAGAGGAGGGGAAGATGGGGAGAAAACGGAAGGGAGGAGGAGGAGGAAGAGGATAATGCGGAGGAGGAGGAAGTCAAGAAGAAGGGCCCGGGGCAAACGGATGAGGACGAGCATGAACGTCTTCGGAATAAAGCGGGGGGCGCGGGGTTGCGAAGATGGCCCGTGCGCTTCTGCCCGTGGCGGAGCGCGGCTTTGCGAGGCTAGGACGCCCCCACACCTCACACGGAAGATGCCGAACCGAGGCGGGGGCGCTCGCTGCCCCTCCTTACTGTCGGGGATTTGTTCTGTTGCACGGCGTGCCGCCGCGGCGGCCCCTGGCGTCACGCCGTGCCCTGCGAGCCGATTGGCGCGTCGCGGCGCTCCGCGGGGCGGTGGCGCTGCGGGGCCGCGAGGCTCGTCGCGCCGTAGCCTGCTGGGCCAGAGCTGGCGGAGCGTCGCGCGATATCCAGAGATCCCCGACCGTGGAGACGTCTGTTCCGTGCTTGTTTTTTGTTGCGCGCTCCTCGTTCGCCCAGGCGCCGTTGGGGCCGGAGAGGTACCTCGTTCCCTCCGTGTCGCTCTCGTTGTGGTAGCAGCCTGACTGTATCCCCCCCCCTGCCGGGGAGAAGAAGGTAGCAGCGCCGACCCGCCGTTGCCGATTCCCCCCCGCCAGGGAGTTGAGCTGCGGTCTGGCCTGGCTCTGCCCCCCGCCCCTCCCCCCCGCGGGAGCAAAGGGGAAACTGTTCCGCCCCGCCCTGGCCAGTCGATGCTCAGCTCTGTCGGATGATGAGGGTCGGGCTCGCTGCCCCCCTCCCGCGCCACAACCCGTCATCCCTCCCCCCTCGGCGCCCGCCCCGCCCGCCAGGGGGCGTCAGTGATGCTCGGGCCTCCTGGGGCTCGCCCTCCCCCCCCCCCTCCCTCAAGCGCCGCCGCCGTCGCCCCTCCCCGTCGGCGCCCGCCCCGCTCGCCAGGAGGCGCCAGTGATGCTCGGGCCTCCTGGGGCTCGCCCCGCCTTTTTTTGTTGCGAGCGTGCCGTCTGGGCAGACCACACTGACACGCCAGTGGGCGTGGCTGCGTGCCGAGTGCATCAACGGCCACGCGCTGGAGCAAGCAGATGCATGAGCTTTGGCTTCTGGTGTGGAGCGCTCTCTCGGAAGGACGCTGCCCTCCCTCGCTACCGTCGTGCCGCCGAAGAAGGAGCCCTTTTCGTCGGGGAGGGGCTCAGCTTTCCTCAATTGTTGTGCAGTTTTGGTTATCCAGGTGTTCCCCAGGGCTTCTGTGGGACATCGAAGTTCTAATGCATGGAAGCAAAGAAGCAAAGAGGCCTCGTGCCTTATTCTTGACGCTTCGCGTCACCTCACCAGCCCATCCAGAGACGATGCCCAGAGGAGTTGTCTCGATCAAGGAAGTGGGCAGCACACGCAGCACACAGAGGAAGGGCCCCTCTTGGAGCGCTCGTGGGTGCCTCGGGGGGCCTCTCGGGGCCCCTTGGGGGCCTCTCGGGAGCCGCTTGGGGGCCTTTGGACAGCGTTTCGACTGTCCTCCCTGCCCCTCCCGCGCCACCGCCGCCGCCCCCCTCGCCCGCGGCGCCCGCCCACCCCGCCGCCGCCCAGGAGGCGTCCGTGGTGGTCGGCCTCCTGGAGCCCAGGGTCGCGGCGTGCCAGGCCCGCGTGTCTCGGGCTGCGGCCCCGCTCGTTCTAGGATTCTCGTCCTCTCTCTCTCTCTCTCGCGCCCTCCTCTCGTTGGCCGTACAGCCACCGTCGCCCCCAGGCAGTCCATTCGGGAGTGCACTGGACGCTCCGAAGGGGCTGGAGAAGCACCAGAGAGTTGGAAGGGGCGTGCTCCCGGGCCACAGGAGGCCAGAGGCCCCCATCTTGGCCGCCGCCACCTGCCGTGGTCGGCGCGCTCGGGCGCGTCGGATGGCTCCGGGTGCCCTGCGGGGTCGTATAGGCCACGTGGACTGTGGCGCCCGGGACACTGCAGGGCACTCTCTGTCACAATCTCTGCCGGGAAGGCGGGTGGATGGGGGTGGAGGTGCGGGGGGTCGTGCTCCTCTGCATGTGCACATCCTAGATGTATCATTCGCTCTTTCTCTCTCCCTCTCCCTCTCTCTCTCACACTCTCACTCTGTGTGTGTGTTTTTTCCTCTCTCTCTCTCTCCCATTATACATTTCATTCGCACGCTCGCTTCTTATGTTTCCCCTCACGGATCACACCACGCTTCCGTTCCGCTACTTTTGCCCCCACCCCCCCTTCCGGGGTTCGTCCTTCCCCGAGCAGGTGGAGGCGGAGCGGCTGACGGAGGTGATAGAGGAGTTGAAGGCGAGCGACGTGTTGAAGGCCGTCGCCGTCGCGGCCAAGGAGCGGCACGGACTTTTGCCCCTGGGGCGCAGGGGAAGGAGGGCGGCGTTCGCCCGCGTCGCCCTTTCGACCCATCGCCGTGTACTGTCGTTGGCGGGTCGCCGTCGTTCTGCAGCTTCCCGAGAGGAGGTGGCCGAGGTGGAGGCGGAGCTGAACGCTTGCTACGCGCGCCCCCTAGCGGAAGCGCCCCGCGCGAGAGGGAGGGCAACCCGACTTTTGCAGCGTCCTTGTCAATGTTTTTCCATCAGGGGTTCCTGAGGGCTAACACCACATAATAACAGCGATTTAAACACAGTGAAACTATACAGCGTGGCCCAGCTCTCAGTCACGTCTGCCTGTTCTCAAGGGGGCACGGGTCTGCGTAACCATGTGTGGTTGCGTGAAGCTTTCGCATGCCCAGCCCAGACAGGATTGCCCTAATGGGCAACGCCCACCCTCAAGGTCAAAGTGAAAGAGGATGCCCTCCCCTCTGCTGCTCCTCCCTTGCTCTGACCCCTCCTATCATCCCATGGGGGACCACGGTTGAAGGGGCGGGGCTGGCGGTCAAATTGGGAGAACGCACATTGCCCGCGTCTGTGTCGCAGCGTGGTTTGAGGTCATTGGCCCGCAGCCCGCGATCACCTTTATTGTTATCCAGGAAAATGGCGAAACGGATAAGGAAAAGGATGCCGACGACGAGGCGGATGAGGAGGAGAGAAGAGGAGGGAAGTACAACCTGACGTACGACGTAGGAGGATGATGATGACATCGACGCGGAGGTGGTACCGTACGGAGGCCTCACCCCACCCGAGCGAGCGAGGAGAGACGCCCCTGGGCGGGAAGTACCCTCCCCCGATGTTCCGTCGTCACAGGAGGGCCACTAGCTCGAGTGAGAGTTGTTGAAACCTGGCGTGTACTCGCAGGCCCATCCAGGAGCGATCCCTGGAGGGAGCTGCTGACCGCAGCGTCAGGGAGCAGCAGCAGTGACAGACAGAGGGGGGGACACGGCTGACGCCAAGGCATGGGACACCATGAGCATGACTCCGGGGTAGCTCAGCTACGCGAGCCTTACAGTCTAGGCTGATCAGTAGGCCGAGTAGGTCGACCCTTCCAGATCAATGGTACGCGTTGTGTCCTGTGTTTCGCGCCCCATGCCTTTTACATTCCTATGGCAAAGTGGCCCTCAGAAGGGTCCTACATTCCAATGGCAATGTGGCCCTCGGAATGGTCTTGTGTCCTCTCGCGTGCCCTCTCCTATCAACCTCGACTGTTCGTTGCTCCACCTTCTGTGATGTTGTCTCTGGCTAGCCTTGGTGAGCTTTGCGACACACGTCCTAGTTGAGCCCAGGATCTCGATGGCCCGCGCTAGCACTGAAATTCCTGGAGGTCCGTCCCTCGTAATATCTTAGCTTGGCTTACCCTGGCTTCGGTCAGCGTGGTGTCCCGAAGCATCGCTCGTCTTCGGCTTAGGTTGGGTTGCCTTTTTTCTCCTACCGCGAGAAATGCTCAACCTCTGGACCCCACTGGATCACGTGTGTTGGAAGCCTGTTGGGGCATGCGGGTGCTCTTTGTGGGGCCTTTGGGACCCTCTCGGGCCAAAACAGTGTGACCTCTCCTTCCTCCCGCCCCTCCTCCCTCCTTCGTCTTCCCTTCGGCCTCCCGGGTTCTAGACGGGTCCGCTGGTGCGCGCAGGGCGGCTGTGCGGACGGCGGCCCCGGGGGGGGGGGCCTGCGCGACCACGCGTGCGCGGCACCCCGTGCATGGGCGCGCTCCTAAGGGGGCCGGATGCGAGCTCTACCCCTACCCCCCACGATTTCCGAGGGGAAGGATTTCGGAGGGGAGCGAAGTGAGATCCCACCCTCCCCCTCAGAAATCGTGGGGGGTAGGGGTATAGGGTTCGCATCCGGCCCCCCAGCTCCTGCCTGTGCCGACGCCCCAGGGAGGATCCTGCTCGCCAGGACTCCCAGGTGGGAGCCGACGGGGGGTCCGAAGGGTGGCCCAGCACTGGTTGGGGCGAGCAGGCGAGGGAGGGCGAGGTGCGAGGCTCTCGGCTCGGAGCAGTTTCTCTCATGCCTTCTTTCGGAGGCCGGGGGGACCCGCGCCTCCCCCCCCCCTCCTTCCGGCCCTCCTCCCTCCTCTCTCATCCCCCTGCTCTTCCCTCGGGGGCGGCAAAGAGGGGGGTGATGACTAGGGGGGGTTGGATATCATGATATTTCCCCAGACTTCGTGGCGCCTCTTCTTATTTCATTACGTCCCTGGCCCCCCCGCTGGGCCGCGCACATGCCGCCGGTCATGATTTGCACCCCCCCCTCGTGGACATCCCCCTCTTGGCCGCTCCCGATGCTCTTCCCCGAGCCTCCCGGCCGAGGTACACGAGCGAGGTCGGCTCGGGGAGAGTGCCCTAGTGTTCTTCGTGCTCGTCGGATGTTCTTGTGCATCCGGGGGGAGGGTGCCATCGGTGCTCGGGGTGCTTTGGCCGTCGGAAGGTCTCATGTTCTTGAAGGATGTTATTATGTCCTAGGTCTGGCCGTACCCCTACGGGTCCAACCGACGCTGAGGTATCGGACACCCCCGCTGGGGCTCAACAGGCTGCGTGCGTCCTGCAAGTTCTAAAACCTACAGCCGCCTGGGCGGCTTGTCAGAAATATGACCTGCAGGTGTCGGATAAACATGAGGCTGCCTACGATACGGCCAGAAGACTTTAGCACAGCGTGTCGCGCCGCCGCTTCTGGCCCACCACGGTTCGGCGCGATACGATAAAACCATCGGGCGGGGCTAGGACGAAGATACATCCGTTCCAGAGCGTTCCAGGACGCTCTCAGAGCGTTCGGGAACGCTTTGAGTAGGCCGCGGCACGAGCTGGCGGATCTCAGAGATTGTCGAGTTATCTTCACCCGAATTGCCGCCGTCTTGGCTTCGTCTGAAAACCACTTCCCAGTTCCCAAGCGTCCACGTCCCGAGCGGTTTTCCAGCCGCCTCCCGCACCGCGGAGCGGAGCGAGGCGCCATGCGCCCGCATAGAGCACAGCGTAACGCCACGGACGCCGCCGCGGCAGTCTGGGCCAAGGGTCCTGGCGGTAGCCGTTCGGACCCAGGTGGGCGCGAGGCCGGGCCAGCCGCGCTTGCGCGCGCGCGAGCCTCGGCAGCCCTCGGCACCTTTCGGGCGGGTGGCAGTGGGGGCCGACCGAAACGGCGGGTGAACAGGAGGGCCTCCCGAGGGCCCTTCCCTTCGCCCGCCGTCTGCCCTGAGAGCCGTCGTTGTGAAGCAAGTGCGACGCCAGGATCTCAGGGCAGGTCACCGCCCCGTCACCACCCGCCCGACGTGCGGCCCTTGCGGCGGCCGCGCCGCCCATGCCGCCGCAGGCCCGCGGCGTGGCCGCCCCTCTCGGGGCCTGACGGCCTCGAGGGGGACTCTGCGCCGAGGCGCGGGGGCCCACCGATGGCCGCCGCGGAAGCCCTGGGCTGGGCCGCCGCGCAGCTGGGGGGTGCGCTGGGGATGCAGGGCTGCTGCTGCAGTGCGGCGGAGGACCAGCCCCTGATCGCTCCTCCTCGCTCCTCCTCGCTCCTCCTCGCTCCTCCCCCTCCGTCCTCCTCCTCCTCCTCCCCCTCCTCCTCCTCCTCCCCCTCCTCCTCCTCCTCCTCCTCCTCCTCTTCCTCCTCCTCCTTATCCTCCTCCTCCTCCTCCTCCTCCTCCTCCTCCTCCTCCTCCTCCTCCTCCCACTCCTTCTCCTACTCCTACTCCTACCCCTCGCTCCTCCTCCTCCTCCTCCTCCTCCTCCTCCTCCTCCTCCTCCGGCTGGCTTCTTCTCCTCCGCCTGGATTTCGCAGAGGCTGGGGTAAACATCGGCAACTTGGGCTTCGAGCCTGGGAACGAGCCCATCCTCGGAGGTATCTGGCGCAGAATGCAGGCAAAGGTGTTCTGCAAGTTGTTTCCGAGCAGTTGACGCAAGCTGAAGGATTGTTCTTGGGTGGGAAGAAGATTTTCTCGGCAGCTGCTCTCTGGGACCTACCGAAGTACTATTCGTATGTTGACTGTTAGCTTTGGAGAGGCCGCGCCATTGAGACAAACTTATTGGACTCTGTGGGAGCCAATGTCAGCAATCAGTACCAGGCGTCCTGCATAGTGGCCACTCTTGCATCAGCCCTGCCCGCAGGTTGCCCGTTGAGATGTATACCAGCAGGATGTTGGACTGCTCCCTCTGCTGTGCAGCTGTATTTGTTGCCACCAATTGACATCTGCGTGGCCCAGAACCGACGATGTGCATCGATGACTTTATGATGGCCACAACAGCAAGCCAAACACATTGATCGCCGATTTAGCCACGGCCTCAGCATGTATCAGTCGAGCGTCGTCTATCTTCGCTGTGCCATCGCCAAGCGTAGGGCTGTTGTTGAGGCGTCCACGCCCGAGATCCAGGCCGATCTTGAGACCAGGTTCGATCAGTGGGTGGTCCTCAGGCCAGGACGGCCGAGCCAGCTGCGACAAACAGGCGCTTTCACCGCAGGAGCCACACTAATCAGGAGCAAGAGAAGGAATCCACTCAAGAGACGAGGGGTGGAGGTGAAGAAGCGCCTGCTTCGTTTGCGTGCCCTTCGTGCTGCAGGAGCTGACACGAAGACAGTCTGGAACACTGGCCTACAACATGCTTGATATTGGCCTATAAGAGCCTGTATGCGCCAGGCTGGGTACATGCCCACATAGAGCAGGAGTTCTCGGACGCCTGCTATCTCTTTTTGAACGCAGCTGGCTCGAAGTGTGCTACAGGATCCCCAGCCCATGCCTGGCCGTGCTCGAGGACCCCACTTGAATAGCTGCCCCGGGCCCGCGCATACGCATATACTGTAGCCTGATCGCGTTTCCAGCCACCCCAGACCCCACCGAATCGTAGTTCCGACTTCCTGACACCAGACAACTAGCCTGTAGTGTGTTGGAACTGCCCTTTCTGGAATGGAGTCGCAGAAGGGATCTTCTTGGAGCTGCTTTCCTGAGCTTAGCCAGAACAGGTTGGACGTGTTCTAGCCCGTGTCTGGTTACAAGCAAGGAAGGGATGCCTACCCCGCTCGCAACCACCTCTCCAGCTCCACTTCGGAAACAACTGTTTGACGCGTGGCAGGAGCAGTTGGCCGACGAGGCAGCCCGCAAAATATTAGCTGCTTCAGGTGACCTTTCACATACCAGAGCAGTTCTTGCCGACAAGGTTGACCAAGCAGGAGAGAAGCATGCGGATCTCTTCACTGACCCAGTTGATCTGGACCCCGTGCAGGTTGAAAGAGGCAGTGTACGGCACATACTTTGTATGTACATGCGGACCCCCCGTGGACCGTTTATAGCCCAGAAGCTCCTTGAGTGCCACAGTTCTGCAGTGCTCAGAGAAGAATGTCTTGAAACTGGTGCTGTACAATCACTGAGTAAGCCCTGAGCTTTCGCCGAATGTGCGGGCTTTCCCGCACCCTCGCTTTCTTTCAAGGTCCCGCGCCCCAGATGTTATAAACTTCCTGAGTTTATATCAAAGAGGAACAAGAGAAGACAAAACAAACTATGTCCCGTGCCCCAGAGGCTTAGGTTTGCATGAGGCTGTGCTTTGGCCCCGCGACCGGCTCTCCCCGAGGAGGTCTCTGTTGGCGGGATTGATTTCGACGGCAGTGTGGCCAAAGTCGGCCACACTTGCTTTCCCTCCCCTGGCTGGGCGCTTGTACGGATCGATGCCGAAGGTTTGGAGGTCAGGTGCCTATCTGGCCCAGTGGGCAGTGCGGTTGCCCCCACCCCCCCAGCTGCCGAGTTCGCGGCCTACTCAGCAGCGGGCCAGTTTCGTCACGTTTCGCGTGTTCACGCCGAGTTCAAAGGTGTGGCCCAGATCCACGGTTACCCTAACCCGCCCAGTAGCAAGAATTTGTTTGATGGAGTAGGTTCGGTAGCCAGGTTTAGTGAAGCTAGGCGAGTTGGGGTTTCCCGGGACCTCAGGACCTCAAAACAATAATCTGACCAGTGGTTTCACGCGTCAGTACACGATGCCGCATATCGAACTACCAAGTTTTCGGCAGGCAATTTTCCCCAGCCATCCCAGGCTGATAGGGAAGCCAAGCAGCAGCTCGACACGAGTGAACGGAGCGAGTCCTTCAGTATGTGCCCAAGGCCTTGCCCATGTGGCCTGCTATTGGTCCCAGGGATGGTGGGCAAAGGGCTGGAAGCCCCCACCATGGCGACCAACCCAGCTGCGGGAGCTCGCTCGATCGCACTCGACTGGCAAGGCAGAGCCAGCCAGAGGGGGAGCCCTCCTCTGGCCCTTGGGGCTGCGGCGGCCCCTCCCCCGCCCCCGATCCCCTTGTAATAACCCGGATTCGTGTCGAGCACGTTTAGAGTTGGCAGGGAATGCGATGGCTCTGCTGTACCTCGGAGGAGGAAAAGGCACCCATACCTCTACCCCCTCGCCCGTTTCCCCTTTCGGAGCCTCCTAGGAGACCCTCGTCGCCGCCGCTGGATTCGCCTCAACATTTTGGTCAGAACGCACCCCGGGAGTGGCCCGGGAAGTAAGGTATCGGTACTTCTTAGTTTCCCCAGTCTCTGCCATTCGCGACGCTTGGATGCCAAGTCAAAGAGTTGACAGTGCCAAGGAGAACTGCCCTGGCAATGCTGCAGCCTTGGCCAAGCTCGCGGCGCTGAAGCCCAACTGTCACAAGCTCGAAGTTGTTGAAAGAATTCCTGACGACAGCTTCATTGCTGCATGTTCTGAATGGGGTAGATACTCCGAGTGTATTCTGAAGAGCCTCCATATCAGTTTCCCAGAAAGTTCGGATCCACGTTTTTGATGCGCCTACGAGCGCCTTCAGAAGTGCAGGCATCCCAAGGCTTGAAAGAACATCCCTGTGATCGTCAAGCCCCCCATTCCTCCTCTTCCTCCTCCTCCTCGTCCTCCCCCTCCTCCTCCTCCTCCCTCCTCCTCCTCCTTCCTTCTCTTCCTCCTCCTCCTCCTCCTCCTCCTCCTCCTCCTCCTCCTCCTCCTCCTCCTCCTCCTCCCCCTCCTGGGAAGGGAAAGCTTCGGAGGAGGACAATGAACACATACTTCTACCCGTCGCCTCCGCTGGATTCGTGGATTCGCCTCGACGCCTGTTGCGCAGAACGCGCCCCGGGAGAGGACCGGGGAGTAGCGGTATCGGTACCTTTCGGTTTGAGGCCGCCCAGGTGGATCCCAAGGGTGTCCGCGGTTCGGTCGGCTCAGCTGCTTCGCAGAAAAGGAGCCGTTTTGGGCCCCCCAAAGGGGGCCTTTCAGGTCCCAAAAAGAGGCCTCTAGTGCCCGAAAAATGCACCTTTGCTTCCCCCCCCCCGCGACTGGCTTTTGTGCGGACCGTTGGGTTCTTGTGCGGCCCGTTGGGTTCTTGTACGGCCCAGCGCGCGGACCTTACTGCGGCCCGCGCTGCTCCTTCATTTAACAGTAATGTGTAAAGGTTTCTTTTCTTAGCTCTGGACACGTTGGTCTCCTTAAGGGCTTGCGTTCCCGCCCAGAAAAAGGTGGCCGCACAAAGGACCATCAGGAGGCGCGCTGGAAGCAATCTAGTAGTAGTTGTGCCAATCTTCAATGTATCATTCAAACAATGCAGTTTTTGAAGCAACGTGCGAAGCCCAGCTGCATATCCGAGGGCGTGTGCACCGCTGGAAACATGGTTCGAGAAAAGGGCTCGAAACAACCGTCCTCCTGAGCAGCACGATCATCATCATATTCATCCTCATCCTCCCCGTCATGATCGTCCTCCCCTCGTCTTGCACTTGTTAACATCACATGCGTAATCTCCCTTCATCCCTCTTCCTTGTCATCATCACCCTGGCCCCCATACTCCGTCTCCTGGCTCCTCACTCCTACTTTTTTTCCGCTCCTCCTCCTCCTCCTCCTCCTCGTTGTTCATTGTTCCTCCTGTCCTTCGCGCTATGCTCCTCCCGCTGCATGCTCCTGCTCCCTCCATTCCTGCTAACTCCTCCTGCTGCCTAATTACCTTTACGTCGGCTCCTCCTGCTGCATGATCCTCCTGCCTCCCCCTCTTCCTCGGCTCCACTTCATCCACCACTACATCCTTCTGCCTCCTCCTGCTCCTCCTCCTCCTCCTTCTCCTCATCCTGCCTCCCACTGCCTTCTCCTCATCGTCGTCGGCCTCGTCCTCGCCCTCAGCTTAGTCCTCCTCCCCAACCCCCTCCTCCTCCTCCTCCTCCTCCTCCTCCTCCTCCTCCTCCTCCTCCTCCTCCTCCTCGTCACCATCAAATAGTCATCGTCATCGGCATCACCATAGCCATCATCGGAGTGGGGAACATAGTCATAATCATCATCGTCGTCGTCATCAGCAGCAGCATCGCCACCATCATGGTGACCACCACCACCACCACCATCACTTTCATCATCATCATCATCATCATCATCATCATCATCATCATCATCATCATCATCATCATCATCATCATCATCATCATCAT
The DNA here is from genome assembly GCA_963575745.1 of Prorocentrum cordatum. Classification (NCBI taxonomy): domain Eukaryota; class Dinophyceae; order Prorocentrales; family Prorocentraceae; genus Prorocentrum; species Prorocentrum cordatum. Next base: position 961,373 of record CAUYUJ010006668.1, read on the forward strand.
TATCATCATCATCATCATCATCATCATCATCCTCATCCTCATCCTCATCCTCATCATCACCACCATCATCGTCATCATCACCAGCAGCATCATCAGCATCATCATTACCACCACCACCATCATCATCATCAGCATCATAATCACCATCACCATCATAACCATCATCGTCACTCAGCAGCATCGTCGTCATCGCCATCGTCGTCGTCATCGGCCTCGTCGTCGTGCTAACCAAATTCAGGCTCAGCATCAGCATCGGCACCATCAGCAACATCAGCAACAACATCATCATCAGCAGCATGATCGGCATTAGCACCAACACCATGCTCGTCCTCATTTCTTGATCCTCCTCATCCTCCTCGTCCCCCTTCTCCGTCAGCAGAATGTCCCGCCTCTGCGGATGGGGCGGCCAGTTTGCAAGTCGCGTGGCCGCTCAAGGAGGAGGAGGAGGAGGAGGAGGAGGAGGAGGAGGAGGAGGAGGAAGAGGGGGAGGAGAACGACGAAGAGGAGGAGGAGCAGCAGCAGCAGCAGCAACAAGAGGGAGAGGACATGGAGGAGGGAGGTGGAAGGGGGAGGACGGAGGTGAGAGGGAGAAGGGGGCCTCAGGAGGCTTCCCAAAGGCCCCAGGACGCTCTTCGGAGGGACCCAAGAGGCTCTATAGGCGTGCCCAAGAAGCCCTTCAGGATGGCCCAGGGCTCTTCGGGGGGGCAGGACGCTGTTCAGGGGGGGGCCAGAGGCTCTTCAGAGGCCCTCCCCCCCAGAAGCTCTTCGGGGGACGCCCAAGAGGCTCTGCAGAGGTCCCACGGCGCTCTTCAGAGGCGCTGCAGAGGCCCCAGGAGGCTCTTCAGAGGCCCTGGTGGGCTCTTCAGAGGCCTCAAGAGGCTCTTCAGGGGGCGCTTTTCAGGGAGCGCAAGAGGCTCTTCAAAGCCCCCAATAAGTTCAACAGAGGCCCCAATAGGCTCGTTAGAGGCCCCGAGAGGCTTTTCAGAGGCCCCAAGACGCTCTCCAGGGGGCCCAAGAGGCTCTTCAGTGAGCTTTCAGGGGGCCCAGAGCCCCAAGACGCTCTTCGGGGGGCCCAGGAGCTCTCCAGGGGGGCCCAAGGGGCTCTTCAGGCTCTTCAGACCATGCTTCAACGTGCTCGAGGAATCATTTACTCCAGAGAGCCCCTGGCCGTACTAAAGCCCGCCGGGCTGACAAAAAAGCCCATCTGGCCGCGGTCGAACCTGGTCTCCCCCGCCCCTTCATCGCCCCCCCTTACCGTCGGCCCGGAGTAGTGGGTCGACCCTGCCAGATCAAGGGTGTCTTTGTGTCCCGTGTCTCGCGACCCGTGTCTCCTGCATTCCTGTGGCAGTGTGGCCCTCGGAAGGGTCTCGAGTCACTCGCCCGAGCAACGGCGGCACTCCTCAAGCGCTGCGCCAGATCAGTCTGCAGCAGGGAGCCAGCCATGCCCTTCTCGAGGGCGGCCACCGCCTGCTGGCGGCCGCTCCGCCGACCTGTTCCTGGTTGCTACTCCTCGTCCTTTGTGTTCTTCTGATTTTGCTCTCTCCTCCTCCTCCTCCTCCTCCTCCTCCTCCTCCGTCCCTCCTCCTCCGTCCCTCCTCCTCCTCCTCCTCCTCCTCCTCCTCCTCCTCCTCCTCCTCCTCCTCCTCCTCCTCCGGCTGTAGACAGCGCCCGAGCAACGGCGGCCCTCCCGCCCGACGCTCAGAGTCGCGCGGCGTCGGCCGCCTCGCCCCGCCGGGGCCGGCTGCCGACGCGGAGCGGGCCGTCTGCCGAGGCGGCGGGGAGTCTCCAGGAGGCCCCACGCAATCAGACACCCGACGCCGATCTTCCACCACCACCACGACACATTGTTTTTTTCTGAAGTCTTCTAAGATGCTTGGGTTTTTTGGGGGCCAAGATCCTCTCATGTCTAAGTCTGCCATCCCGGGCCTCTTCCTGACCACTAGGGGGCCAGGAACAATTGGAAACGAGCACAATTAGAAACGAGCACGATTAGAAATGAGCGACGTGTACCATTAATAGGACAGGGTAGGAGAGAGGATGGGGAGGTCCTCCTCCTCCTCCTCCTCCTCCTTCTCGTCCTCCTCCTTCTCCTCCTCCTCCTCCTCCTCCTCCTCCTCCTCCTCCTCTCTTTCCTACCCATGGTTGTGGTGGTGGAAACGCGGCTCATAGTTTTCTCATGACGTGGGCCCCAGGAGTCTGGGCCCCTTCCACGGGACAAGGCGTTGTTTGATGGTCTCCAGTCGTTGTTTGATGGTCTCGAGGCACGGTGAGTGTCCCTGGAGGCCTCAACAAAATCGAAAGACGTCCCGCCATAACTGTTGTCCCGACGCGGGGCGGCCTCGGAAGCATGACAAGCGCCATGGAGGGCCGCCGTTGCTTCGGCAAGCCCACCTCCCAAGGTCAATTTCGATCCGATCGATCTGATTAGATATTGGCTCTGTCCAGCCTCATTCGATTCGATTTCGCTCTTCGGGCGCTCCGGTGCGACTCGATGCTGCACGGCGCCGCTGTGCACCCCGGCACCTGCGACCCGATCCAATTTTCCGGCCCCGTGCAGATGCGGCCCGAGTCGCTATGCACAAGCCGACGCGACCCGATGCTGCCGATCCGACGCTGCCTGCTCCCGCCTCCGAGAGGAGACCTCCCCCGCCGACCCCGCGCTCCTCGCGGCCAGCGGCGGCGCCGCTGCCGCCGCGGAGGAGCTCGCCGTGGCAGCGGCGCCGCCGCGCGCCCGGTGCTGGGACGAGCGGCCCCCGGCCGCGGCTGCGGCGGCCGGCCAGGACGCCAGAGGAGGAGGAGGAGGAGGAGGGGGAGGAGGAGGAGGAGGAGGAGGAGGAGGAGGAGGAGGAGGAGGAGGAGGATGAGGAGGAGGAGGAGGAGGAGGAGGAGGAGGATGGGCCTCCGTCGGCATCCCCGTGTGGGGCTCCCCGCCTCTGGGAGGCGTGTCTGGGGTAGGTTACCTCCACCCTCCTCGAAGCTGTGAGGCGCGCGCGCGCGCTGGCGGCCGGCTCCGCGCTGCGTTCCGGGAGCGAGGCAGTGACGCGCGCGTTTCGCGAACGCAGGGTGCAGTTCAGTAGCGCTATCGTCCAGGGCGGGCTCGAGCTGAGCCCGAAAATCGGCCGCGGATCGGGAGACAGGGACCCTGACGAGAAGATCCACCATGGCCCCGCAACTGCGTGAAGGCTGGCGTGTACAAAACTGTTTTCGAATGAATGTATAATGTGTTCTTAATTCATTAATCGGGGGTGGGCAGAACCCCCAACAGTGACACGTCGATCAGTGAATTGTCCGTTTTCGGTTCTCGAGATGGCGCCGTGGCCATTATTTTCCAGGTTTGCGCCCGCCAGGTTTGGGCCTCGAGTCGTTTTCACTGAACCGCGTTTTCCTAAAGGGGGTCTGCCCATCCCCGAATGAAGTCCATGTCATCCTTCTCTCTTGTGCTCGCGCCTTTGGGGGCCCCGCTGGGGAGCCCTCGTGACCGCGGCTGGCTTCGCCTCGAAGTTCTGGTCAGAGCGCACCCCTGGGAGAGTTCCGAGAGGGACCTCATGGCACTGCTATCGGGAGGCGGAGGAGGAGGAGGAGGAGGAGGAGGAGGAGGAGGAGTCGGCGGCGGTGGCGGCGGAGGAGGAGGAGGAGGAGGAGGCAGGAGGAGGAGGAGGAGGAGGAGGAGGAGGAGGAGGAGGAGGCAGGAGGAGGAGGAGGAGGAGGAGGAGAGGAGGAGGAGGAGGAGGATGAGGAGGAGGAGGAGGAGGAGAGGAGGAGGAGGAGGAGGAGGAGTCGGCGGCGGTGGCGGCGGAGGAGGAGGAGGAGGAGGAGGCAGGAGGAGGAGGAGGAGGAGGCAGGAGGAGGAGGAGGCAGGAGGAGGAGGAGGAGGAGGCAGGAGGAGGAGGAGGAGGAGGCAGAAGGAGGAGGGTCTCCCCAGGACGGGGCGCCCAGCATGAGGGCGGAGCGCAGCGAGCTGGAGGTGCTCCTGAAGGGCTTCGTGGCGGGCCTGGTCCAGGGGCAGACCCTCCCAGTGGTCACAGGCGGAGGGCTCGCGGAGGACTGCAGGCTCCGGGGGGGAGAGGTACCCATCGGTCCAGGTATCCTCCTCCTCCTCCTCCTCCTCCTCCTCCTCCTCCTCCTCCTCCTCCTCCTCCTCCCATTGGTGAGTCGGTCTTTCTGGATGCCCAGATTCCAATCTGCTTTCAGCGCCTTCCTACTTCAGGAGTCGAGTGGTCTTCCCTCTTCCCTCCTCTTCAGGAGGCGTGCGGGAACCCAGTCTATTTCCAACGCCTTTTCTACTTCATGGTTTCTGCCTACTTCTTCCGACCGATGGGTATCGGGGGCGGCAAAGAGGGGGGGGATGACTAGGGGGGGGTGGATCTCATAGTGGTGGCCATGATATTTTTCCAGATGTCATGGCGCCTCTTCCTATTTCAATACGTTCCCTGCCCCCCCCTGGGCCGCGCACATGTCGCCAGCCATGCTTTGCACCCCCCCCCGTTGGACACCCCCCTCTTGGCCGCCCCCGAAGATAGGCGCAGATATACATAAACGCTGATGCTTCGGATGATGTCGGAAATTAAGCGAAGTGGATGTGGGTCGGACCATTTTGAAACATGGAAGCCCAGCGAGGTTCATGGAGTCTGCGACGTTTTCTTCGGATCTCCCTGGGCCCCTTGAAGGTTGTCGCTGAGCGAGAACCTGCTCTACTTCAGGCTGGAGACCTCGAGCGCCCTGCACGAGATACCGCTCAGGAACGTCCGGAGGGTCTGGCCCGGCCAGTGGATCGCGAAGAGCGCGGCCCCCGCGGAGCTCGACGACCTCTGCGACACGCTGGTGCTGCGGAACAACGAGTGCGTCACCTTCCGGATGCGGAGCGTGAAGGAGCGGTACGACCGAAATGGTGGCGGAAACGGTGATCTCAAGCCTGCGATTTCAGTTGATGATGGCAAGCCCGCGATGTTCGAAGGCCTGACGTACACGGCGAGCTGGCAGAGGAGTCGATTCGGATACTGCCAGAACTGCCAGCAAGGGGAGCCGGTTCGTGATTGGACCTCGCAGCCCATAAATCAACCAGAAACACGATACTTGTGAAAGTCTACTAATGGAGAGGAAGCGTGCTGCCAAATCATTTCCAGATGTTTAAACATGAGTTTCGTTTTAAACAAAAATGTTGCTTCAAAGAACAACATGCTTGGAACATGGTTAGAACATGTTTTACACATGCTAAACGCATCTTTAATTCAACGATCGAATTGTTAGAGCGTCCACTGTCATGGCATCCACAACACCATACCAGGTCTGCCGCAGCATGTGCTTTTCGGGTGACGGCAGTTCCAGTTCATTGACAGGGGCGGGAGAGGCGCCCCTCGTCAAACACCGCTAGGGGGCCACATGCGAAGCCTACCCCCTACCCCCCACGATTTCTGAGGGGGAGGGTGGGGGTGGGGGCAGGGTTCGCATGTGGCCCCCTGACCATTAAACCATTAATCCGCTGTAAATGAAGTCACTGGTCCGTCTCTGCCGCGTCCTGTCACGGAGTGCGCGGGTCACTCGAGCGATGTCGTGGTCGCCTCTCTGTCCGAAACCAAAAAAAATAAACCAGGTCCCTCTGAGCCCAGTCTGCCAATGCCCGAGCTATCGAGCACAACAGGCTTGAGATCGTCCAACCCGCCGTGTTGCGGGTGGGGCCGAGGGCGGGCCGGGGCCGAGGAGAGCCCGCCCCCGTCCGATCGGGCGCCGCCGCCTGGGGTGGCCGAGCGGGGCCCACCCGAGGCCAGACGAGACACCCCGGCCGTTGGTCGGCACGATCGGAATGGGTTCGGAAAGAGCGAGGGTCTACGTCTCCTGGTCCTGAGTCGGGCCTGTCCCTCTACAGGAGGGGTGCTCAAAAATAGTTAAACAAAAGTTTGGGGATGATTTGTTCAGCACTTTTGGACCGTTTGTGGGCACTTGTGGACGATGTTTAATTGTTCGTCCACAACCCTCCTGTAGGAGGACAGGCCCGACTGAATCCTAGTCCTAGATGGGGTCGGAGTAGATGGAGTCGGAGGATCGCCCCGCCTCGCAAATGCATCGGCGACGCATCGGCGATGCGGCTCGATGTGGGGCCCAGTTTTGCACCACGCCGGCGTCGCCGATGCACAGCCGACGTCGCCAGTGCATCGCCGATAGATCGGCGATTTGGCGAGATTCTCCGACCGCACCTACTAGGACCCTATCTAGGAGGCCCCTCCTCAATGGGGACGAAGACAAACAGCAGTTCTTCTCCCTTTTTGAACAGGATTCGCTGTCCGCGTCGCCGCGGGCGTCGCCCATTCGAGACACAAGCTCGCCTGCCCAGTGGCGGCCGCTGCCAGTTTTGGACAACATTTGCTGTTGGCCATCGAGCCCATTCGTTCCTTCCCCACTGCGGGCGTGCCAGAAGGAGCGCGACGACTTCGCCAAGTGCGTGCAGGTCTTGATCCTCGCCCTGGACGCGTGAGCCGAGCCGCCGGCGCGAGCGCGCCCAGAAGCGCACTGCGCGGGGGGCGGCGCTGGCGAGTGCCGGCCTCCGGACTCGCGACGTTGTCCCCTGCCGACCTCCGAGCGGGCGCCCTTCTCCTTCTCACTCCCCCCTGCTCGTCCTCACCCTGATCCTTCCTCCGTCCCTCTCCTCCTCCTCTGTTCGTCCTACCCCTCGCTTGTTCCTCCTCCTCCTTCTCCATCCTTGTCCCTCGTGGATAAGTCCCCGCTGTCGCACCCCCGAGCGTGTCGTCAGGGCTGGCCAGGAGTTTCGCCTAGGAATTCGTCGCCGATTATGACGTTGAGCCTGACCTGATTTGTAACATCAATGTGGGTTGAGGGGTGGTAGTTTTCAACAAAAGGCTCTCTCGCCTCTGCCCCGAGCACATTCGTTTTAAATATTGCAGCAGTTACCGAGAGGGCGTCATTTTGAAAAAAGAGCTCTCGCCTAAGCGCCGCGCACGTTTGTCGCAGAAGCTGGCAACATCTACGAGGATGGAGGAGCGGTTTTCAAAACCGAGCTCTCTCTCATCAGCGCCGCTCACACACGCCTTAAACAAGGATGAAGCGGGTTGTTTTCAACGTGTAGCTCTCGCCTTCTCGCCGCGCACATCCGTCTTATGCGTTCGCAACGGTTATAATCATGGAGGGCGGCTCCCTTTCAGAAGGGGGCCATCGCCCAAGCGCCGCGCGCACTGTTCCTGAAGCTTGCCACAAGTACAGGAATGGAGGGCGGCTCCTTAGACTGGGGTGATCTCTTGACACCTTCTTTAAGACGAAGGCCAGCATGTTAAACACGTGTCACAGCCGCACGACCGAGCACCGCGCGCGGGCCGCCGCTCCTGCACGGGGCGCCGCGCTGCGGTGGGGCGATCTCCGCCGCCTGCCCGTGCAGCGCGACGAGCAGCGCGAAGGTCTCGGCGTCGGCCCCGAAGGGGCCGCCGCCGGGAGCGGGTTCCGCCGCCGCCTGGCACGACCGCGGCATCGCGCGCCCCACCTCGGCCTCCCCGCTCGTGGCGACAGCGGCACCGCTGGTGCGCAGCATGCCGCACCGCGGGACGGCAGGGCCAGGGCCCGACTGCGCTGCACTGCTCAGCTGCTTCTCCGCGGGCGTCGTCTTGGGCTGCTCCGCGACTGACTCTGCGGCGTCGTGGCCCGCAGCCAGCCTCAGCGCTGCGCCAGCACCCAGGCGAGGCCCCCGCTGCGCCGCCTTGGGCCAGAAGGGCGGCCAGGACGGGCGCGCATGCCGCAAGCCGCATCCCCAACCACGGGCTCGCCAAAGACCGCCTCGATCTGCCCCTGCATCTGCTTGATCTGCATCTCGGCTCCTTGACGAGCCTCTTGACGAGGTTGCCCGCTGAATCAGCAGCCCGAGCGCGCCGCTGCCGCCGCGAGGCCTCGCTGCTTCCACCCAGACGCCAAACAACAGGGGCGAGTCCAGCTGCCACCGTCATGCCATGAGCAAGTCAATCCAACTGAGCCCCAACTTGCGGAGCCACCTTGCTAAGAACCAGCGGCTAAGGGTGCCAGGCACCAGGCATGAGGATCAAAACGGCTACGGATGGGGGAGGGGGGGATGATGAGGAGGAGCAGGAGCAGGAGGATGAGGAGGATGAGGAGGAGGAGGAGGAGGAGGAGGAGGAGGAGGAGGAGGAGGAGGAGGGAGGGGAGGATGACGAGGGGGATGGAGAGAGCTTGCTGGAATATTGTGCTGTCCTTCTTCCGCCCAGGTCAAGGTCAACCCCACCCTCTCTAGCCAGAAAGTCGACGACGCGCAGAGGGGCTTCTTCTTGCGCAGTCCGGGGCCTACTGCGGCAATGGGCCGATTGCTCCGCAGGAGGAGGAGGGGGAGGGGGCGGCGGCAGGGAAATGGAGTAGGAAGGAGGAGGAGGAGGAGGAGCACGATTTTGGGGAGGAGGAGGAGGAGGAGGAGGAGGAGGAGGAGGAGGAGGAAGATGAGAGGGGGGGAGACCGAGAAGGGATAGAAGGATGCAGGATGTCGGTTGGCCTTCATCCGCCGGCGTGCCGAGCGCCCCTCTCGGTGCCGTGCCCGCGCCAGAGTGCGCCATTGCCCGTCTTGACTCGCAACACGTGTCGTGCTCAAAACGTCCGTGTCGATGCGTCTCGTGTTGGCTCAACGTATTGGCCTTCGTTCTGGCTAACGTATCGCGTCAGACCTGCGTTTTCGGTCTACGTGTGGAGCTCCGTATCTATACGCTGGGTGTTGCGTGTTGCGTATCGATGCAGCTATCCGGGCAAATGGGGTCGGAGGATCGTTCCGCATCCCCGATGCATAGCCGATGCGGATGGATGTGGAGCACGATTTGCTGCACGTCGCCGTCGCGGATGCGTCGCCGACGTCGACGATGCATCGCTGTTGCATCGCCGGTGCATCGCCGGTACATCGCCGATGCCATCGCCGATGCATCGCCGACGTATCGGCAATGCGGCGCGATCCTCCGACCCCATCTTGTTCGACCCTATCCAGGAGGCCTCTATCTTCAGATTGGCAGGCAGTTCGATGCTATAGTGTTTCTACATTGTTTGGCAGCTCGGGCACGTTTCGGGCCCCGGACCGTCAGCCATGAGTCAGGGGTGAAATTCGGTCCCGGACGGACCCCGGCAAGGGTCTGGGACGAGAGATTTATACGATCTGGGCCGAGGAGGGGGAGGGGCGAGGGTCGGGGCGGACGACACCATGGGGTGGGCGGCGAAGGGGGGACCATACGCGCTGGCTGCGGAGAAGTAGCGGCTGCCGAGCCCGAAGCGCCACACGGGGGGCGCCGGAAGAGCCGGGCCCGCCGCGGGGAGGCGCCACAGGGGCGCTCTGGGGCGGCTCTGCCGCCGCTCGCAGCGCCACTGCAAGAGCGCCCCGAGGTGCAGACGCCAAGACCCTCCGGATGCGGGCAGGGCGGCTCACGGCAACGCTCAAGCGCGCGGCGGTGGCGCACGCGAGTGTGCGACGGCAGGTGCGCCCGCTTCCCCACTGGCTGCAGCCGCCGCGCCGCCGCGCTGCTCCGTAACCATGTGTTCTTAGTTGCTGTTTTTGTTGAGCGGGCTGCTCCGTTGCCATCCCGCCTCCGCCACCCTTCCCTCGTCGCCACGGCTGGATTCGCCTCGGCAGCTGGGTCAGAATGCGCCCATGCGGAGGTCCTGGGAGCAGCGGCTTTGGTACTTTCTGCTTTCCCGCGTGCCCTCCGCTTCCTCCCCCTCCCTCTCGCGCTCTGCCTCCCGCTCGCGCTCTACCTCCTCCTCCTCCTCCCGCTCGCGCTCGGCGTCCTTGGCCCTTCGGTCGCTCCCTCGGTAATTAGCGTGCGCTCGGTTTCCTTGGTTCTGCGATCGCTCCCTCGATCGTTTACCCGCCCCCTTCTCTCTTTCCCTCGCCCGTTCTGCTGCCTTCCTGTCGCAACCAGACCTTGAACCTTGAACCCTGAACCTTCCGCTCCTCCTCCTCCTCCTCCTCCTCCTCCTCCTCCTCCTCCTCCTCCGCATCCCCCTTCGTTGAAGCGCGGTTGAGCCCGCCTTGCCCTACTTCGACCGAGCGAGGTCCCAGCACCACGGGATGGTTTGCAAAACCATGGCGTCGGGGGTCCGGGTTATCTTCTCGCGGAATTGAGCTGCATCAGCAGGTTGGCCCTCCCCCCTCCCCTCCAGGTGGTGTTGATGAAGCAAATGTTGCTTCTTTGATGTGCTCGGCTGCGCCCGCAAGAGCTGGCGCCAGGCGGTACGCTGTTTCCGTTCACGTAGGACTGCTCGCAGCTTCGTGCCGTTTTCCTCTGGTTTTGCTGCTGGTTTTCGGCCCTGCTGTGGTGTTTGAGCGGGGCGCTTCCGAGCGGGATCGGCCCTTGCGCGTCCTTGCGTCTCTATCGTCGGCTTGCTCCCTTCGTCCGCCTCCCCATCTCCTCCCTGCTCGTGCACGTGCTCCTCGTCTGAATGATCCGCGCCTTGAACCTTGAACCTCCTGCTCCTCCTCCTCCGCATCCCCCTTCGTTGAAGCGCGGTTGAGCCCAGCTTGCTTGTCCTGCTTCGGCCGAGTCTCCCAATTTCCCCTCGGAGCCAGTACTCTTGTACAACACTCGGGGAAGAGCCTCCGTGGTTGCGAGCGAACGCACCTCAGGGAAGAAGAAGATGCGTGCGCACGCCACTCTCGGTGTTCACGCGCTACGGCCCGCCTCACCCCCAAACGACAGCCATCCTCCGCACCCTCGCGATCAGACAATTGCGGAGGCGTGGCGGTACCGGACCCTCTCCGCCGCACTCGGCACGGAGCTCGGGGCGCCGGGCCGCCAGGCAGGTCCAGGCCTGTTTGCCGGACCGCGAAGAGGACGCCACCTACGACCGCGCGGCCACCCCGCACCACAGCGAGCCATGCCCCCCACCCGTGCCCCCGGCACGCGCGCCCAACTATAGCGGGGCCCGGTGGCTCCCACGCCGCGGCTGTGCTGCCCCCGTCTGCGTGCTGCTTGCCTGCCTGCCTGCTTGCCGTCCTCCCTTCCCCCCCCATTCCTCCTCCTCGTGCTGCTGTCTCCTCTTGGGCCCTGTCGACGCGCAGCGTTTTGACTTCCCTGTTCCCCCTCCCCCTTCCTCCCTCTCTGCTCTCGCGCGCCCTTGCTCCCCCCTTGGCCGGTCTCAGTTGTACCTAGACCTGCTACTGCACCATCTGCAGGAGCCATCTGGCGCCCACTATCGCTTACACATTGCGCCGGCAAGACTGCTGACAACTCCGCTCACGTGTCCTCCGTCGTCCCTCTCGTCGTTCGTCCTTCCCTCTCCTGCTCGGCCTCTCGTTCCCGCTCGTCGCGCGTCCCTCTCCGCTCTCGCGCGTCCTTCCTCCCCCCCTTGGCGGTCTCAGCTGTGTCCAGACTAGCCGTGGCAGTATCTACAAGAGCCATCCGGGCCCCACTTTCGTTTACACACTGCGCCGGCAAGAGTGCACGCAACTTCGCTCGCGTGTCCTCCGTCATCCCCCTCGTCGTTCGTCCCTCCCTCTCCTTTTCCTCGGCCTCTCCTCCCCACTCGTCGTGCGTCCATCTCTGCTCTCGTGCGTCCTTCCTCCCTCCCTTGGCGGTTTCAATTGTTTCCAGATTATTCACCCCACCTGTCAAAGTACTTCCAGGCACAACCGGCCATCCTGGGTGGACGCCGGCGCGTCGCACATTTGCTGGCAGACTCGCCCGTGGCTGCTCGGGACTCCGAGTCGTAAGCCTTCCAGGCGCAGGGTCAGCATAGTGGGCGGCCATCTGTCCGCGATCAGATCGGCCAATGTGCGTGCGCATCTGTGGCTAACAAAATCTGGTGAGGGAGATCTCACTGGGGGTCTCTTGTAAGAAGGTCCGAGTCCATTTCGCCCAGGTTGGTGGCAGCGAAGGGCGCATGTTGGAATTCGAAAGACAAGACAAACACGAAGCCGACAGGTTGGCTAAAATGGGTGATTCGATCAGAGGAAAAATCTTCGGTGCACGGTCTAGGCCAAGTCCTGCACGTCAAGCCACGTCAGCATCGAGTCCTGAGTGTAGCGAGATTATCTTCCTTTTGCTGTCGTCACGTTTTTCCTATCGGTGGGGTCGAGGACGAGGCAGGATGAGCAGGATATGGCCGACTGCGGCTGGTCACCGCACTGTGGAGTAGCGGATTTGGGGATTTCGACGCTGATTACGGTGGGAGCCTGTCAGCAGAGGCCAGCACACAACTCGAATAATATGAGTGGGCTGACGAAGTCGATGGGGGGCCAAGGTTGAAGTAAAGCGGGTAGTAAGTACCACTTAGAGCGGAGGGAGGGGGGAGACTAGGAGGAGGGAGGGGAGGGGGAACAGCATGTTGTGGCGCGCCTCGGCCCTTTTCGTTGCCGGCGGCAGGTGGCCGCGAGGTCGCGCATGGACACGCACTTGGCGGGCGCCTCGTCGGCCGGGCCTTGTCATCGTCCTCCGCCGCCCCGTCCTCCTCATCGTCGTCCTCCTTCTCCTGCTTTTCCTCCTCGTCCTCCGCCCGTTCATTCTCGTCCCGACCTTCCTCTTTCACCCGCCGCCGTCTGACCTTGGTAGTTGCTGTTCGTGTCCCCGTCCGCCTCCTTCCCTAGGCGGCGCCAAAGGCAGCTCGTCAGCGTGGGCTTTCTTGGCGCAGTCGCCGAGGAGGCCCGCCAGGATGGGGAGCAGAGCGGAACGGCTTGGAGCTCAAGTTTTCCTTCACGCTCCGCCTCCTCCGACCCATTTCCCTCCCCGCTTTGACCCAGGAGGGGTGTATCCACGTGCTCACTTGCATCATATTGATGTCCCGGCGTTTCACATGAGTCACAGACCCCACAGACTCCAGGCAAGATATGATGCCCGAGGGAGGGGCCCGGTCGCCCCCAGACTTCTGCACACAGTCCTGGCAGCAGCGAAGGCCGACATTGGCTGCTGAGCACGCTGCCTCGCCGGGCTCCTCCGGCACGGTCGCTCCTCGCCCTCCGCGTCTCGAGGGGGACGGTGGCGCTCGGTTGCGATAGCGCTGGTTGTGGCAAGAACGGCTTCTCTGGATACGCCTTGCCTCCTTCTCCGCTTTCGCGGGGCATGGCATCTGCATCTGGGCAGTGCCACGGCGCCAACTCTTCTCTTTCCCCTCTCTCCCTTGGCAGGCCCAGTTTCCTCCTCGGTCGGCCCTGCGTTCGTGGTCTTTTCCCCTGTCCCTCGCTTCGCCTTGTCGCTCGGGCCCGTCGCCGATCCCCTTCTCATCGCATCTTGTTGTAGTTGCCCAGGAGCTAGCGCTTGACCCTAGTCTGCGCCCACAAACAAAATCGCAGGCCTCCTCTCCACGGTTGGAGACGTTGTAGCAGGGCGCGCGGCGTGGAAGTACCAGATGAAAGGTCGTTGGCCGCGGCAGACCAAGCGGGACAATCATGTTAGGTTCCTCTCGTCGCCGTGGTCCTTTCGAACGGTTCGAGAGGGCAAGCAACGACACAGTCTCTCCTTCCCTTACTCCCACGCGCGTTGACGATGATCCTTGAATCCGGGGCGTTAAGCGAGTCGAATCCTCCTCGTCATCTCCCTGCGCCTTTTGGTCCGCCCCGTCTTCTTCAAGGCCATTCAGTACGCCCGCTGCGCAATTACTGTGGCCATCGTCGTGTCTTATATGCACATAGTAAATGCATATGCGCGTCATACATACATATACATACACCCGGGACTTCCCAGAAAGTTCCTCATACTGGGGGGGGGGCATTGCTGACTAGTATGGCATGGGCTGTGGCTTGATTTTGAAAAGTGGCTGAATCACGGTGATGTCCGGTATTCGGCAAATCTTGCAGAAGCCGGTCAGGGTACTTTGGCCATCGGAGAGGCCCGTCTGTCAGCGTGTCCGTGTGTGTGTCTGTGTTTGTGTGTGCGTGTGCGTGTGCGTGTGCGTGTGCGTGTGCGTGTGCGTGTGCGTGTGCATGTGCATGTGCATGTGCGTATGCGTGTGCGTGTGCGTGTGCGTATGCGTGGGCGTGGGCGTGGGCGTGGGCGTTGGCGTGGGCGCGGGCGTGGGCGTGGGCGTGGGCTTGGGCGTGGGCGTGGGGGTGGGTGTGGGAGGGGGTGGGGGTGGGGGTTGGGGTGGGGGTCAAGCTAGCCAGCTCGAGCGAGTCAAGCATGGCATGCCCATTCCCACCCGCCCTCCCACAACATAAGAAACAGTGATGGCACAACTGGGGGCTGCGCGGGCATTTCAGTGCGAGTGGAGGATACCCCAGGACACCGCATTGACGTCCGCGCGGGATGTGCGCCGCGTCCCATTCCCGCCACGCATTTCGCATCGTCGACGACAAGACTGGCCATGTTGAAAGGAACAACGGACACGTTCCGCCCTCCCACAACATAAGAAACAATGCTGGCGCAACTGGGTGCTGGCGCGTAGTGGTAGTAGTAGTAGTAGTAGTAGTAGTAGTAGTAGTAGTAGTAGTAGTAGTAGTAGTAGTAGTAGTAGTAGTAGTAGTAGTAGTAGTAGTAGTAGTAGTAGTAGTAGTAGTAGTAGTAGTAGTAGTAGTAGTAGTAGTAGTAGTAGTAGTAGTAGTAGTAGTAGTAGTAGTAGTAGTAGTAGCAGTAGTAGTAGTAGTAGTAGTAGTAGTAGTAGTAGTAGTAGTAGTAGTAGTAGTAGTAGTCGTAGTAGTAGTAGTAGTAGTAGTAGTAGTAGTAGTAGTAGTAGTAGTAGTAGTAGTAGTAGTAGTAGTAGTAGTATTCGTAACTGTAGTAGTAGTAGTAGTAGTAGTAGTAGTAGTAGTAGTAGTAGTAGTAGTAGTAGTAGTAGTAGTCGTAGTAGTAGTAGTAGTAGTAGAGTAGTAGTAGTAGTCGTAGTAGTAGTAGTAGTAGTAGTAGTAGTAGTAGTAGTAGTAGCGTAGTGGGTAGTAGGTAGTAGTGTAGTAGTAGTATAGTAGTAGTAGTAGTAGTAGTAGTAGTAGTAGTAGTAGTAGTAGTAGTAGTAGTAGTATAGTAGTAGTAGTAGTGTAGTAGTAGTAGTACGTAGTAGTAGTAGTAGTAGTAGTAGTAGTAGTAGTAGTAGTAGTAGTAGTAGTAGTAGTAGTAGTAGCAGTAGTAGTAGTAGTAGTAGTAGTAAGTAGTAGTAGTGTAGTAGTAGTAGTAGTAGTAGTAGTAGTAGTAGTAGTAGTAGTAGTAGTAGTAGTAGTAGTAGTAGTAGTAGTAGTAGTAGTAGTAGTAGTAGTAGTAGTAGTAGTAGTAGTAGTAATAGTAGTGGTAGCCCGGAGTCGCCGAAAGATCGGTCCAAGACGCCCAAGATGGCTTCCAGACGGCCGTAGCGCCAAGAAGCCGCGGGGAGCCTCAGGAGGCCCTCCAAGAGCCTGAACAAGCAAAAACTTCCCAGGCATTCGTCTTCCCAGGGCCTCCTGGAATGCCCCGGCGCCCAATGAATTGGCGAGCTAAAAACGTGCGCCGAGCCAAAACGGGAGCGCAACGTTGAGAAAATTTCGCTTGGCGCCCAAGCGGGAAGGTCATGTCATTCACTTCGAGCGGGGGGGCAGGGGGGCGTGCCGCGCCCAATTCTTGCCATGCACTTTTGCGGGGTGGACGATAAGAACAGCTATGTGGGCAGGGGAAATCAGCACGGCATTGTTTCTGACAAGTAAAGTTGTCCCTCCCGCCTTGGGGTTGCCCCAGAAGTCCGCGCGCGATGTGCGCCGCGGCCCATTCCTGCCACGCATTCCGCATCGTCAACGACAAGACAGGCCATGATGAAAGGAAAAACGACAACTCTGTAATATTTTCTAAAGTCAGGATGGGACGGCCCGCAGCCCGCATGGACGTCCGCGCGCGATGTGCGCCGCGCCACACTCCTGCCACATATTTCGCACCGTCGGCGACAATGCAGGCCATGCTGAGAGGAAAAAACGGAAATATTGACTTTTTAGAATCAGGATGGGCGGGCCCGGATTGACAGCCGCGCGCGATGCGCGCCGCGTCCCATATGTGCGCAGCGTCCCATTGGTGTCACATATTTCGCACCGTCGGCGACAAGGCAGGCCATGCTGAAAGGAAAAACGACGACGTTGTATTGATTTTTTACAATCAGGATGGGCGGGCCCAGATTGACTGCCACGCGCGATGTGCGCCGCGTCCCATTCCTGCCACGCTTTTCGCATTGTCGACGACAGGAAAGACGATGTTAAGACGAACAACGGCCACTTCGCATTGATTTTTCCAGGAAAGGGCATAGGCCCAGGGTTCCCTTTTAGTATGTAAACAATGTCTCCGTGCCCAACTTGAAGGAGGCCGGCGGATTCTTTCCCTGATAAATATCGAGGCCGAAGGAGGCCGACGGATTAAAATTTGAGGATGTCTCAGGCGAAACGCTTGTTTTTGAAATCCCGATCGATAAATCACAGGGTGCGGGACACCTCAGCACGACCACACCCCAGCACGACCACACCCCAGCACGACCACGCCCCAGCACGACCACACCCCAGCACGACCACACCCCAGCACGACCACACCCCAGCACGACCACACCCCAACACGACCACACCCCACCACGATCACACCCCACCACGACCACACCCCAGCACGACCCGATCGATGAATCACAGGGTGCGGACCACCCCAGCACGACCACACCCCAGCACGACCCCCCCAGCACGACCACACCCCAGCACGACCACGCCCCAGCACGACCACGCCCCAGCACGACCACGCACGACCACACCCCAGCACGACCACCCCCCAGCACGACCAGCACGACCACGCACGACCACACCCCAGCACGACCACACCCCAGCACGACCACACCCCAGCACGACCACACCCCAGCACGACCACACCCCAGCACGACCACACCCCAGCACGACCCCACCCCAGCACGACCCCACCCCAGCACGACCCCACCCTAGCAAGACCACACCCCAGCACGACCACACCCCAGCACGACCTCACCACAGCACGACCACACCCCAGCACGACCACGCCCCAGCACGACCACGCCCCAGCACGACCACGCCCCAGCACGCACGACCACCCCCCCAGCACGACCACCCCCAGCACGACCACCCCCCAGCACGACCACACCCCAGCACGACCACTCCCAGCACGACCACTCCCCAGCACGACCACACCGCCTTGGTTGAGTGGTTGCCTGTCGTCGTGGAATGTTTCGTGGGGTGTCTCGTGGAATGTTTCGCGGGGTGTCTCGTGGAATGTTTCGTGAGGTGTCTCGCGGAATGTTTCGTGAGGTGTCTCGTGGGTGTTGTTTCGTGAGGTGTCTCGTGGGATGTTTCGTGAGGTGTTGCCCCGTTGGGTATCGTGAAAACGTGCCCATGCTCCACATGTCTATATCCCTTTCCGGGTTCGTGGGTCCATCATGTTCACAGTCTGGATGGGAGGTCCCGGATTGGGTCGCTATCGGCCGGACTACGAGGTAGGTGGGGGGTATATAATAATAATAATAATAAGGATCAAGGATGGGGGCGCGCGTGTGTGTGTGAGTAAATGAGTGAGTGAGTGAGTGTGCGTCTGGCGGTGGGTATGGGGGGGACTCAGAAATCTTCAGTAACGGTACCTGATAGCACTTCTTATTGATTCCAGTTCACGTTGCCAGGGGGGGCACGGTGGCGGAGATGCCACCCGATATAAATGACGCCGCGCGGAAGCAGCAACGATGCGGAGCTTTAGCATCAATGATGTGGAGCCTGTCTGGGCCAATATGTGCAATCGCAGGGCCGTGGCAGCGGACTTTGGCCATTGTTTGACCGCGGCAGAGGAACGACATGTGGTTTTTAGTACGAGGGGCATCGTTGTGCTAGAATGGGTGAGATGAGGAGAGGATAGTCGATAAAACATGACAGAGCGAGACACGGAAGGAGCAGAAACATGGGGAGGAACGGGAAGGGGGGGAACACGAAGAGTCCGGAGGATGACGAAACGGACGGGTGTTCGCAGCGGCGTGGGTCTTCACAGCGCCCCCCCATGCAGTGGGCGGCAACCTCGTGTAAATTGTGCCCCCCTCCCAGTGCCCCCACCCACTCACACACAATCACACACACATTATATATATATATATATATATAATATATAATATATATATATATATATGTATATATGTATATATATATATATATACATACAGAAATCAGCTCGTTGATCCTAAGGGAGCTTGCCCATGACGGGCTGTTTGCCTCAGGGGGTCTGTCATAATTCTGAGGGGTTGGGGGGGAAAGATGGCGAGGAAAAGCAGGCGGACGTGCGAGAGGCATGGACACGAGGAGCCAAGGGGAAGCAGCATCTGGATGATGTGGACGACGAAGCGGGGCAGGGCGGAGTAATGCAGGCATGACGAAGTGGATGGGTCAGGCGGATGGAGACACACACTACGTATGTAGAGAAAGGTGGGGGTGGAGGAGAAAGCGGAGGACCAGAGTACATTCAAGCATCCAAGATGCATCAACGATTCTGCTACATAGCATCCCGTCCCAAGTTCTGTGTTCGCCTCTCCTTGCAAGCCTTCTCTTTCGCTACAGAGGCCCCCCTTTGAAAGACCAGCACCACACGGGCCTTCCATTCAGGCGAGGGCATCCGTTTCCAAAGGAGCTGCCTGGCATCCTTCAGGCGTCGCACTGCACGCGTCAGGGTATGACCATTCAGTCGCAGTGGGTGTCCACAGAGACCTCCGTGCTGAACAAGAGGCAGCTCCCAGGTGTACAGACGGCCCCTGATTAGTAGGTCGACCCTGTCAGCTCAAGGGTACCCTTGTGTCCTGTGCCTTTCGACACGTGCCTTCTTAGCAGGGCCTGTGCTAAACGGTGTTTTGGCAATTTCGTGGACCGTTTCCGTTTTGACTTCGTTTTGCAGCAAATGTGGAACGAATACAGGCTTAGGGATGACGAACACAACACGAAAACGGAAAACACTGTCTAACTCGAGCCCTGCTTCTTAGACTCCTATGGCGATGTGGCCGTCGGAAGGGTCTCGTGTCCCCTCGCGTGCCCTGTCCAACCGAGTCCGACTGCAGTTGTTTTGTTGAGCTCGTGCGCAGCCTTCCCGAGGACGCGTGCAGCGAGCGCGCACACTTGTGAAACGGGGCCGCCCTCCACCCGTGCAGGCTGCCACGCGTGTTCAGGCGCGCGGTTTGCTCCACAGTTGTGGAGGGCGATCCATGGAGAGGAGGCAGGTTGCCAAATACTTCCCAAATGTCTCAAGCATGTGTGAAACATGTTTTACACATGCAAAGCAGCATGTTTGAAACATGTTCAGAACGTGTTTCCTATATATTAAGCACGTTTCAAGTTCACTGTTAGGGTGTCCATTGTCCTGGCATCCACAAAGAGAGCCTCACGTTCAAACAGAGCCGCCCACTACCCTCGCCATTATTGTGAGATGTCATGCGAATGTGCGCCGCGCTCAGGCGAGAGTCCCGCTTTGACAAAGGAGCCGCCTTGCATCTTTGGAGCTGTTGCAAGAGTTCAGGGCGAACGCGAGCGGTGCTATGGCGCGACTTCAATATTGAAAACGGCCCGACGTCCGACCATGTGATTGTTGCAAGCTTTGACACGGTTCTGCTCGGCGCTAGGGCGAAAAAACACGCGCCATGAGGATCCTGCACTGTGGGGGAGTACCAGGGGAAACACCGTGCCCGCCCTATCGACACGCATCGTGGCCAGGCGAGGAGCAGTTCTACATCGGGAGCAGGGATTGAGCAGGCGGGGCGCTGGAAGGGGTGGGCAAGTGGAAGAGCAGGGAAGGCACGAGGAGCAGGATGGGGAGGGTGGGATGAGGAAACCAAGGATTGAGGTCAGGAGCTGGAAGCGGGACGGAAGGAAGGATGATAACGGTGACGCGGTAATGGGGTTATGAGCCTAATCGGGGAAAAGACACCATGTTTTCCCGTTCGAAAACCTGCGGGGACACAAGTCGATGGCAGCAGCGGCCTTGGGATCCTCAGGTTGAGCTTGCCGCCCCCCCCCCGGTGTGCGGTTCTGAACGCAAGGATCGGCTCAAAGTTCGGGGAAGTTGCACGGACCGCTCGGTCGCTCCTAAGGTGTACACGCAAGTTGCGAATATATTGGAGAACCACAAGGAGGACATGGAGCTCCAGCTGAGTGGGCTCGCCAGCCGCGATGTATTATTGGCATTGCATTCTCGTGGTCGTCCGCTCCAGTCTCGTCATCCTGACACTGTTTGCTTTTCTGCATCCTGTCGTCCTCGTCGCCCGGGTGCGCCGCAATAGGCCGGGGAGACGCATGCGAACGGTGGCATTGGGGCCTTTTGGTGAGCTCATGCTGGGGCCACGAAGCGTGTGAGGGGTGTGCCGTAGCGGGCAGGAGAGACGCATGCGAACGGTGGCATTGGGTCATTCGGTGGAGCTTCCTGTGCGGACACAAAGCGTGTCAGGGGTACGCCGTGATGGGCGGGGGGGACGCGTGTGAACGGTGGTAGTGGGACCTTGGGTGGAGCTCCTTATGGGGCCATGGACCGTGTGAGGGGTGCGAAGTGTGCCACTGGGACGTGCGTTGGCGCTTCATGGGGACCCACGTAACTTGTGAAGGGTGCGCCGTAGCAGGCGGGGCAGACGCATGCGAACTGTGCCATTGTGACCTTCGGTGACGCACCCTATGGGCCACGAACCATGTGCGGGCCGTCCCGTAGTGGGTGGGGGGACGCGTGTGAACGGTGGCATGGGGACCTTCGGCGGGGGGCCGCAAAACGTGTGAAGAGTGTGTCGAAATTGGTAGGTGAGGCGCATGCGAAATGTGCAATTGGAACCTTCGGTGGAGCTCTGTATGGGGCCACGAACCGTGTTAGGGGTGTGCCGACATGGGCGGGGAACCGCATGCGAATTGTGCAATTGGGACCTTCGGTGGAGCTCCGTATGGATCCACGAAGCGTGTGAGGGGTGTGCCGTAGCGGGCAGGGGAGACGCATGCGAACAGTGGCACTGGGACATTCGGTGGAGCTCCGTGTGGAGCCGCGATACGTGTGAGGGGTGTGCCAGAATGGTCGTGCGGAGGGCAGAGGCGCTGATAGGAGGAGTAAGAAGGGGGGAGGATGAGGAAGAGGAGGAGGACGAGGAGGAGGAGGAGGACGAGGAAGACACGGGGCAGCGCTAACTCTTCACAGCGAGGACCCAGCATCACGGGATGGTTTGCGAAACCATGACGTCGGGGGGTTGGGCTATCCTCTCGCGGAATTGAGCTGCCGCAGCCCAGATTATCCATTTCTCCTCCCCTCCGGGTGGTGTCGGTGACGCAAGTGCTGCTTCTGTGATGTGTTCGGGTGCGCCCGCAAGAGCTGGCGCAGGGCGGTGCGGTGTTCATCTTCGTGACGTTTTCTGTTGGCTTTGCTGCTGGCTTCCGGCCCTGCTGTGGTGTTTGAGCGGGGCGCTTCCGAGCGGTATCGGCCCCTGTGCGTCCGGGCGTCTCTATGGTCGACTTGCTCATTTCGTCCGCCTCCCCATCCCCTTCCTGCTCGTGCACGTGCTCCTTGTCGTAATGATCCTCGCCTGACTGGCCCTGGCCATTGCGGAGTTGGTTTGGCCAGAAGATGGCCAGGTAACAGCTCCAGGTGCCGTATCCAAGGATGGGTCTGGTTGTCAAAACGGCATCCGCACTTGCAAGAGTTCGCCGACCCCCGCAATCACAATCATGGTCTCATCGACAGAGGCACACGGAGCGGTTCGATTGCAATTTCGTTGTGGTTTTGCCAGCGCACACTGATGCGACCAAGATCGACAATAACGACCGCTATCAGTAAGTCTAAATGAGTCGGATACCCTCATCCACTGACATGCGACAGCCATCAGATCTCGTCAAGGTGCCGAGCCTTTTCGGCCTCGAATGGCTACAGTTGCGTTTAGGTGCGCTTGAAAGACCAGGGGACGTTAGAATATCTCAGGCTCGGGTTTTCAGCGAAGTTGTTAGCTAACCTCACTTCGTGTCGGTCGCGACGGGACCGTATGTCACGGCGCATTCTTAATGAATGACGCACCGTGTAAGGAGTCTCACAGATTCCGCATTGTCCGTTCTCCAGAATGATATATCATATCGGCCATGAGTTATACATGTAAAAGAAAGTTGGATATGAGGGGAGAAGGGGATCCCACGGTGGCCCAAACATCATATTCTTTGGTTGTGGCACGATGTTCAGCTCTGCGTGTGTGAAGTTGCCCCTCGACCCAGGCAACTTGTTTGCCGTCAGTCGCATGCACGATGGAAATTCAACTTTACCACCTGATTATGTCGTCTTGGTCAGTCCCGCGCCGCATTGGGCACCACGGGCTAACCAATTGCTCTACCGAAAGAGCCGCGTGTGAGCAAGTCATGCGGGCGTGACTCGCGTCAACGCGTTACGATGTCGTGGTTTCGCGCACTGGCAGTTACGCAGCGGCGCGCCTGCAGCATTATTTCACAACCCTCCTGCATCGGGTTCTCGTTTTGAACACAGCACTGCGCTCTCCAACCTTCCTCCTCCTCCTTCCCCTCTTGCCTCCTCCTCCTCCTCCTGCCTCCTTCGTCCTGCCTCCTGGGGGAGCCTGCAGAGTGGGGGGACACGCAGACACTGCATTCTTCTTCTCCTCGACTGCGTCCTGCTTGCGCCGCAGCCCCGTTGAGACCCCGCGGCTCCCTGTGGGGCTGCGAAGCATGCAATTGTCGCCACCTTCGTGGGCGCCTGGGAGGCCGCGCGGAGTGGAGTTGCACGCACACGCAGCCGGGACCTCGCGACTCCTTGGGGGGCTGCGAACTGCGAACCTCTCGCCACTTTCGTGGGCTCCTTGGGAGGTCGCGCGGGGCCGAGTTGCACGGGGACCCAGTTGAGACCTTGCGGCTCCCTGGGGGCTGCGAATTGTGAGACAGTCGCCATGTTCGTGGGTTCCTGTGATGTCGGTCCAGCGGAATAAAGTTGCACGGGGATCCCGTCGGGACCTCGCGGCTCCCTGGGGGGCTGCGAAGTGTAAGACAGTCGCCACTTTCGTGGGCTCCTGGGAGGTCCAGCGAAGTGGCGTTACACGGGGATCCAGTTGAGACCTCGCGGCGTCATGGGGGCTGCGAAGTGTGAAATTGTCGTCACTTTCGTGGGTTCCTGTGGGGTCTCGCTGAGGGAAGTTATACAGGTACCTATACGACCACCCTTCGAGTGATAAGGAGGTTCGGGGGGGGGAGGAACCAACGTCTCACTCGATCGGTCTCACTATCGATCTCACTATCGGTCTCGCTCGATCGATCTCACTCGGTCGATCTCACAATCGATCTCACTCGATCTATTTCATTCGATCGATCTCACAATCGATCTGACTATCGATCGCACAATCGATCTCCCTATCGATCTCACAATCGATCCCACATTCCGTCTCACTATAGATCTCACTATCGATATCACAATCGATCTCACAATCAATGTCATCATCATCATCAACATCATCGTCATCAACGTCATCAGCATTACCATCATCATCGGGAAACCATCATCATCGCCATCACCCCATCACCATCATCAGCATCACCATCATCATCACCATCATCATCGGGACACAGTCATAGTCATCATCATCATCATCATCAACATCATCATCGGGGCACCATCATCATCATCTCATCATCATTATCACGAACAACATCATCAACATCAGCATCATCGGGACACCATCAACATCAGCAACGTAATCATCATCATCAGCATCATCATCATCGGGACACCATCTGCATCGCAACCATCATCATCACCACCATTATCATCATCGGGACACCATCAGCATCATCAACATCAGCATCAGCATCATCACCATCATCGGGCCATCATTATCAACATCATCACCATCATCTCATCCTATTCCTCGTCATCAGCATCATCATCATCGGGACACCATTCTCGCACTCATCATCAACATCATCGTCATCGGGACAGCATGACCATCACCATCATTATCAACATCATCATCATCATCATCATCGTCATCATCTGTTCACCATCATCATCTTCATCATCATCTTCATCATCTCATCATCATCTCTTTATCATCATCATCACCATCATTATCACTATCATCATCATCAGCATCATCATCATCATCGGGACACCATCATCATCACCAGCAACATCATCAACATCATCTTCGGGACACCATCATCATCACCACCATCACCATCATCATCACTATCAGCATCGTCAACAATATCTTCATCATCGGGGCACCATCATCATCACCATCATCATCATCATCATCATCATCATCATCATCAACATCAACATCATCGTCATCATCATCATCACCGGGACACCGACGGGACACTGGCGGGACACCGGCGGGACACCGCGCGGCACCGGCCCCCGGAAAGGAAACATTTGGTCCGGCCGCGCCTCAGCTAGAGGCGGGACACCGGCGGGACACCGCGGGCCACCGGCCCCCGTAAAAGAATCATTTGGTCCGGCCGCGCCTCGGCCGGAGGAGATTTTCTTCTCGCCCGCCCACGCAGCTTCGCCTCGCCCTCACGCACGGCACGCACGAACACGAAACCGAAACCGATTTTCTGGTAGGGGGGCTCTCCGTTCCACTTCGATCTCACCCCCTCACCTCCGATCCAGTTGAGACCTCACGGCGCCCTGGGGGGCTGGGAAGTCTGAAATTGTCGCCACTTTCGTGAGCTCCTGGGAGGTCGCGCTGAGGGGAGTTGTACGGGGACCCAGTTGAGACCTCGCGGCTCCTTGGGGGGCTGCGAAGCGTGAAATTGTCGCCATTTTCGTGGGCTCATGGGATGTCGGTCCAGCGGAATGGAGTTGCAAGGGGATCCCGTCGAGACCTCGCGGCGTCCTGGGGGGGCTGCGAAGTGTGAAATTGTCGCCACTTTCGTTGGCTCCTGGGAGGTCGCGCGGATTGGAGTTGTACGGGGACCCAGTTGAGACCTCGCGGCAGACAGTCGCCACTTTCGTGGGCTCATGGGAGGTCGCGCGGAGTGGAGTTGTACGAGGACCCAGCTGAGACTTCATGGCTCCCTGGGGGGCTGCGAAGTGTGAGACAGTCGCC
This sequence comes from Prorocentrum cordatum, assembly GCA_963575745.1. NCBI lineage: Eukaryota > Dinophyceae > Prorocentrales > Prorocentraceae > Prorocentrum > Prorocentrum cordatum. The sequence continues at coordinate 986,327 of CAUYUJ010006668.1, forward strand.
ACTTTCGTGGGCTCCTGGGAGGTCCAGCGAAGTGGCGTTACGCGGGGATCCAGTTGAGACCTCGCGGCGTCATGGGGGCTGCGAAGTGTGAAATTGTCGTCACTTTCGTGGGCTCCTGGGGAGGTCCAGCGGAAGGTAGTGGTGTGGAGATGCCAAGATTCCGCGGCTCCCTGGGGGGTTGCGAGGGGCGCGACTGTCGCCATTTTCGTGCAATTCAGGGGGGGTCCGGTGGAGTCGGTAGTCACGCAGATCCCGTCCAGAATTCGCGGCTCCCTTGGGGTGGGGCTGCGAAGTGCGTATTTGTCGTCAGGTTAATGGGCTGCCTGCGGTGTCAGGCGAGTTCGGGGTAGTTGTCGACAACGCCCCGATAGCGCGTGCGCCGACGAGAGATGCAATTGACGGAGGCTACTCGCTTCCAAAATGGCAGGAGTTCTCATATTACGCGGCGTTGTCCCGTCACGCAGTGCTCTGCGCTGTCGCATCGCAGTTCGCAGGGAACTGCTGCGCCACGCAGCGCATGACGCTGTCTTTTAGTCCTCGTGGCCTCACATCCTCAGCTGCTTCTGGCCCGCCATGCAGCCCCGTGCGCTTGCCTTGCCTAGCGTGGCGCGCTGTTCTGCTGCAGAACGCATCGCGGTGTTCTGTCCCGCATACGTAGCGCTCGGCGCTAAAGCTCTTAAATGTATGTCCCCTTCCTCTCTCCTCCGTGTGTTTCTGGCTCCGTTCCCATCTTGCCCTTCCTGAATGCTTTATGCGTGCGTCTGGGAACTCCTGCGCATTGTAAGATCCATGGTTCTCGTAGGTCTATCGCGTACTCTCCTATACGTGGTGAGCGATTGGCTTTGGCACTTGCGAGGCCTCGAACGCGCAATGCCGGGTTGTCCTTCCGCATAGCGGCTTGCAGCCACACAGCTGACCAACTAGTACTGTGCGCGCGGTGGAAGTAAGGCTATATGCTGTTGGCTGTTGTGTGGGCATCGGTTGCCCCAGCAGTGCGTCGCATACCATATATTCGTGAGCAGCGAGGGGTCGATTCTCGAGATATGATATCCCTATGTCTGCTTCCCTCTGGATCCCCATCGGTATCCCTATCCATGCATCCCTAGCCCTGTGTCCTTGCCGCTAACCCTATTCAGATCCCCCGTCGTGACCCTACATCGTGGCCCCCCATGTTGACCCCCCTGCTGAGGCCCCCATCGTAACTGCGTAGTGCTGTGCAGGGTCTTATGCCGCAAGGGTGGTTTGATTCGTAAAGAGAACCGACATGATACTGCAATAGGCCAAATTGTGAATTGTTGAACATTTGGTCTGAATGTGGGCATCGCGACTCCCCTACCACTTCCCATGTAGGGTGTGGGAGATGCTACACTCAAGTTGTGATGTTACTGACTAGCTGCTACGAGCATGTCAATGGCTAATGTTTTGGGCTACCACAGATGCAGAATAGCTGCTCTTGCTCCCTCTTCGATTCCTCCTCCCTTTAATTCGTTCTTGATTGTAGTCGCCCGTCGCCCCCTGATCGCACACCCCCGAGTTGCGCTTTTCTCCTCCATATCCATCTTCGCTTTCCCCTCATCGCCCCCCCTGCCCTCCGATCTGGTACACGCGTCTCACGCTTTCACCGTTGCTCGCCCTCCCCGCTGCCAGGCTGGATCCGGACAAGGGCGACGGAACAATGTCCCAGGCGGACGTGACGTCTTTCCTGAGGCGCCCGACAGATTCAGGGGCACCTTGGGGGATGAGGAGACGACGAAACCAGGACGAGGAAAAATTCGGATGAGATAAAATCGAGAGTCTCTGAGATCCGGCGGTTCCCGAAGATGTATCGGTCGCGCTCCAGAGCGTTCCGGATCGCTCCAGCACGGATTTACATCCGTCCTGGCCCTGTCCGAGAGGAGGGGCAGGGCCATGGGGTGCAGTTACCAATCTCCTGGCTGCTGACCATTGACCAGAGTGGTGGCCGATGAAGCCTCGCTTTTCTCAGATTCGGGCTCCAAAGGTCTTGGTCCTCCCAACGACGACCATAAGGAGGAGTAAGAGGCTGAACGGGATGAGGTGAAACAGTGCCCTTCTCTGCGGTCTAGCCTTCCAGGTCCATCTCACAATTGCTGGTCGCTTCACGAGCTTGAGAGATGTGCGTAGGCCTTGTTCGCACACGTAGCCTGTCCTCGCTGTTGGCCGGGGCGTCGACGTCAAGGAGCTCCGTCGAGTTCGAGCTGTCTTTGCGTCGGCAACGGCCTTCGTTGGGTTTCGCCCGTCTGTTGCGGCTCGTGGAAGCCTCACGGGCAGCACCGCCGCTGCTGCCCCTGGGCGACCCGATTGCCCATGGTGGCTCCGGTGGTGGTTGTTCGCTTGCCGATCGCTGCCACCGTGGCGCGCTTCCTTGGATCGGAGATGTCTTTTGCCTTGTGGATGGCCGATCGCGATCAGAGCTGCGCGAGGCTTGCTAGCTTGGGGAGAATAGAGGAGGCGGTTGCTGATCCTGGGCCTCAGCTCTGCGACCACTTGCGAGCCCCACCCCCGCGACTCCGATCGCCGCTGGAATGTCGGACTCCGCGGGGGGTCGCCCGGCTGCTCTCAGATCTTTCAAATCAGGCCAGGAACACGGACCACCGCCACCAAGAACCCATCGACGAGGGAGCTGCCCCCTGGGCGGTGGCGGGCCGAAGCGTCATCTTGCCTTGGGGCGACGGTGGGGCGTTCCACCCGTCCAGGCGCGGCGCGGCGCGGCCTCTTCCGAACGCCCCGGGCCCCGGGCCTGTTCTCGGGCCGTCCATTCCGAGAGCCTTGGGCCTCGTATCTGACGCCCGACCTGCCAAGGAGAGCGAGTCTGAGTGCCAGCACGCCCTCCGCTCCGCCGCGGGCAGGTTGGCAGCCGCCTCCTACAGCATGCGCGCCGGTCCCCCGGCAGGCGCTCCGCCTCCTCGCCGTGGGGGGCGCGTGGTGGGGGGGGGGGGGGGGCGACGCATACGCGGGGGCAGCGAGGGCTGCAGAGAGGGGGCCCCTCAAGGGGCCCTTTAGGGCCCCAAAGAGGGCCCTTAGGGCCTGAAAGGGGCACCTTTCTCCCCCCCCCCCCCCCATTTATCACCCCCCAATCAAGTCGTGCCCACTCGCTCCTCTCCCTCGCACCTCCTGCTCCCTTTTGAGTCCTCGCCCACGGCCCGAGGCTGCGCTGGGACGTGCTCTCGGACTTCCCCGAGGCCGAGGTGGCGGCCTGGTTCGCCGCGCGGGCCGAGTGCGCCGGGCCCCGGGGAGGAGCAGCAGCAGCAGAGAGGGGCGGGGGCGGGAGGGCAGGGGAGAGGCCAGAGCGGGAGGAGGAGGAGGAGGCGGAGGAGGAGGAGGAGGAGGAGGGGGGGGGCTTGGGGAAACGCGAGAGGAGGAGGAGGAGGAGGAGGAGGAGGAGGAGCAGGAGCAGGAGGAGGAGGAGGAGGAGGAGGAGGAGGAGGAGGAGGAGCAGAAGGAGGGGGAGGAGGAGGAGCAGGAGGGGGAGCGCCAGGCGAGACCAGCGCGGTCCGACATGCGGCAAGGGGCGAAGGATTTGGTCTTCCTCCAGCTCCTCGGGCGTGGGCAGCATTCGCCCTGCGCGGGTCGGGCCCTGTCGCGAGTAAGCGGGAGGCCCCCCCTGGTCACCGAGAAACTTTTTCATTTGGCAAGGTCCGATTTCGTCGACCTCATGGTTTCGCAGTAGCTTGCCAGCGACATCGCTACTCAGAGGGGTGTGTAGTATGGCATTTGTTTCCAACCGCCGTCTCCACATGTGGGGCGCGCGCGGCCTCCACGCGCGACGGGACCTGACCCGCACCCCTCGCCCGCCAGATCTGTAGCAGTTCGCAGGCGTGCAGGCTGCATCGTATCGATGTCATGGGGCTGCGAGCTGGAGCGTGGCACTCAGCCAGCCGTCGACAAACGTCGCGCGGGCGTCGCGGAAGACTAGGTGGTGAAGCAGGAGAGGGATGGGCCGCATCTTTATGTTTAAGGGGGGTGACTGTGACACTGCTGCTCTCAGAGGGCGCTCGAGACGCGTCTCTTCTCCTGGTCCAGCCCTCCAGCGCCATCTTTCTCTGGCCTGCCCCTGTACTCCCATTGGCGGCTTTCTTTTTTAATCCACTGGAGCGGGGGTCTGTAAGCGCAGCTGGTGCACGAACCTACTGGCGGCCGTTCTTTTTTAATCCACTGGAGCGGAGGTCTGTAAGCGCAGGTGGTGCACGAAATCAGAAGCTGCCCACTTGGCAGTTGACACCCTTGACATACAGTGGGGACCCTTGCCAAGAAGCACCCTGCTTGCCTACAGGGTGCCTTGGGTTTCTTGGGTCTCGATGGTTCCGCTATGGGCAGCGCGACGTTCCCACACTGAAAATCAAAGGATGTCCTGGGGTCTCAGGGTTGGGTTTCTTGTGGAAGTGTTCCTCTTGGTCGAGCTCCTTCTGTACGACCGCGCGCCCCTTGCCCTGGAGGGGAGGGGACGGGGCGGAGGCAGACGTCTGCCAGAATCTGCTGGGTCTTGGTCGGCACGGCTCCCGCGGCCCCCCCCCACTCCAAGTCTGGCAGTACGTCCACAGTCAGCAATTCGTCCACACCCCACATTTCCAGCAACCGAGGCGGCGGTGACTGTGGATATCTTTGGGCACCCCTATATCATTATCCACCGGCCCTGTCTCACGAGGTCCTGGGATATTGGTTCCCAAAGCGGTGGATCTGCGCAGACCCCAACCCTGGATCACTGGAATCGTAGACGACGGGAAGTCGTGGGAACGCAGAGGGGGTTTAGCCCAAGGTGTGGTCATGAAGCGAACCTTGCTTGAGGCTGATGTTCCCCCCCTGAAGCGGCGGTCCACGGCGGTGTTCCTCTAACTTCATCCGGTCTTACCCAGCATTCCTGGACCCCCGAAGTGTTTTTTTCATAACGTGGGTCACCAGAGGTTTGCACCAATTCCCTGGGACTGGCTTTTCAGCCCGAGTCGTTGTTTGACGGGCTCAAGGCCTGGAGGGGGTCCCCAGAGGCCGATATCAGCGAAAACCATAAGAGTCTTTCTTTGTTCATTGCCCGATGGGGGGGGGGTTACGTCAACCCGAGGAGGTTGCCCTGCCCAGACGCTTCTGCCGCCTCCTCCTCCCCTGGGGAAAAAGAACGCGCGATCGCGGGAGCATGCCACGCACAGGTACAGCGACGGCGCTGGGCTGTCCAGGGTGCAGCTTCTTGAGCCCAAGCGCGTCCGCTACAAGGCGCGGGGGCACGCTCATCCTGCCGAGGAAGAGAGAGCTACATGACCATAACTGTTGGGAGCTCCGCACGGACTTCTTGGATCGGCGCCGGGCCCCCCCCGGCGGCCCCTCCGGCGTCGCCCCAGGGTGGGCGTCCAGCGGAGGTCCAAGAACTCCGCGCGGACCTCCGACCGTGTATGTTTACAGATTGTGTGCGAGGTGTGGTGCTTCCTTTTTTTTCTGGCCGCCCGGATATCCAGCGTCTCGGGCAAAACACCAGACGGGCATTGGTTCGTCATTTGGGGACTTTGGGGGCGTCTGTGTCGCGCCCACGGATCGTCCAGCCACGACTCGGGATGAGGAGCGGGTGCCCGTCAAGCGTCGACGAGGTCGGGGGGCCTGCGTCTCGACGAAGGTCGAGCCGTCAGGCGTCTGGGCGCTCATGCGGGGCCACCATGCACATCCGATCCGCACCACATTGCTTGCTCGGCTTCTGTGGTCCGGACTCGGGATCTGTTGGGCCGCTGCACACAGACCCCTTTTTGTGATCGCCAGCTCCGCATCCTCTTCCTCCTCCTCCTCCTCCTCCTCCTCCTCCTCCCTCCTCCTCCTCCTCCTCCTCCTCCTCCTCCTCCTCCTCCTCCTCATCTTCCTCTCTGCTTTTGTGGCCACTCGCGAACCCCCCCCCCTGCGGGTGCCATCGACGCCGGGGTGTCGGAGACCCGCGCCGGGGCCCACTTCAGTGCCGACATCCGTGCAGTTCTGGAGGGACACGCCTCACACGTGTTGCGTGTGGCGTGCTCGGGGAGGGCACTGTGTCCCCGTCCTGTCGGCGGGGTTCTGGAACAACGATCGCAGGCCTAGAGATGGACACCAACACCAATTATGGGCGGTGTGCCTCCACCGAGGGAAGAAGATCCCGGTCTCGGTGATGGTGGTAATATTCTGGCTTCCAGGGTGACCGAAATATTACCACCAACACCAACATCTAGGATCATCTTCCCCCTGTGGAGGCACTCCCCTGTGTTGGTGTTGGTGCTAATTTCCAGGCCTCCAAAACGAGGGCCCTCACCGGTTCACCCGTGCGGGGAGGCGTGGTTCGCCAAGCCCGGGGGCCCTGTCCTCCGACGGCGGCGAGGACGGCTCGCTTCCCCCATGTTTCGCGGGCTGCTCGGCGCAGCGCTCGAGGGGGCGCGCGTGGTTTCGAAAAGATGCTTCCCCACCCGTGCCTCTTTGGCGAGCTCCCTGCGGTCAAGACCCTGTGCTCAGCGCGTCGCTCTGCCGGCTCTGCCCACCGCGCTGCGGCGCGACGCGCTCACCGCGCGTCAACGCCCTGGGCCTTTTGCAGCCTCCCGCCCCGCGGAGCGGAGCGGCACGCCATCCGCTCGGAGGGCATGGCGCCTGGCATCGCTCGGACGTGTGCATTTTTCCTTCGGCGAGGGCCATAGAGGAGCATCCTCGATCATTTGGCGAACAAGCCACGCGCGAAACCGAAACATGCACAGGGAATGAACGTCCGAGCGATGGCCAGGGCGTGTCTCCGGGGCCGCCGTCGCGACACGCTGGGCAGAAGTCCCTGGCCGCGTAGTTTCTCCGCCGCGTCACCCCCCATTGCGGGGCGCCCCGTGTGGCGCGCACTGCTCCCCGCAGTGGGCCCCCCGTGCAGCCGGCCCCGTCGGCGAGCGGGCCCTGCACGATTGGGATTTCCTCCTCGGTTTATGTCGGGCGTGTCCCCCTACAGGGGGAGTTCCGACGAGAAATAAAAAAAAAAATACTCACAAATACTCCAAGGAGGTCAACCAAATACCCCAAACATAGTCCCCAGACTATTTTTGGAGTAGTATTGGATTATGTTCGGGGTATTCTTTATTTTTCGTCGAAAATCCCCCTGTGGGGGGACAGGCCCGACTTAATTCTCGGTCCTCCTCCCCACCTTCCTCGTCCGCCGAGGCCGCCGCCGAAGGCCGCCGCCAAGGGCCGCCGCCGAAGGCCGCCGCCAAGGGCCGCCGCCGAGGGCCGCCGCCAAGGGCCGCCGCCGCAGGCCGCCGCCAAGGGCCGCCGCCGAGGGCCGCCGCCGAGGGCCGCCGCCGAGGGCCTCCGCCTAGGGCCGCCGAAGGCCGCCGCCGAGGGCCGCCGCCGAAGGCCGCCGCCAAGGGCCGCCGAGGGCACCGCCGAGGAGCCGCCGATCAGCCGCCGAGGTGCTCCGAGCGCCTCCGGGCACGGCCCGCGCAAGTGGGCACGAAGGCCGACGGCATGATTCGCTCCTTGTCAGTCACGCGCTGAGGGGGAGAAAGTCCGAGGGTGGTAGGCCTCCTACCCTGACGCGTCGATTAGCGAATTGGCCGTCCCAGGTTCGCGAGAGGGCGTCGCGGCCGTCATTTTTGCGGGTCCAGGTCCGTCGGTTTCGGTCCTAGGCTGTTTTCACCAAGGGGAGGTTTACTGAAGGGAGGCTTGTCCACCGCCGAAAAAGGGGGACGGAGAGGAGGCTGAGAAGCACCCTGCTTCTCAGACGGCGCGGGCCTTGCCTGAGGATGTAAGGCCGGCGCCTTCTAAGAAGCAGCTTCTTTCTAAGAAGCCTCCCTCCCTCCCCCCACCCCCTGTTTGCGCCGCCAACCTTTTGAACAGGGCTTGCTGTCGGTGTCGCCGCGAACGCTGTCCATTCGAGGCGGAAGACCGCCTGCCCAAGAGCGGTCGCGGTCACTATCGCTTTGGACGGCATCTGTTGTTGGGCATCGTACCCATCTTCTCCGTGCCCATCTCGGGCGTCCAAATGTACTCACTCTCGTTTCCCCTTGCCTCGTGTTCAGGGCGTCTGGCACGCTGTCCTCGTCGTCGGCGTCGTCGGGTGGGTGGGTCCTCCTGTTCTGGACTTGCTCCAGCCGCGCAGAGGGGGAAGGTCATGCTTCCGACCCCTTCGTTTTGCCCGCGTAGAGCACGTTCTCTCTCTTTTTTTGCTCCTCTAGATCCGTGTTATCTGCACTTCCTCTGCCCACCCACCTTCCAGCGGTATTACATGCTGCTGTCTCCCTGCGGCCAGTGTTTCCTAATCGGTTCTACCCCCTGGCACATTTTCCGTGTGGGGCTATTTTTTTGTTGGGGGGGGGGCGGAGTAAGTTGTTGGCCCAAAGAATGCGTGTGGTTTGTTTCATGAGAAAAAAAAACGAATGCTGCAAGGTTTTTTTTGAAATCGCTGGATGCGCAGACAATAATGGAATACACGGTGTCGCGGATTGCGAGGTGTTGTGCGCAATGTGATGCACGACTTACGTCCCAGTAATCCAACCAATGATGAAACGGACGGTTTGTTTGATTACGTGAAGTTCGGCGAAACCGATAGTTCAAGGTATGATTCAATCGTGCATGCAATAATGGAACATGTGGTTTGGTAAGTTTTCTAGTGGGGCAATAGGGTACGCAATATTGCAACCAATATTGGGACACACGATGTAGTAAGTTGCAAAGAGCTTGGCGCAACCGATGGTGCAACAGATGGCCACTTCGTGCAAGTTGCGGGACGCCATGCGGAACGTGAAGCGCAGAAGTAAAAGTCAAATTCAACCTACAGGATGCTAGATTTTGGCGTGAATGGAGGGGCCCACGAGACAACCGATTGCGCGATACTCCACCCAATATTGTAGCAGACGATGTGGTATGTTGCGCAGTGCATGTCGCAACATGTGGCGCAATCGTTGTTGCAACCTTTGGCGCAAGATTTGGCGCAGCAGGCAAATTTGCTACATTTCGGCCGTACCCATGGAGCAGTTTACAGATGGTACAACGTTGCGAACAATAATGGGACGCATGATTCGGTAGATTGCTGCGTGCCTGGCCCAACTTCTGGCGCAACCCATGGTGAAATGGTGCAACTGCTAATTAAATCTCGGTTCGGTCGATTGCAGGGGGAGCATTGCGTCACCTATGACGCAACCTATGATACAATAGTGTAGCCAATAATGAAATAGACGGGTTTGTTGATTGCGCGGTGCTTTTTTGCAATGTGCGCCGCAACTTATGACACAATGGCGCAACCAATGAGTGACGGACACATCCGTAGAGTGCGGGCGGCACGACCTATGGCGCAATTGTGTCGCAGTTGTCGCAACTGGCAACGATCTGAAAGAGTGCCCAGTACTTGGTCCTTTCTATTGCGCGACACGCGGTGCAATCGCGTACTATTCGGCATCGGACGATGTTGTGCATTGCCGGGTGTTTAGCGCAGCTTTCGGCGCCATTAATTTATGCCCCCGGTAAGAAAGGACGGTGTGATGGAGTGCGGGAAGTTTGGCGCGCCCTACGTCGCAATGTGTGAACTTATGGCACATTGGCACACCCACTAAGCAGCGGACAATGTGGGTATTTGCGAGGTGTCTTACAGCATCTGCCGTAATCTATAGCGAATATGGTTGACGGTATCGTCGCAAGGTGAATTGTGTTGCCCATGTTACAGATTGTTAGTGTTGCAGTTACCACGGGTGTTAGCATTATGGTATCTCGATGCTTGCTTTGATGGCAATCATTGCGCGCTTCCATGGTAATATTTGTAGTTATCCCACGTATTCTCCAGAATGTTTGCGATGGCGACGGCATCAGCGGAAAGAGATGGGAAACGACATGTACCGCGCCTCTCGGTTACATAGCTCGATGCATATGAACGCTAATCGCGTTTAGGTGTGTTGCCATCGTGGCCAGAACATGGGCGGTTGTCTGTGTGTTTGCGTGTATCTGTATCTAGCCTTCTCTTGCTGATGTTCTCCCCCTCCCCAGGATCGGTTGATATATTCGTTAAACATTGTGCGCGTTGCGTGAAGTATTCCGGAAGCAAGTGTTCAGACCAATTGCGGCAAAGGGTATGGTGTTGAGCCCACCAAGTACGCGACCCAACCAGTACCCGAGTTTTAAGTATTGCAGCCAGCATTGCCAGTACAGGTGAATGGTTTTTTGTACACATATTTGTTTGCAGACAAGGAGAGGGAGCGATATATACATATATATACATAGACAGACAGACAGAGAGAACCAGCGATAGAGAGAGAAAGAGACCGAGAGAGAGAGAGAGGGAGTCATATTAGAGATGTGTGGCCATCACATCGAGTGAAACAGCTATCTTGCTTCAGGTGGAGAAGGCAGTCGCGATGACCAAGGGGCTCAGCATCAAGGAGAGCAGCTGCGTCAGACGCCTGAATGCAGGCGATCACTTGGCGCCTGCAGTCGGGCCCAGGGTCTGCTCTTCAAATTAGAGTTCGCGCTTAGGATAACTGCGGGTCCCCGGGTGGCTAGTGTTGTGATATATGTCACGGCGCCTATGTTGTTGTACGCATTGTCCCATTCCAGCCCATATCGTTGCATCCACAGAGCAGGTGATACGTGCCACTGGGAAATTTGCCCGGGGTCTGAACACGTCTGAGTCATTGTGTTATTGGTCGCCCAGATTTGCACGTGTCATTTCTTTTTCATAATGTTTCATAATTCATTGCCATGCTACGTTCCGCAGCTCCTCTCTGGTCAACCTGGGAAGCCTCCAGACTGAGTAGCTTACACCACGCCCATTGTGTGTGTATTCGTTTGTGGCTCAAATAATTTTGGCTCAAGCCACTTTGGCTCAAGCTGCCTTGGCTTCAGGTTCGAGCTGGCGCGCGTAGGCCAATCCGCGCGCGTGGCTTGGCGCTGGCGGCGGCGCCGCAGGTGCGCAGTCCGTACACCGCGGCGCGCAGGAGCGCGCGGGGGTGCTGCGGGCGGCTGACGAGGCTGGCGGCCAGGAGGCTGCCCAACCACCGACATAAGACTAGGCTTCGAAGAAAAAGATGATCCCATGATCCATGGGAGAATGCAGGTTTTCACGCCCTGGCTGGAGATTTTAGCCCACATGCCTGAGCGAATGGGAGCAATCGAGATCGTCTGGAGCAGGACGGTCACTCTTCTGCAGGCAGCTGCCAGGCACTGGGCCCTGTCAAAGGCCTATTAGGAGCTGTAGTCGCCAGCCTCATGGACCTCCACTGGGAACCCCTTGGCCCCGTTGCGTGGGGGCCCCCGGAAGCGAGGTTCCTCGCATTCTAGAGCTTGACAGAGAGCACCTGCTCAATTTTGAGACCAAGCAAGCTTTAGATCACGAGTGTTGGATCCATGCTGCCAGTTCCCATCTTTGCGGTAAGGGTGCCCAGGACGGTGTAGATTTCACAGTCTTGAAGCAGCACCTGCTGTCCCTTGCCCGTCGCAAGGAATTAGATCAAGCAGGAGTTTTGCACATGGTGGCCACGGGAGCTTTGTGGCCAGCAGCGAGGCGTTGTGCCAGCGAAAGCCGCGGGGGCAGCGCCCCTGCTCCTGCCGGCGGCCCCCCCGCTGCTGCCGATGCCCCTGCTGCTGCGGCTGCCTCCTCGTCTCTGGGCAACCCTAGGCCCCCGCAGGCTCCCGCTCTCCCGCTTTTGATGACCCTGGCGGGAGTCCTGTGGAGGAGGAAGACCCGCTCTCGGAGGGGGAGGCTTGGTCGGAGGAGAAGCCGACCAGGCCTTGCTCCACAATGCCCCGCCCAGTTTAGAAGCTTGGGGTCCTGATTTGTTCCCCAGAGGCCAAGAGTGCAAAGAGATTCCTTTCCACCAGATCTGGGAGTGCCGCTGCAACTTCGAGCTGCCCGACGAGGGCTTGCATTGGGATCTCCAGGGCGATGCGCGCGAGGGGTGCTGGGATGAACCGTGCTTCTGGCTCTGTGGCCTCACGCCTCTGGCCTGGACCTTTACCATCCAGCACCTGAAGGAGATCCAGGGAGTAGAAAGGCTGTCCCCCTCCCTGCAAGGAGAAAAGTTGCGCCTCCCCCTTCTGGGGCCTACACTGGAGGCGATGGGTCTGGCGGCCCTTATTCCGCTGGCCCCAGGCTTCGGAGGCGCGGGTGGGGGACGGCCTTTTTCCTAGGAGGAGGGATTACGGGATGGGCCAAGGGGCCCCTCCCTACTTACAAGCAGACAGTTATTTTGTCAGAATTGCGGGCTTGCTATCGCATCGCCCAACTGACGGAGGGTGACCTTATTCTTGTCCACGACAATGATTCAGTTCTCTATGGGATTAATTCGGGCCCCCGTTCTCACCATACTCAGAGCCCCACGTTCTGGGACTTGTGCTGGCAGGAGTGTGTAGGGCGTCGTGCGAGGGCCGTAAAAATTAAGTCTCATGAGTCCGCTTCCGATGCTGTGATAGTTCGCACAAGCCGCTTCGAGTTTTGGGCGGCTAATTTTGTTGCGGACAAGCTGGCAGAGGAAGGTGCCAGGGAGGCCCAATTCCCCAAGTGGGCCATCACAGAAGTGCTTCGGGTCGACACCCTCAGTAAGCAAGTCCAGGAGCACATGTTGACGGTCTCCCACCACACTGCCACGAACTCAACCCATATTTACGGTGCTAGCAGCGCAGAGGACAGGAAGCGCGAGAGCAAGCGACGGAGAATTGCCAAGCCAAGTGTCTTCTCGGCGCTTTTCACCAGCACTTCCCATTGTTTAGTGGACAGTTGTGGGAAGCCTTCAGGTGCTCCAGATGCCTCACGGCCCCGTCCGGAGTGCCCAGGACTCCCTGCGAAGATCCACCCGTCCCACAAGCGCCTTCAGAGGTGTCGGGGCGTCTTTTGGTGTCGTGGGTGTGGCGACTATGCAGCTACCACGTATAGCTTGAAAAGATCTTCGGGCATGGGGAGAGAGTCCTCAAAGCACTGGAGGCGGGGAGATCCCCGACGGATTTTAAGGCCTGGCCCGGGCCTGAACTTCATCTCGAACTCCCGCCCCTAGCTGCGTTTTTCTGATATGGGGAGGGGGCCATGTTGCGGCTCACTGGCTGGGTGGATCGCAGCCCAGTCGGTGAGTGACAAATTATGGTGGGCCCCCTTCCGAACTTTTATATAGGGGCTCCGCTTTGTGGACACCGCCCTTTATGCAGGCAAGAGGGAGGAGAAGGAGGAAGAGGAGGAGGAAGAGGAGGAGGAGGAGGAGGAGGAGGTGAGGAGGAGGAGGAGGAGGAGGATTCTGCCACGAGGATCATGCTACCGTGATTTGCTGCACTATGAGCAAGAAAGCGCAGCCGACGACAACAAGCCCCCCCCTACCCTAGGCCGTCCCTGGTCGACGATGTTCAGCTTTAAGGGCCCTTCTTGGGGCGGGTGCGAACCTGAACTCTTCGCGGCTGATAGCTGACGACGCGGCCCCCCAGCTATCCCCTCGGCTTGCCGCGCAAGCCTTGCACCCATTGTCGTCTCGCGCGCAAGCGCATCCCAGCGTTGTAGTTGATGATTGCATTCTCGCACGAGCTGGCCCAAACAACATTGGAGCTGATGAGGTGTGCCTCTCGCTTCTCGCAGGGGCTCCATCTTCACCTTCCCCATCCCAGGGGTAGCGACATCGGGCTCGACCTTCGCCTATCACTTCTCGCATAGTAGTGGCTCAGGGCTTCGCTAGATTCTTCTTGGGTTCCATCTTCGCATCCAGCTCCCCACATCTCGTCGGATGCAGCTGATGGCGTCGGGCTCGACCTTCGACCTGCCGCTTCACACAGCTTGCCTGCTGTAGCTGACGGCGTCGGGCTCGACCTTCGGTTGGTGTTCTCGCGTCGGGCTCCAACTTCGCCTCCCGCTTTTCGCAGTGAGGTGACCACCGCTTCTTGCCCCGATTCCAGCGCAGTAGCTGATGGCGTCGGGCTCGTCCTCCGCTTCTGGCTCCAGCGTATGGCCTGGCTCCCGCTGGTCTTGCCTTGCTCCCAGCGCTGTAGCTGATGGCGCCCGGCTCGTCCTTCATCGCCAGCTGCCTCCGTCCATCGCGTCGGCTGTAGCTGACGACATTGGGCTCGACCTTCTGGCTCCCCCTGCTCCGTCGACGTGCCTCGTAGCTGATGGCATCGGGCTCGTCCTTCGGCTTCCCGCGGCGCCCACGTGGGCTGCCACTGCTTTCCTTCAGGCTCGCACGAACCGCTCCCGGCATTGTGTCTACCACTGCTGATCTTGGCTAGCCCCTGCTCGCCACACGGACCGCTCCCAGCAGTGTAGCTGATGACGCTGCTGATCTTGGCTGGCCCCTGCTTGTCTGGTCTCTCGCGCGAGCCGCTCCCAGCGATGTAACTGATGAGTCCCTGCTGCTCCTGCTTCTTGCCACTGGGTAGCGCCGTTGGTGACTGCGACTGCTCGGCCGTTCCGCACGCGCGAGCGCGTCCCAGCCCTGTGGCTGATGACGTTGCCACGCGCGGGCTCTCGGGCGGTGTGCCTGTGGGCGTTGCCCGCCAGTCGCGACCACACTGTGCCTGCACACCTGTGCCAGCACCCCAGTGGTCCGCGCTGCCACACTCCATGATGACGAGATGGGGAACGAGAGAGAAAGAGAAGCCAGCAACGAGGGGACGGGAAAGGCCACTGCTCCTCCTGATTGCCTCGCGCGCGCCGGAGCTCAGCATGACAGCTGATGGCGTTGGGCACTGCGCGTCTTGATGGAGGCTCCCGCGGACGTGGCCATCCCGAGGTCAGCCCGTGGAGCACACCCGCGTGCGCTCCCGCGCACGGGGGGGACCGCCCGGGCGCGAAATGGCTGAGGAGGAGGAGGGGGAGGAAGAGGAGGATCAGGGGGAGGAGGAGGAGGAGGAGGAGGAGGAGGAGGAGGAGGAGGAGGAGGAGGAGGAGGAGGTGGAGGAGTAGGAGGAGGAGGAGCAGGAGCAGGAGCAGGAGCATGAGCAGGAGGAGGAGCAGGAGCAGGAGCAGGAGCAGGAAGAGTTTTTCACAACCGGGCTTGCACCTGGCACGCTGCGGCAGCTCTGCGTCCGCGGAACAGTAGCCTCCCTCGTGTCGCCTCCCCAATGCATCGCTCCCTCTCTTCCTGCGGCTGCGCCCCATCGGTTCACCTGCCCAATTGTCCGACGGCATGATTTTTTGTGGGTCTCATGGTCCCAACGTCCGATGGTCGCGGCGATGTGACCCCAAGGGACCTCTCAAACCTTCTCTGGCGAGAGGTCTGTTTATGATTGCCGCGGGGCCCGAGGAAACCAGCCCCCAGGATCTAACATTGCGAAATACGGCGCCTCGATGTATTTCGACCCGCTGGACGTTTGGATGCCCTTGATTCTGCCGTGCGCCCGAGCCTCGCTGTAACGAGCATTTTCCGGTACAGCGATTCCTTAGACCTCTCCTGGGGAGCGTTCTGACCAGGATTTCGAGGCGAATCCAGCCGTGGCGACGAGGGACACGTAGCAGTATCCGCAGATGCCCCCCATCTGACGAGCCCCCCGCCAGGTGAGATCGTCGAGCTCATGGAGGCGCCGCAGTCGGACGAGGAGTTCGATGTGGTCAGGATCAGGATCGTTGAGACCGAGCCCCCCACACAGTGAACCCGCATAGCTTGGATGAGCGACTTTCCAAGGTTACCCTTGCATCCTTCCCCTCCGGCCCATTCTCGGCCGCTCTCGCTGGCCGCGCCCCGCTCGCAAGGTGCCAGCATGGCCTGCCAAGGCCCCTGTTGTTTGTATGGGAACCCATGCCAAGAAACACCCTGGTTGCCTCCAGGCTGCCCTGGGTTAATTGGGTTCCTTGGGTCCTGCTGCAGGAAGTGTGACGTTCCCGCACCAAGAATCAATGGACGTCCTCGGGTTTCAGGTTTGGGTTCCGCATGGATCAGGAACACAACCATTGGGTTGGGACGATGGGGTCGGGAGAGATGAGGATATCACAACCATAGGCAGCCGAAGGTAGTGTTCATTGCAGACGGATGCTAGTGCTCATACCCTGCACCCTCCCAAACCCTTCCTCCCAGCACGGTGATTGATCTCCTCAGGGGAAGGCTTCTTGTGGTCGAGCTCTTGCTGCACGAGCTGACTGGGCCCCTCCTCACCCGCCCTCGCGCTCCTACGCCCCACTGCGCAGCCTGATTCTGCCCCCATCTAGGGTCGAACTTCAACCATCGATGGATCGAGGAAGAGGATCGAGGCTCTTTGAAATGAGGAAGAGGATCGAGGATGGAGGAGGTTTTGAGGATGGAGGCTCTCTTCATCGAGGAAGAGGATCGAATATGGAGGATATGTCGTTTTGATCGCCAGGGGCTCCAGGGACCTAAAAGACTCTAGGGACCTCTGGAGACCTACGCCTCCTCCTCTCGTATCGTCCTTCGCAGGGGTGAGAGGGGGAGGTGGAGAATGGGTGAAGAAAGGGGCGGATACGATGCACTTCCGGATAAAGTAGAGCGAAACCTGGAATGCAGCCGTGCCAAATGGTTCCTGGAAGGAAGGAATCAATCCCATCTTTTTCCCACAGTCGAGGTGCAGGTGCTTCAACTTGCGTTGTGCCCGTCATAGTTAGCCGTAGGAAGAAGTCAGTCACCCCCCACCCTCCCCCCTCCCCCAGCAGTGGAAAGTACAACGCTTCTGGCACCGGGGCCGGCGGAACCGATATCCCCGGCAGAGGCCCGCAACCCAAGATCCTGTGGGTGGGCAGGAGGAGCAGGGGTAAGGTTCCGACGACAGGCTTCTTGTGCATCCCAGGAGTTTCGCCAGGCACTCAGAGCTGGCGATCCTACCCGAGGGGGAGGATCGAGAGTTGCGTCAGCTTCGGCTGGGGCTCCTTGGAGATTACTCTGGGGCACCATTGAAGTTTCTTCGACGATGCTTTCGCCCATCCCTGCTCAAAGTTGAAGTACCCGTATCATGTCAATTAGAAGTTGTTAAAAGTCATGTGGATTACATGATGGCAGTTATGTGCTGGATGGCGTTGTAGCGTATAGGGAAACGTAAACCCTTCCTTGTTGTGTGATGGTCC
Organism: Prorocentrum cordatum; assembly: GCA_963575745.1. Classification (NCBI taxonomy): domain Eukaryota; class Dinophyceae; order Prorocentrales; family Prorocentraceae; genus Prorocentrum; species Prorocentrum cordatum. The sequence goes on from CAUYUJ010006668.1 coordinate 1,003,284, forward strand.
GAACATCTCGGTGTACATACCTACATGTGCATACATATAGATGGACATATGTATACACACCTAGATACGTCATGCGTTCTACTGTGCACATGTTTCTCTACTACGCACAGATTGCTGTTGGGGCGTTGGGGTCATATTGCGACGCTATTATTAAACCGTGATTCTATTCCATGAAGTGCAGGTTGCTTCAAAGTACACCCACTGTTTGCTGAATACTGTTATCACGCTCAATTGTTCTCAGTTTGCCGTTTATAGGTGTATGTATGTATATATATATATACGTACACATACACGCGTCCGTTGTATTGATTTGCTGTTAGTGCATGTGCTGATCTATCGCGTGGGGGGGGGAGGGCGGAATCCGTCTGCGGTGTCCTCCGGTCGATTCTACCATCGGATCTCCTGGAAGGATGAATGTCTGCATTGGGATCGCAACCAGGATTGCCGATGTCCACGCGAGCCCTCGTCCGCAAATTCCTGGGATTCCTTTGGAATTCGGTCGAGTTGTCTTCTGACTTTCCGTGGAGATGCCTTTGAGGTACCTTGATGCGAAATTGTTTGTTTTTCAATGTGATGTGTTGCTTCGTGTGCTGTCGATATCGCCGGGAGGGTGCCGCCGAACATGTTATTTTACTATGATTCGTTGCAGCGGTATTTCCAGGGAGATTACTATATGCCTCCTCAGGTTAATGGGCATGAGTCTATGTTCTTGAGCTCGCCCTCGCTTTAGGTTGAAACTTTCTTCTTGGGTTCGGTTCTGATTTCTACAGCTTGATGCGTACAACTTGAATATGCTATCTTCGTATGGCTTGATTGCATCAGTCGTAAGAGCACCCGAGTATCATAATCTGGCCTAGTAGGTCCTTTTCCCGTGCTCGAAAACGATTCAGGAATTGACCAAGATTTCATTTGGCATGCCCGGCTTCGCTTGTCCCCTCCGCTTCGTGTAGGCATCCGCCTCACAGGTTTCATCTTCCGGGGTAAATGGTTCTTCCTGCTCTACTTCCCCACTCAAGTAGCGAAGACGCCTACGGCGAATCATCGTCACCCCCTGCCTTTTGGAATCGCCCATGTGGCCGAGCGTTGTGCCAAGAGCTCTGCCAAGCTATCAGACCATGTGTTCCCCCAGCCGTTGTAGAAACCCTTCGGGGAACACTTGGGTGAGGATGGCGGGGAAGATCAGGAGGAGGAGGAGGAGGGGGCATCTTGGGAGCCTCTGAGGGCATTCTTGGGGCCTCCTGGGAGCTTCCTGGGAGCCTCCTGGAGGCATCTTGGGGGCCTCCTTGGGCCTTTTGGGTGGCCTTTGGGAACTTCTCGGGCGCCTGTTTGGGAATCTTAGGGTATTCCTGGCCCGTCGGAAGCCGCCTTGGGGGCCTCTCTGGGCCGATGTTGGGCCCCCTTGGGGTGCTCCAGGGCCGGCTCGGAGGCCATCTACGGCGTTTTGGAGGCCTCTTGGGCCGTCTTGGGGCTCTCCTGGGGCCGTCTTGGTGGCCTCTTGGGCCTTTCGGGGGGCCGTCTAGGGCCGTCGGAAGACTGAAACGAAGCAGCAATTGCCAAAAGCCTTCAAAAGACCTACGGCAAATCAATGGTTTTGGCCTCTTCGGGCAATCCTGGAGGCCCTCTTGGAGGCCTCTTGGGCCGTCTTGGAGACCTGTTGGGGGCCGCCTGGGCCGTCTTGGGCCATCTTAGGGCCATCTTGGGCCGCCTTGATGGCCTCCTGGCCCGTCGGACGCCGTCGGAAACTGCCTTGAGGGTCTCTCTGGGCCGACTTGGGGCCCTCTTGTGGTGCTCCAGGGCCGTCTTGGAGGCCATCTAGGGCGCCTTGGAGGCCTCTTGAGCCTTCTTGGGTCCCTCTTGGGGACGTGTTGGGGCCTCTTGGGCAGTTCTGGGGCCATCTTGGAGGCCTCTCGGGCGATCTTGGGGCGATCTTCGGGGGCTCTTGGGCCATCTCGAGTCGTCGGAAGGCCGAAGAAGCACAAAAGCCAACAACCTTCAAACACCTACGGAAATCAATGGGTTTGGCCTCCTCGGGCCTTCTTGTAGGCCCTCTTGGGGACCTCTTGGGGGCCTCTTGGGCTGTCTTCGGCCATCTTGGAGCCATCTTGGGCAGTCTGGGTGGCCTCCTGGCCGGAAGCCGTCTTTGAGGCCGTACCATCTTGGTGCGCGTCAGGGCCGTTTTGGAGACCATCTAGGGCATCTTGGAGGCCTCTTGCGCCGTCTTGGGGCTCTCTTGGGGCAGTGGTTGGGGCCTCTAGGGCCGTCACGGGGCCATCTTGAAGGCCTCTTGGGCTATCTTGGGGTGACCTTGGGGCCCTCTTGGGTCATCTGGGGCCGTCAGAAAGCCGAAGATCCGCAGAAGCCAAAAACTTGCAACAACCTAAGACACATCGATTACTCTGGCCTCTTCGGGGCTTCCTGGAGGCCCTCCTGGAGGCCTCTGGGGCCGTCCTCGAGGCGTCTTGGAGGCCTCTTGGGCCGTTTTGGGCCATCTTGAGGCTATCTTAGACCGTCTTGGATGCGTCTTGGGCTGTCTTGGAGGCATCTTGGGGCCATCGTAACCGTCTTGGAGGTGATCTTGGCCATCTTGGAGGCATCTTGGAGGCCATCAAAGGCCATCCTGGCGGTCTTGAAAGCCATCTTGAGCTGTCTTGGAATTTTCGGGGGGAATTGTTGGCATTTCGGGTTGCCAGAGGGACGGGCCGAAGCCTCAGGAGGAGTTTTTGGGAAAAAGGAGCCAAAACCAAGAGCGACATGATTTAGCACGCCGGGCACCCCTGTGGCAAGCCAACAGGGGCACGCCTACGGCGAATCACCGCCGCCCCCTGCCTTTTTGGAAGCGCCTATGTGGCCGAGCGTTGAGGCCAGACCTGCCAGGCTATCGGACCATGTGTTCCCCGAATCGGTTTGGAAAGCCTTCGGGGAACACGTGGGCATCTTGAAGGTCATCTTGGCCGTCTGGAAGCCATTTTGACCCGTTCGGACCTTCTTGGAGGACGTCTTGGAGGGCTCTTGGGCCGTCTTGGAGGCCATCTTGAGCGTCTTGGAGACCTCTTGGGCCGTCTTGGGGGCCTCTTGGGGCCGTGTCTTGGGCCTCTTGGGCGATCTGTGGGGGCACTTTGGCCGTCTCGGGCCGGAAGGCCGAAAACAAGCAAATGACAAAATCCTTCAAACACCCATGGGAAATCAATGATTTTGGCCTTTTCGGGCCTTCCTGGAGGCCCTCTTGGAGGCCTCTTGGGCAATCTTGGGCCATCTTAGCGCCATGTTCAGCCGTCTTGGTGGGCTCCTGGTCCGTCTGACGCCGTCGGAAGCCGTTTGGGGGGCCTGTATGGGCCGACTTGGGGCCATCTTGGAATGCTCCAGGGCCGTCTTGGAGGCCATCTTGGGCGTCTTAAAGGCCTCCTGTGCCGTCTTGGAGGCCTCTTGGGGCCGTCTTGGTTCCCTCTTGGGCCGTTCTGGGGCCATCTTGGAGGCCTCTTGGGCGATCTTTCGGCGGTCTTTGGGGGCTCTTGAGCCGTCTCGGGTCATCGGAAGGCCGAACATAAGCAAATGTCAAAATCCGTCAAACACCTCAGGAAATTCAAAGTTTTTGGCCTCTTTTGGCCTTCCTGGAGGCCCTCTTGGGGGCCTCTTGGGCCGTCTTGGGCCAGCTTCGAGCCAACTTCGGCCATCTTGGCGGTTTCTGGCACGTCTGACGCCGTCGGGACCCGTCTTGGGGGCCTTTCTGGGCCGACTTGGGGCCCTCTTGGGGCGCTTCGGGGCCGTCTTGGAGGCCATCTTGGGCGTCTTGGAGGCCATCGTGGGCGTCTTGGAGGCCTCTTGGGCCGTTTCGGGCCCTCTTGGGGCCGTCGTGGGTGGGGGCCACTTGGGCCGTCTTGGGGGCCTGTTGGGGGCCTCTTGGGCGATCTTGGGGGCCTCTTGGGCCGTCTTGGGCCGTCGGAAAGCCGAAGAACGCAAATGCCAACATCTTTCAAACACCCGACGGAAATCAACGATTTTGGCCTCTTCGGGCCTTCCTGGAGGACCTCTTGGAGGCCTCTTGGGCCGTCTTGGAGGCCTCAGGAGGGCCTCTTGGGCCGTCTTGGGCCATCTTGAGGCTATCTTAGGCCGTCTTGGGTGCCTCTTGGAGGACCGTCTTGGAGGCATCTTGGGGCCATCTTAGCCGTCTGGAGGGCATCTTGGCCGTCTTGGAGGCATCCTGGAAGCCATCTTGAGCCATCTTGGGGCCGTCTGGAACGGAAAAACCCTTTGCAACCACCTCTGGAAAATCTTTCGGCATCCTCCCGGGACCCCGGCGGGACGCGCCGGAGCCCACTGGGAGAGTTCTTTTGGAAAAGAACCAAAACCAAAACCGTAAGAAGTTCAGCACGCCAGGCACCCCTGTGATGAATCAACAGGGTGCGGCGGATCCCTTGGCCTTCGGCCCATCCCGCCACCGTGCCTGGGTTGTGGGTTGAAGGCCTCTTGGATGTTCGTTTGGATATCGTGGGAGGCCTCTCGGGGGCCTCTTGGAGGCAGTTTTGAGGTTTCTCGGGTGCCGTTTGGAGGGCCTCTTGGGGCCTCTTTTTGGGCCTCTTGGGAGCCTCGTGGAGCCTCTAAGGGCCTCTTGGGCTCTCCTGGGGGCCTCTGGGAACCTCCTGGGGGCTTGTTGGGGCGGAAGGCTCAAATTGTCGGTTTGTGCTCCCCCTCTTGGGCCCCTCTTGGGGCCCTCTTGGACGATCTTGGACGCTTCTTGGGCCGTTTTGAGACCCTCTTGGACCGTATTGGGGCCGTCTTGGGAGTCTCTTGGGTGGTTTTGGGGGCGGTCTTGGGGGCTCTTGGGGCCATCTTGGAGCGTCAGAAGCTCGAAAACGCGAGAATGCAAAACACACAGAAAAAGCACAGGACACATCCATCAGTTTTGCCTCTTTGGGCCCTCTTGGGGGTCCTCTTGGAGCGCACTTGGGGCTTCTTTGGGGCCTCTTGGGCCGTTTTGGGGCCACTTTTGGGTGTCTTGGGGCGCTCTTGGAATGTCTTGGAGGCCTCTTGGACCCTCTTGGGCGCTTTCCGGGCCCCCCTTTGCTCGTCTTAGGGCCTCCTGGTCTCTGGACAAGTCATGCGCGGCAGCCCGGGAACGCGTTGGAACGCCCAGAAAAATTGAGATTTTTGGGCCGCAGTCCTTAGTCCAGAGTCCTGAGTACAGAGCGCAGGGAACCCTTGAGGACCTCAGGACACTTCACTTCGTGCCTCGAGGTACGGTGGCGGAAAACTTGCTGAGACAGCATACCCCTACACCCTTCCGGAGGAGGTCGAGCAGGGAGCAATCAAAAGGAGCGAGACAAAGACATGCGCGAGCACTCGAGTTGACAGTCACGTCGCGCTAGTTGCCACGCGCCTCCTGCCATGCAGAGTTGTGATATTGGTTGGTTATGTCTTCGCATCCTATACGCCCGGGAGGGGCTTAGAGAACAGACGAGTCGGCAGACAGGATTCGTGCTTTGAGAGACGGCGTCGACGGCTACGTCACCATCAGGGGCAACCAGGGCACGAACTACATCGAACCATGCGAGGGCGACTCTTGACTGCATGTGGGGGTTCAGGTGGACAATCCACCAGTAGCAGCAGCAGCGGCAACAGCGCAAGCAGGTGGGGAAACCATGATGTGGGTTTTATGCATGGGTGGGCTTGGCATGATGCTATGTCTGAAGGTGTTGGCAAGTTCACACCATCACAACACCCTAACGCCAGAACCACAAACACGTACCTGCGCAGTGCAATAGATGGTCGCCTTTGCGTGCTATACATGCGTCTCAGTAACTAGCTGTATAATGTGGCGTGCGTTCCGTCCGATGCTGGAGGAAGCGTGTGAGGCGTGTTTGTGGTTTTGCGAAAGCGACTTTGCGATGATTTTGTGCGTCCACACCCTTTCTTGCCCTTTCTGCTCCTGTTTCTTCCCCTGCTTGTCCTCCTCTTCCTCGCTCACCACTCCTCATGTCTCCTCCTCCTTCTTTGCCTTTCCAGCTTCGCCCTCCTCTCCACGTTCCCTCCTCCCTCTTCAGCCTCCCTCCTTTCCCTTCCCTCGTTATCATTTCTCGGCGGCCGCAGCAACGCCACCTTCGCAAATCGTACGAAGGTAATAGGGGAGAGGAACAGGAAACAGAAGGTTGCCTTGGCATAGTATTTCGGAGCTGTAGAACTGTTGTATAGTGATGTGACGCTTTGGAAGCTTGTTTGTTCCAGGCAGTCAGCGGAACAGATGACTAACGATCATGCGTGTATCGTCGCGGGGCATGCGCAGTCTGTACACAAAGGGGGTTTTCCAGAATTTGTGTTACGTCTGGGATCATGTTTTATGAAGTTCTTCGTAGACCAGGCTGTGAAAGGTGCAGAAGTGATTGCGCCAGTACTGGGTGGGGTTAAGCAGGCGTTGGAAGAGGCACGGGGGTTCGCTGTTCCGAGCAAGCGAAGATTTCATACGGAAAAGGGGTCCTGAGGGAACCGGGTCGTGGGCCAAGTGAGGGTTTTCTTCATGACAATGTTTTACCTTGAAGTAGTGATGTTGATTGTCCTTGGGCGTGAGATGGGCCCCGAGAGCCTGAAACTGGCGATACAAGTTAAGTGAGGCCATGACTAATTGACTAAGCTACTTGCCCCCCCATCCACCCCATGACCACGGAATGGAATGCAGGGCGAACATTTGTTTTAATCGTTTCCTGTCCCGTGTCTGTCCTCGTCCCCAGACTTCCTGTCACGTCATTTGGAGGCACGCGTGGTTTCTGCTTTGCCTGTGGCACATGAGCCGGCTCCAGTCCTGTGCGTGTCTTCGCTGTGTGTCAGCTCTTTTTGCTTTCTCGCCCTGTCCTGCCCCGAACCTGGGATGCCACGGCTTCGGTCTGAGCACATCTGCTAGGCGCGCGGCTGCGATCCACGCCTACGTCTCCCTTCGGTGTGAGGCGGTGAGTACTTGGTGCTGGACAGTGTTCAAGGCGCAGAGATGTTACCTCACGCAGGAGTGTGAGGAAGGGTTGGCCGCCCCAGGTGTACATTGGGTAACTAGGAATGTGGTGCGCACAAGCCTGCGGTGAAGGTTGGACAGCCCGAGCGCGTGCGCACGCCGAGCTCGCACCCGAGCGCAAGCGCAGCGGAGGCAGGGCCATCCCTGCAGGCACTGGCTTAGTCGTGCCCATCTCGCCGCGGCGACAGCATTGTTCTGTAGACGTTGTCGCTCAGATGTATTTGCCATCTTGCTAATAAGAAGACGCTGTTCCCTGAGTGTCTTTTTCTAAATGGCGAGCTTTGGAGGGGCCGTCGCCGCCGTTGGTGACCGTCAAGCCGTGTCGCCGACGCCGAACAGACTCGTGCCCCACGCCAGGGGATCGGCCGTCGCCGTCGCCGGCTTACAGCCATGCCAGCGTGCCAGCTAGTAAGGCCTAGCCGTTTTCCCCCATAGTGGCGAGGCCGCGTCTTGGACGATGAGAAAGGGGATGTCCTTTTTCAAGCAACGCGGTTTCGCCCGAAGAGCTCGTCCAGCGACGAAGAGCAGCCGGGCCCTTCAAGATATCATGGGCATCGCACCCAACCATGTGAGCAGCAAGCTCGTTCTAAGGTACCTTTTGCCTCCGAATACACAATGCGACAAGCAACCTGAACAGAGTGACGCGGGCACGCCTGGGGAGTTGACGCCGAACTTTTGTCAGCGTCTTCCCCTCGCCAGCTCAGCCTGCCATTCGTTTGCCATCCTTGCGTGCTCAGCCATTGACCTGCCACGCACTAGTTCTATATGCTACGCCTTGCGAGCGTCCGGCATTACCCTGGCATGCCCTACTACGATTTGCTAAGCCATGCCCAACCTTGCTAAGCTCTGCCAAGAAGAAGCTGTGCACCGCTACGCTCTGGTATGCCTTGATCGGCCCTGCTAAACCCTCCTTGCTAAGCCTTGCTGAGCGTTGCTCGGTCCTGCGCAGCTCTGCGAAGCCTTGTTCAGCCCTGGTAAACCCTGATAAACCCCATCAGCCTGGGTAGGCCTTGCAACGCTCTGCTCAGCCCTGGTAAGCTCTGCTAAGTCCTGCTAAGCCTTCGCAAGCCCTGATAAGGCCTGGTGTGATCGGTTAGGCCGTGTTTAGCTTTGCCCAGCCTCCGCAAGCTTTGCTGAGCCCTGCTACGCCTTACGAGGCCTCCGACACTTGTTGAGCCCTGCTAAAACTTGGCACGCCTTGCTAAGCCAAATTATGCCCTCCTGAGCCCTGGTAAGCCCTGATGACCCTTACTTGGCCCTGCTACGCATTGCTAAGCCCCGACAAGCTGCGCAATGCCCTGCTAAGTGCTGGTGCGCCCTGCTCGGCCTTGTTAAGCTTTGCTATGCCCTGGTCAACTCTCTTCAGCCCAGCGAAGCTAGGTGAGCCTGGCCAGGCCCAGCTAAGCTCGGCAAGACTTGCTAAGCCAGGCTTAGGTTTGCTGACCCTTGCTCTGCCTTGGTCAGTTTTGCTAAGCCGTGCTAATATTTGCGACGCCATGAGCCCCGTGAGCTTTGCTGTGCCCTGCGAAGCCCTGCTGAGACCATGTAAATCTTGTTGGGCGTTTGTAAGCCCGTCAAGAGCTGTGTAAACCTTGCTGGGGCCGGCTCAGCTTGTTGATCATTGCTGCGCGCTGACAGGGGCGACCAACCCCTGCTAAGTCCTGGTACGTCTTGCTGATCCGTGCGAGGCTCGAGTAACTCCTGCTATGCCATGGAAAGCTCGGCGCAGCCACGTATTACAGACATGTGGCTCAGCCTTGCGAAACCCAAGTAAGCTAGGCAAGCCTTGCTAAGCCCCGCTGGGCCTTGCTCAGTTTTGGCCAGTTTTTGTTTTCCGGCCGTGCTAGGCCTTGCGAAGCCTCAAGCCCAATTGAGTTTTTGGAGCCTTGCTACCCCCGGGTAAGCCTCGCGAGACTTTGGAAACAAAAAAAAACAAGCTTGCTAGAGCCTAGTAAAGTTTTCTGAGTCCTACTGGACCTGCTAAGCACTGCTCAGCTCTGGCAAGCTCTGCCAGCTCCCCTGGTAAGGACGGCTAAGACCCGGGCAAGTTTTGCAAATCCCTGCTGTGTCCTTGCACGCCCTGCTGAACACTGTTCAGCCCAGGTAAGATATGTTCTCTCCTAGTGCGATTCGCTAAGCCTTGCTAAGCTTGGTAAGCTCTCCAAAACTCAGGTGAGGTAGGTCGGGCTCGCTATATTCCAGTAAGCTTGGTATGCCCTGGTAGACCCAGCTACGCCTTGGCAAGCTCACTTCCTTCTAAGCCCTGGCAGTTCTTGGCAGTTCCTTCTAAGCCTTGCCAAGCTCTGCTAAGCATTCCTACTCTCTGGCAATCCCAGATACGCACTGCGCAACCTTGCTAAGCCCAGCTAAGCTCTGCTCCGCCGTGGTGACTTTTTTTTGTTCTGAAACCATGGTAAGCTTTGGGGAACCCTGGTAAGCTCTTGGTCTCCTTCCTGAGTCCTTGGTAAAGGCTTTGTTAAGCAATGCTAATCTCTGCGCTATTAGCAAGGAGTCCTTGGCATGGAACCCTTAGTAGGGAGGGCGATATGTAGGGTGAGAGGGAGGAGTGGGGTGTGGGAGGGGGAGGAGGAGAAGGAGGAACAGGGGGAGGAGGAGGAGGAGGAGGAGGAGGAGGAGGAAGAGGAAAATAAACATGAGGAGCTCGTTCTCTTGCCCCCCCCCCCCCGTAACAAAAAGAAGCAGCAACAGACACACGGGAACCACGATTTTGTTCGGGGGCAACACAACAAGTAATTGTGTTTGTTGAAGAGGAGTCGGGGGGAGGTGGGCGAAGAGGAGGAGGAAGAGGAGGAGGGAGAGGAGGAGGAAGAGGAGCGGGAGCAGAGGGGCTGTGGAAGGGGGAGGGGGACGAGGAGGAGCAGGACATGCAGGAGGTCGAGCACGAAAAGAAGGAAAAGGTCGAGCTTTTGTTTTCGGCCATCTTCCAACAGAAACAGTTTGAAAACGGGGAGCACGATTTTTCTGGGGGGGCCGCAGACCAGAACAACAATTGGCCGTGTCTCTTTTGAGGAGGAATAGAAAGGGGGAGGAGGAGGAGGAGGAGGAGGAGGACGAGGAGGAGGACAGAAGGAGGAAGAGGAGGGAGAGGAGGACGCCACAGAGCATGCAGAGCCTTCAAAGACGCACGCGCGAACTCAGCGAGAAAGCCTCGCGCTCGCGCGCGCGCCTTCGACCCCGAGTTTCTCCACAATCTCCCGTTCTGTCCTTCTCCTCCTTGGCCTCCCCGGGAAGCCAGGTGAATGACGGCAGCCGGCGCCAGAGCGGCCGCGCGGGGCTTCCTGCAGCGCGGCTGAGCTGTCGCCGTCGCCGGGCGGCCGAGGAGAAAGGGGCCTCCGCGAGCGCCGGCCTCCCCGATCCTCCATCCTCTCGGGAGCCTTGAGGCGGGGGTCAATGCAAACGAGGGTCAGCCAGAGCGCCCGATCTTGCAGGATCCTGCAGGGCCAGGGTCGCACTGATCCGGGCTTTTGGCGCAGGATCCTGCAGGATCCTTCGCGTTGGCCTGGGCTTGGGTGCAGGCCCTTGCAGGATCTTGCAGGATTCTGCAAGGCCTGACTGGCCCGGGTCTGGATTGACCCGGGTCAGTGCGTCCCCGATCCTCCTTCTCCTTCGGGGCAACGCTGGGGGGAGTGGATCGGCGCAGGGGAGGCGCGCATCGACCCCCACTCGCCCATGCATCGCCGATGGGCGCCCCACGCCCCACCCCGCCCAGGAGTCGTGCGGGTGTTCGCCATGGGGGCCTGTCGCCGATCGCGGACCCATCGGCGAAGTATCGCCGATTTTCCAGGTCGAAGCTCCCCCCCACTGAGCTGGTTCCCCCAGCGATGCCCGTCGAGCTCAATCCTCGATCCTCCTGCTCCTCGTCCGAGGATGGAGTAGAGTCGAGCAGCAGTGCGATTCCGCCGCCCTGCCTGCTCTTCGGGCCTCCCGATACGCGCGCGGCTTCCACGGCGCTGCTTCTGGAAATCAATGACAATCAAACTCAATTTGCGATTTGATTACACGTTGCTTTAATGTGTGTGTAAGTGTGTGTAACTTTTTTTGTGCGTGTGCGTGTGTGCGTGTGTGTGTAACTGTGTGTGTGCGTGTGTGTGTGTGTGTTTGTGTGTGTGCGTGTGTGCGTGTGTGTGTGTGTGTGTTTGTGTGTGTGTGTGTGTCTGTGTCTGTCTGTGTGTGTGTGTGTGTGTGTGTGTGTGTGTGTGTGTGTGTGTGTGTGTGTGTGTGTGTGTGTGTGGGGGGGGGGGGATGGTAGGGTGGGGGGCGCCCGTCCAACCCCCAAAAGCTCTGTCTGCCTCTCGGGGGTCGAAGGGGCTCGGCGATCCATGCCACAAGGGCGCACGGGGCGCCAGGAGGCTCGCTACAGTGACTCCAGGAGCTGATTCTCCACTGCCTATCCGCGTTTTTAGGGCCACCCCTCGTGACGTCCTCCTCCTCTTCCTCCTCCCTGATGACGTAATAGACTCTGCGTTCAATGCCTGCCGTGCTCGCGGGTTACAGTGCCCCAGACGTGCTGTCCAGTACGCCCACCTCCGTCTTCGGGCGACCGCGCGGCGCAGTGCCGCAGTCAGCCAGCTGGTCCACTAGCACTCAGCGTGACTTCCCCCCCTTCAGAGCGTGGCGCTCCTGTTGCATCGGGTCCCGCCATCCCGGCGAAGTGTTTGTATCAAAGCCTGGTGAAGGGGGTTGGATCACCGAGCCGAGGATGCATATCCCGTGCAGGGGCGGCGTCTGGGGGAGTCCTGGGGAGCTCGCTTCATTGAAGCGTTCCTTCTGCCACTGCTTGTCTATGTATATTCGTGCCCGTAGGCAATGGGCGTATCTTACTCCCGCTTCCCCTTCTATGGACCCCCCCTCGCGCTGGGCCTCATCCCCCCGTAACCCGAAACTTGAAATACGCAGTGCTATCGTTCCATATGCACCGTCTGGCCCACCAGGATAGTAAGGCCCATTTGACCCCCTTCTGTTCGGCAGACTCGCACTCGTCAGCGCGCGCTGCCGTGAAGGGTGGCGAACTGCCCCGTCGGCGGTACTCGCCGACGGCGGCAGAGGCGGTGATGATGGTGAGGACATGGCGTGCCCCCTCCTCCTCCTCCTCCTCCTCCTCCTCCTCCTCCTCCTCCTCCTCCTCCTTACGGGTGCTGTGGTACACAGCTCAATTTCGGCGTGGACCCGCGGATGCGGTTTCAGATGAGGGGGCGTTGACGTGCCAAGAGGCGCTGTTGTGGCGTCTACGCGCGCTCGGCGTCTCGTCGGTCACGGCGGAAGAGGACATGACGAACGCGCTCGGGTGCCCTGCTCTTACTTCGTTACCATCGGCAGTTGAGAGGTCGATTAAGGATGACTCGCAGTGCTACTTCCGCCAGCGTCACGAGACGAGCACATTCACGATTGTGGACTCGGACAGGGAGCACGCGAGGCACAACCTCTGCGGGGCCTTCGTGGGCGACAGCCCCGCGGCGGTGTTCTTCGCACGTACCCTTTCGACGGCCTGTGCATAGGTGGCTGGATGTTCTCTTACGTGGCATGGGCGGCCGCCGTCGCGACCAACTACCTTAGGGGGGAAGTCAACAAGGAACTTGGAACTTGCTGCTCCTGCTCCTCCTGCTGATCGTGAGCGGCAAGCTCCTCCGGCTGATCGTGAGCGTGTGGCGTGGCCGATGCGAGGACCTGTGCACGGCCTGGGTGCCCCTCCTCCAGCGCCCCGTGGACCTGCCGTGCAGGATCTGCGCCGATGGCGCCAGCAGGACCTGCGCCGGCACGACGGCCAGGCACGCGCAGGCCACCCTGGAGCACGCGCGCGCGAGTCGGCAGGCCTGCCTGGCCGAGGACGGCTACGCGCACAACGTTGGAACGAGCGGGTGACTCCGTCCTGCGTCGGTCGCGGAAGAGGAGTGGAGCTTCCTGGGCTCGATGACGTGGCCTTGGGTACTCAGACTGCTCTGAACGGTGGGATCCAGGTGGGAGCCAGCCCGGCTCACTGTTCGAGCTGGAGACCGACGTTGCCTCGCTTGTCGACTCGACGCCCGTCCTGGACCAGGACGGGGACCATGGCGCCCACCGGCTCCCGAGGGCACGCTGCGGTGATAGCCGGCAAGCGCAAGGACAAGAGCAAGCACTAGCGCGAGCCCAAGACAGACGACGCCGCTGACATTCCAAAGAAGAAGAAGAAGAAGAACAATACGAAGAAGAGGAACAGGAAGAAAAAGGAGGAGAATAATAAGAAGGACCATAAGAAGAATAAGGCCCTCAGGGCTGGGGAGAAGATCGAGCGTCGGCGCGCCGGCGCGGCCCTCGGCGCGCCAGCGCCGATGAGCCACAACGGCCGCCCCCACCCAAGGGCAGTGCCGAGTCCGCCCCACCCGGGGAGGAGGTCGCTGACAGTGGTCTGGATCGGAGCGATCGTGCCAAACTAATGCGGGATGACGATTAATAAACAAAAATTGAAGAGAACGATCAAAACATAGTTTTCTGCTTCTTCTGCCCAAGTTTCTGACTGGAGGAGAACGATAAAAAAATAGTTTTCCAGCCCGCGGCCGGTTTTTTCTAATCGTCATCCCGGGCGCCGCCGCGTGAACACGACCCCCGGTCATTTATTAATCGTCATCCATTAGTGAGCACATCCTTCAAGGTCTATCTCCATCCACAACCTTTTCTCCGACCTCCCAGGTCAAGGCACTACGCTTCCACCTCGCCTCGCCGGTTCACCCGTGGGCCACTACCTTGCCGAAGTCCCAGGACAGGCTTTCAGACATCATGTGTGCGGCCCAAGGCCGCATCACACAATGCGGCAACGTGCAATGCACACCATCATCACTCACACGCGTGAGCTGCTCCAGTGCCGCTCTTAAGAGCACGAGCGAACTCACCAGCACAGTTGATGAGCTCGCGCCCCAACGTGCGCGCCCGCCAGGTCAGGCAGCGACAGTGCCTCCCTGCCGGGTCTAGGATGTGCTAGCAGTTGGACAGTTGTGGTCCCCTTTTTCCTTTGGTTTCTCTTCTCCACCAAAGTTGTTCGATCGCCCGCGCATTCCCGACACAAATAGGAGAGGTTGAGGCTGTTTGGCCCGAGCTCCGACGCATATCTATGTATTGGATGATGAAAAAAATCCCGCAATCTAGAATCTAGATACGATTGCCGCCATGCTTTCTCTCGTACGGCTTCCAAGCCCTGCAATTCTAGTTCCCCCTCCTCCTCCTCCTCCTCCTCCTCCTCCTCCTCCTCCTCCTCCCCCTCCTCCTCCTCCTCCTCCTCCTCCTCCTCCCTCTCTCCTCCCTCCTCCTCCTCCTCCTCCTCCTCCTCCTCCTCCTCCTCCTCCTCCTCCTCCTCTCTGCACTGCGACGTCGTTGCGTTGCACGCGCCCGCCCGCGAATGCGGCTGGGCGCGGCCATCAGAGGCTTGTTTTCCGTCGGTCTGGGTCAGGGGCTGCGGCTCGCAGGCTGGAGGGGGTTTTAAGCGAGGAGGCTTCCAGAAACTTCGCGGGGGCGCTCCTGAAGAGACTCCAGAGAGTAATGCTGTTGCGAAGGTTAATGACCTTTCGGAAATCAGCCCATCATGCCTTCAAGAAGTGTTGCATATTGGAGACGGCCTCAGAGGGGACCATCAATCTCCCGCAGAGGTACGAAGCGGCTTCGAGAGAAATCGGAGCAGTCCAAGGGATCTCCCGGAGATTTCCAAGACGTCTGGAGAGGATAGGACCAATGTGGCCCAAGATAACGCCCAGACGGCCCAAAGACGCGCCCAGACATGCCATGAAGGCCCCACGGGCATCCAATCGACCTTTAGAGGTCCTGGCAGATTCCCCAAGGCGACCCCAAAAGACTTCCAGAGAGGCCCACCATCACCAGAACACCATTAGCAAACCACATGGACACCATCGGTCAACCAACGCACATTATGGGGCCATCATTTGGATGCATTAGCAAACCCGCAACCAAACATCGGGACACCATGGGGCGGGACACGATCGCCATACTATCAGCCAAACTATCGGGACACCATCGAGGCACATGGACTGTATCGGCTAACCAAAATAGACCCATAGGGGCCATCAGGGCTCCGCAGCGACACCGTCAGGACGCCATCGTGGAAGCGTATGAGCACCATCAACAAACCACCATTGCGTATCACAGCAGCAACAGGTTGGTTGCAACCAGCGGGAAACAACCTGCAAACCATTTCGTCACTGGGAGGGCGACGACATCAACGAAAATTTGGGAACCACTAAGGGACAAACAAAAACCCACCGCCAATGCAGCGGCAGCCAACGGATTGAACATCCTTGCGGCGACCCCGTGTAGGTCATAACATACGGGATGGTCTCTTGCGCACGTCGTGCACGTCACGAACCAGGAATAAGATCTCCTGACGGAGACGGCCTCACAAAGGCGCTCGTAGCCCCAGCCGCCAATTGGCGCGCCCCACAGGAAGAACAAACAGACATTCCGATCGACGCATCTTGCCCTCGGCGAAAGCTGGCGGAAGGCCAGCGGAAGTTGGCGAAGGGAAAAATGGTGTGTTAACGTGTTTGGATCCAGCGTTCGTAATCGCCAGCTTGTCGTATAGTTATAGTGCGTGGGCTTCTGTTTTTATCCCACACAGGTCCCACCTACGGCAGATAAAGAAGCCTCTTTCGCCGAAGGCGTACGCAGGTAACGAGGTTGTTGAGGCCCAGCTAAGTGCCTCAAGGGTGACGGTCTGTTCGATTGCCTCAAACACATGGTCAACTCATGGTTTGCCATGCCGCTTTGTGCCTCGCATTTACCTGCCCCTGCTGGAATTGCTCATCTTGCTAACCGTTCCTTCGGCGGGAAAGGGTTTTCACATCAAGGGGGTGAGGGTCTTACGGCCGCGGCCATGATGACTCCCAGGGTGCGTGGTCTTGCCTTCGTCCTTCCGTCCCCTGGCCCACGCCCAAACACATGCTTTGGGCCATGATGCGCAAGCCTCCCTCTCGCCCTGGCCCTACCCCCCGTCTCTGTCGCACCCGATGACGCCTGACCCCTCGGCGGCACCGCTGCCGCCCCTGCCTCTCGCCACCCGCGGCGCGTGCGCGCAGGCCTGGCTGGACTCCACGCTGGGCCACGGGGCGAGCCGCTGCACGACGCTGCTCTGCTGCACTGCGCGCGCATGGTTTGGCTGTGACCCTTCGGGAGACGATCCTCTCAACCCTGGCGATAGCGCTGTGACCTGTCGGGAGGGGTAGGGGGGGCGAGGGGCGAGTAACGTCACGATTCGCGCCGGCGCGCGCCGTCTGGTAATGCTCCGGAATGGCGAGTTGTATTCTCAGTCGGCCCTGGCGGAATCGTGGCGAGACCAGGGGGCGTGTGGGGGGGGGGGGCGGCGCCAGTAACGGGCGCTTTCGCGCAGAATGAAGAATGGGCCCCTAGTCCGCCATCAGTTCTTCCTTGCGTAACCTCCAAGGCTGGGAGTTGTATCTCTCCTTAGCCTTGGGCAGCGATCTTCCTCGACTTCGGGAGGCGGTAGACATGGACATATTATGGGGCTCCTGGGAGCCGACAAGTTTCCGTATCCCCCCCCTTTGGTCATCCGGGATGTGTTCCAAAGACGGTGTGACTGTATGAAGCAGACCCTCTCATTTGGGATCTCGTGTTCCATGAGGTTGTCCCACCATGTTCTTGTGGCTCGCAAGCTATGCTCAAGCGATGCCGATCGTGTGCGTCCAGCCGTCGAGTGTCATTCACAGGCCTACGCGTCCACGGCTGAAGCAGTACCCTTCTCAGACAGCGCCTGCGAGTTTCCGCTCCCTCCCCCTCCACCCGCTCCTCGCGTCCTGGGCACAGTTTTCGGCGGCGTGCGATGGGGGGGAAGTGAGAGGGAGACGTCCTTCTCAGAAGGTTTGGACGTCCCCCGGCCTTTGAGAAGTGTTCTGAGCCTTCCACGAAGACAAAGAAAACTCCTCAGAAGGCGCGGGGACCTGGTGGCTTCTGAGAAGTCCTGCCACCTTCTGAGAAGGCCTTCTCTTTCTCATTTCCCCCCTTCGCTCGCCGCCGATCCTCTGCTCTGGAGACACTTGGGGCAAGTTGCCCGTCAGATGTTCACGCAGGCCCACCAGCAAGAAGCTGGGGAACGTGCTCGAGCAGGCAGTTGGCGACGACCGGTCTGCAGGGATGCCCACCTTCCTCCACTCCCCCTCCCCCTCCTCCCCCTCCCCCTCCTCCTCCTGTTCCCCCGTCCTCCTCCTCCTCCGCCTCCTCCTCCTCGTCCGTAGCCTTTTTGGCTCAAGCCACCTTGGCCCAAGGGGTGGTCCAAGCGTCCCATGTGAGGTTAGGCCTCACGGTCCAGTCGTGCGCCAAAGCACGCGTCAGTTCGGCATTTTGTCCTTATCTCCACATCAGAGTTCTGCTGACTTCACCCTGTCCTGCGATGGGGCGATGTGCTCAGAGAAGACAGTCTCGCCTTCCCAGGAGCGGTCCAGCCAGCTCTTCGGGCCACCGTCGGAGCCGAGGAGAAAGCCTGAAAGCTCCAGTGTGCGTGGGATATCCTCGACTAGTGGTGACCGCAGCCGCTCGACGCCGAGGATGAGGAGAAGGATGACTCTCAGGATGGATCCACTTCTTCTGTCGACTACACGAAGCTGAACTACGCGCGCATCGCCCAGCATGCCATTCCAGCCTTCACATCTGTGCTCACTGAGACGCTGTCCACTTTCTCGTCCTCGCTTGGCGCTCAGATGGCCGCCCAGATCCAGTCGTCCCAGTCCAACAGCATGCACGAGTTTGCTAAGTATAAGGCGATGGGTGGTGCGAGGATGGCCGCAATCGAGACCAAACTTGAGCCGATTCAGACGATGCCTTGCGACGGTGCTGCTCGCTCTGCTACAGATGATGATGGTGCTCCGCGTCAGGATCCCTGGGCCGCTTTCGCAGGGCAACACAGCTTGATAAGGAAGCCGAGAACCTCGCCAAGGATACCGAGCATATCGGGAAAGGTGCTTGTGGCTCGGGGGCGAGCTCTGCGAGTTCTGGTTCTTCCTCCGCGGGCCCATCTCCAGGTGCCGTGCCCGTCAACGAGACCAAGGGGTGGGTAGGACCGTTCCCGAGATGCATCACTAGCGCGCAGAAGGCAGCCCACTGGGAGCTGGTCCTGTACCCGATGGTCCCCGAACACCTTCGACGAGATGTGCAGCCGCAGCTGAAGGGTGTCTCTAAGAGTTACACCATTGTCTTCAGTAGTGCGGCCGCTGCTCGTGGTTTCTCCGAGTTCGTGAGTGACAAGCAGGTGAGTTGGCAGGATCACAGGACGTCCTCGATGTTCTATCTTCGCATCCGCCAAGACCTTCCACATGACGTGAGAGCTAAGCCGAGGGCGGCCAGTCGAGTCTGGGAGGAGGTACTTTCACTGGTCCAGAAGTACCTCCGGCTGCCAGATCTCGAGCTACCGCCTCGGGATCAATGGTGTCGGCTTCGTCCACTTGACGTCTCAGGAGGACACTTTCGAGCTCTAGTGGGCCAAGGGGAGCGGAACCGCTGGGTTCACCTTCGAGACCGTGTACTCATCGCTCGTCTGGTGGAACACCCCAGACACGGAAGTCACGCAGCTGGTCGGCCGTGTGACGGAGCTCCTGCGGCAAATTCCCGTGCGAAAGCGCTTCCACGCTCAGGGCGGTTATCCTCGGCAGCCAGCTGGGGGCGCGGATGCTGGTCGACGTGCTCCTTCTACTGGGGCTACCAGGCCGTCTCTGCGAGCTGGCAGTAGGGGCTTGGCCGTTCAATTTTCTGCTGCTCTGTCTTCCTGCTCGTCCTCTTAGCCCTCCTCTTCCTTTCGCGACGGGCCCCCAGAACGTCTGCCCCTCCTGTCCCCCCCTGCGCGGATGTTCCCCTCCTACCCGATTCGCGCAGTTTGAAGGCCGGATCGTGGAATGCGCATGCTCTTTTCGATTCCATTTGGGCCAGCCCAGAGTTGTGAGCAGCTACTTGGGCGACGCTGATGGCCGCGCCTCGGGTGTACCATACCATCGTCCTGCAAGAAGCGCACGGCGAGTCTGAGGATTCGAATGAGTTGCGAAAGCAGCACCATTCCTGGAAAATCGTGTGTTCTTTCCTCGGGACAGCCAATGCTGGAGGCTTTTACATAAAGGTTCATGAGAGGCTTGCAGTGCGACTCAGCGCGCCCAGGCTAGCTCAAGTTATTCTCGGAGGGATTGGGATCTTGAGAATAAACGGGAGGGGGGGGGGGGGGGGGCGGGAACGCGGACGGCGTGAATCTGCACGTTGTTAGTTGTTCCGAGTTAGTCTTTTCACCAAATCCGAGGGGTGCTGCGAGCTGTCCAGCGCCGGCTTCGATGCATCCCACTTGGCGCCACTCGCCTCGGGGGCGACTTTGTTAGCTCTTCCGCGACTGGGGAAGGAAGATTACGTCTCTCTGAAGGCCTCTAGGACATGGACCCCGACTCTCTCGGCATATACCATGGCGAGTTTTTTTTTTACGGGCGTGTTGGAGCTTCACCAGCCTGCGTACGCCCGCGAATCCGTTCATCACCAGGAAGTGGTTTCTATTGGTCGGCTCGATCGCATTTACATGTCCACCCCCGCCTCCGACGTCCTCGACCTCGGCCCCCTCGCGGGCCCAGCGACCATGCTTGCGTCTTCGTCTCCCACACCTGTGCCACCAGGCCCTCGCGCCCCAGTGTCCCGCGATGGGCGCCATGCCACCCCGAGTTTGGCATTGCTCCGCGCTCGCGGCTGGAAGAGGCGTCTCTATCCGAGGGGCCTGCGTCGAGGGCGGGAGAGGTGGAGGAGATTATCGATCATATTGTTACGCGAGTAGAACAGGCATTGGAGCCTCGCCGCCCAGACACCGCCTTGCAGAAGATTGCATGGATGCTCGGCCCCCTCCGCGCTTGCCGCGGCGAGCGTTGCGGCGCTGCTGCCCGATCCCTTCGCGCGCGGCCGGCGCTGCGTGGTTTTTGCGACCCCATGTGTTTGAGTGGACAGATGTGGTTGGCTTGCATTCCATCCTCTCGAACCTCATGAGGGAAGTTCACGGCGGTGATGAACAGACATTGCCGAGTGGCTCTGGCCTCTCCGCCTCCCAGAAAGCCAATCGCGTCCAGCGCGCGCTCGAGCTCGCGGCGGCGCGGCGGCCAAGTCAAAGGCGCATCTACTTCCGAGGGATGATTGGCGACTCTGGAAAGACGGTCGGGGAGCCATCAGACTGCGCCAGGGAGCTTTCAGTTTACTGGGGTGAGGCATCATAATTCCAGCCATCCTTGGAAACCGATGCCCACTTCCTCGGCCCGCTTGTCCAGCCCATACCGTCGGGAACCCAGCGGGCCCACAGATGCGAGCAGTTCGAGCAAGTGGTTGTCATGAAAAAATACAGCAGCCCTGGGGTCGATGGCATCCCCTACTCGGTCTGGAAGGCTGGTGGAGGCATGGCTATCCATGCCCGATACCAACTGTGCCGTCTGGGACTCAGGCACGGCGCGTTATTTTCCATGTTCCAGTGCTCTTTTCCCGCATCTTTGCCGAAGGGTGAGATCGCCCTCTCACCCTCCCGCGCTCGGATAACAAGCTCTTGGCTAGCGCCTTCTCCTTTCCCTTCAGGCACGTCGCGCCCGAGGCTCGCAGGCGGGTTGTCTCCCTGGGCGCCAGATCGTCGATCGCGCAATTTCGTTAGATTCTGAATTCAGGATTTGGAGAGACGTCGAAGGACGCACTCACACGGGTGGCGTGCTATACGTCGCCAAGGCTGCTTCCCCTTCGTGTTTCGACGCGTTTCTCTTCCGAGTCCTCCAAAACATGCAGGCGCCAGAGTTTTTTTCATGCGCGCTATTAAGACACTGCGCGACGCTGCGCGTGTCTCTAGCAGTATCAAAGGACGCGACGAGTTCCACGTCGTGCTGGGGCGCTGCCTGAAGCAAGGCTGTCCTCTGAGTGGCCTCCCGCGCGCATTTTCTACGGACCCCTTTATTCGATGTTTTCTAGTCGGATCCTTCGTTCGCCGTGCTCGTCTTTCTATGGGTTCGCTGACGACCTAGGCCTCACCGCGCAGAACATCTTCGTCGCCCTCCCGATCGTCCTCCCCCTCCCCTCCTGGCTTTGCGATCTAGCTGGTCTGCGCATCCGCCCCGGCAAAAAACGCGATCTGGCTGCCCGTGGGCACGGCGGACGCTGGGCCGGCACCTCGCCTGGTCCTCCGAGCACGGGCTCGACGCCTCTGCGTCCAAGCCTGCCGAGTGTGGGAGGTATTTGGGGGTTGTTGTCGGGGAGGAGGGGGCGGCGATGTTCTTCACCACCCACCAAACCACCCCAACCCAACCCGAAGGCCTCAAATTGCCCTTCATTTCCAGTGGGGGGGGGGTCCGGGAACATCGAAAAAACACATATGGAGCCCATACCCCCCCCAACCCGAAACTCGGGTCTTCGGGTTGGGTTGGTGTGGTCTGGTAGGTAGTCAGTTCCGGGCCGACCTTGGGGGCCAGGCTCTCGCTAGAGCTTGACAAGTTGGTGCCATGCGACAGAGCTTCGGGGTGAGTGTGGTGGCCTACAACCTCGTCGCCTTCCCCTACTCTAGGCAATGTTGCGCAGCTGGTGCCGCCGTCGAAAATTGCGTTGCGTCGCGAATGCGGGGCTGTCCAGTTACTCCTCGCGGTCCCCTTTAACGCCATTAGCCACGACATGATGATAAACCTTACGAATGTGGGGTTCAAGCGTGATGTGCGTAATCTTCGTCTCTACTGTAAGGCTGCGGTATATAGGGTCACAGTTCGTAGTTTAGCTTCTGTAGGTGGGAAAATAGTTATGAGATTTTAGAGCGTGACGATTCGCCAATGACCCATACATGGAACCTATATTTCACTGGATCTGTTCTTCGGTACCTGATGGTTGTCAAGGCCGAGCTGAGGTCCCTCCGCGCTCTCCCTCGTTCTCCTGCCTGCCCACCCCGGCAAGCCAACACTCCTTCAGTGTTCCGACGGGCTTGAGGTGCGTCGGCGATCGGGGATATGCTCTTCTCGAGGCAACGTTTCCCATCAGGAGGCCTTTCTGTCGGGGGTGAGGTTGAACGTGCTAACGGGGTTCGTTCCCCAGGTCTCCTCTCCCTGGTCCTCAAAACGGTCGCGAACCATTGGGCATGTTCCGTTCGGTATTCTATTATTGCAAAGGCGTGCCAGCGTTGTGGTAAAGATTTGGGTGACATAATGATTTGTTACCCACAATGTCCTTGTCTTTTGCCAGCCGTGACAGCCGCCCTCCCCCTCCTTCCTGAATCCTGAGGCTCTGGGGACCCGTCTAGTATGTTCATTCTCGGAGCTTGGTAATCTCTGGATATGTCTTTCTTTGTACGTATTTCTCTGGGCATTGGCATCTTCCATGCTGTGTTTAATACCACCCGTATCGGGGCGAATCATACCGCAGGTCTGATCAGGGCCAGAGCGCGGGCAATGTCTCGGCGCAGTGCCCATGCTCGTGTTGCTCTCTAACGACACTGGGACCTCCCCCCCCTGCGGACGTAGACTCCTCCTCCTCGTCCATTTTTTCCTCCTCCTCCTCTTCCTCCAGCCTGCAGGGGTACCCCACCGAGGGGTATATGTTCCCTGGAGGCCAACATCGCCGATCAGACTTGGCACGCATCTAGTTGGAGTCGTTACGCATTCGGCTACAGTGTGCACCAGTTCGGTTGGATGTCGTCGAAGGTGTGGGATTAGTTGCTTAAGTCGGCCGGGAAATGGGGCATACTTGCGCACCATAATTCGCACGCGTGTCTCAGGAGGGTCGTGTGCGCCGCGAAGGGAGCTTCAGCTTTAAAAGTGAGGTGTCTCTGGAGGGCGATGGAGGCAGAGGACCAGTAGGATGAATGTGCGGAACTAGTTATTTTCATCCGGAACGCGAGAAGGAGGACGCGGAGGAGGAGGGGGGATAATGAAGAGGAGGCAAACATCAGGGATAATCGGAGTACGGTGTGAATCCAGTTAGCCAGCTTAAGGAACCAGCTGACCCATTATATTCCAAGGCACCCTCCCATAACTCACGAGTCGGTTCTGACCGAGCCCGATACTGGGACGGATGCGCATGCCCACCTAGCACACTTGATGTGCTTGCGCACGGCTCCGATCCCGACCACGTGGTGAGGAAATCGTGGCCCGCGCATCGGCAGGAACGGAACGGTAAGAAAATTAGTGTGCGGTTTTTCGGCCTGTGCATTATTCAGCCTTCCCGCGCACGGCGAAATCAACATTTCCAGCACACTGGCGCAGGCATAGACAGCGCCGCGCGCAAGCGGAAGCGACAGTTTCAGGCGACATATGACTGGGCGATGGGGAATGTGACGGAACGTGTGCACCGCGCCCCCACTGGAACGCCACTCCGAGGTGAGCTTGCATGGCGCCTGCGCGGGGAGCGACGTCTCGCCCGGTCGGTCGCGGCTCTGCGTCCAGTGCCTGGGCGAGGGGGGCGTGTGCACCGTGCCCCAGCGGGAAGGCGCCACCATCGGGTTGCATCTGCGCGGCGCTTGGGCGGCAAGCTCCCACTTGCCACGCGCACTGTTGCTGCGGCCCCGTGGCCTCCGCGAGTCGGCAAGCGAAGAATGCGCGTCGCGCCGGAGCGGGAGCGGGAAAGGAGCTCGGGCGAGAGCGAAATTTGACCCTTTCGTGCGCGATGTGCTGCGCGCCCCACTCCTGCCACGCGTACCGCAACGACGACGACAACGCGTCGCTGTATGCTAACGGGGAGGACGTCGACTTTGTGGTGAGCTGCAGTGACGGGCGGGGCCAACGTCGCAGGTTCGGCTACAGGGCGGCTGCGTGACAGATTGGGCGCGCGCGCTGGTACGTCAGAGCTCGTAAGAGTAGTAAGCCAGGAAGTGACGCAGAGGATATCATCATACCGCGAGGGGGGGAGAGCAGGTGGGAGCGTCGGGCGAGGAGCGGGGGGGAAGGGCGCGACGACGAGGACGAGCAGACGGGGCAGGGAGAGCACGAGGGAGGGAGCCACCCCCCGCCGGCAGGCGGGAGCGACGCGCGGCCCCTGCTCTCAGGACGCCCGCGGCGAGGAGGGGCGGGCGAGGAGCGGCTCGCAGGAGCGCGAGGAGGAGGGCTCCTGGCCTGCCTCCCTTCCCGCCCCTCGCTCGTCATTCTTTCAGCGCGTCCCCCCCCCCCCCCTCGGCCTCGTCCCCTCCCCAACCCCCCCTCCACCTCGCCCCCTGCCTCCTCCCCGTCCATCTGCCCCGTCCCCCCATACCTCCTTCCGTCCTTCTGTCTTTCCGCCGCTTTTCCTTGTCCATCCCTGCTGCTCTCGTCCCGCTACCGCGGTTGCCATGATGAATGTCTGGCACTACTTGCTGAACATGGCGACGGACGACTCACTCGCGCATGGGGTGTACTCCTTGGCCAATGTACCACCTTCCGCGCACCACTTGTAGTCGGGCGGTCTTTTGCGACCAAGATGCAATATTGATCAGCGTCACCTTCGAGGCCGAAGAGCGGCGCCAACTCGAATTCCAACCCCTGGAAGATGGACTGAGTGTGGCTGCCCATGCGCTCCGCTCTATCGTTACTGGCGCCGCTGCCACAGGACCAGTCCATCCGCACGAGGCCGATCCGATCCTCCAGCGGCGTGCCCCGATGCACGGGCGAGGCACCTCGTGAAGGGCCAACGTCCGCCTTATCTCAGAGCGTGAATTACCTACCCCGCTTTCGCTTCCAGGCAAAACCAAGCCATACCACGCGCCTCCCCGTCAAGCGGCCTGACCAGTACAGGCCGCAATTTGGCATCGTTTGGTATCTCTTGGAAGCGAGGGTGGTCAAAAGCGAGGTAGGTTTGTTTTCCCCCTATCATCCTCCAACAGCTCCTCCACCCACCCCGACGCGGGCTGACCATCGACGTCGTCAACATCGGCCGCCCATTCCGTGCCCTTCAACGGAACTGCACAACATGTTACCACCTTCAGCAAGTTCCAGTCTTGAGGCCTCGGGTCCAGATTCGTGTTTTTTGGAGATCGTTGGCTTGCGGAGGACCCTGGATAATGAGTCGACGGATCCACCATAGAGGCGAACAAGTCGGATGCAAGTCTAGATAACATCGTCGTGTGAATTCCTGTTGCCTGGGGATGCCACGCGGCACTTGACAACATCACTATTCGCCACGCATGCGCTTGGCTGGTTTCCATGTTTGTTTCCCTGGCATGTCTTCCACATGCGCAGATGTCACCACCAGTGATCGCAACAGTAACCGCAAGAGTTCTCAGCCCCCTCGGCGATCTGTGCGCAGGAGGAGACCACCATCCCAACCACGGACTGGGCTGCCCGCACGGGCGCCGAAGATGTGGGATCGCGCTTCGCCCGTCGCGGCCCGAGACGGAGAGCTGTGGCTCTCCAGGGGTATAAGCGCGAGGTCCCGAAGATGGCCGCGCTTCGCGCCCTGCGCTACCCGAAACCCGAAGCAGCTCTTCCTCCTCCTCCTCCTCCTCCTCCTCCTCCTCCTCCTCCTCCTCCTCCTCCTCCTCCTCCTCCCTCTCCTGGCCCCAGCAGGGGTCCGCATGGACCAGCGGAGTCCGCCAGAACGCGCACGCAGCTCCGCAGGAGGACGTGTCGGACTCGCTCGAAGGCGATGCGTTCGCGGACGTCTCCGTAACGTACCCTCCCGTCAACGAGGGGGCTCGCGTGAATCTGAGTTGAATTTTTGTTTCTTGGTGGCGACGAGGGCGACTGCGACGACGGTGGCGACGGCGATGGCGCCCGCATCAACGGCGGCGGCGACGAGGACAGCCGCAACGACGGCGACCGCGGCGTCGGCGGCGACGGAGACAGCCGGTGGCGGCGGCAGCGACGGCGCCGGTGTCGGCTGGTCATGGAGCGACGGCCTGCGTCTCCAGAGAGCACTTTTGACTTGGAAGCGTTGTCTGGGGTTCCGTTTTTCGCTTCGGTGGTTACACGGTTCAGCGTTGGCGGCTCTCCGTTGCTACGGTCATGCTTCGGATCTCCAGTGGCCCACCCTGCTACTTACTCATTTAGTCCGCGTGTCGGGGGCACTGGCGGCTAGCCTCACTTCTCAAGTAGGGACTCGGCACGTGTGGCCAGCAGAAAACTCAGGTATTCGGACGTCGTGGAGCCGATCGTCACTGATGTGCATCCTTTTCATTCCGCTTTTTCCTCCTGAGCCGCTAAGCCTCCGCTTCCAGAGCCTATCCCCATCCACTGCATCGCCCGCATTTCCTGTGCCACACGTAGCCCCCCCCCGGGAAATCACGTGCGATGCGCCGACTGGGAATGCCTGGGACGTGGATTGTGTCACAAATTCACCACGGTGTTAAGCCCATCGTGTTGTCCTGGAGGCTTGTGTTTTGAGCTCTTTACTCGGTGACCTAGGGGGGATGTGGACGAGTGCGCGGTGTTTTTGCCCATAGTTCTTCCAAGCGATCAGCACTGCGCGAAGCGTATACAGTTTCGCGTTCGCTTTTCTTGATTGTGTGCATGCGTGTGCAGATGTTGGTGCAGGGCGTCTCTCAGAAACGTAGGCCTCTATAGTGAAGAAGACAGGTTCGTAGACGATCAGGCGGGGACACCATTCTGGCAGCAGTCGGGGGCTGCCCCCGCAAGGAAGGGAGTTCCATGGCATGCGAACTGCGCCACGAGGTACACGAACTTCATGCACGGCGAGATCGGCTCCACGGTCGGCAATACGGGGAGCAGGTAGGTTGCAGTTACCTTTCCTCCTCCGCTTCATCATCTCTTCTTCCTCCAGCCTCCCACTCATCGTGTGTGTCTCATCGTCTTGCTGGTTCTCCTCTCTCCATGTCATGGGTGCTCTTCGAACCAGTCTCAGAATGGACTGGCGTACAGTCGAGGCGTTGAAGAAGGAGCCCTTTTCGTTGGTGAGGGGCTCGGTGCTCCTTGATCGCTGTACAGTTTGCCTTGGGTTTGCCTGAGGTTTTCCATGGGACATCGAAGTTTAACTGATTGGAAAAAGGGGCCTCGCTCATTATGCAGGGT
Source organism: Prorocentrum cordatum (assembly GCA_963575745.1). NCBI lineage: Eukaryota > Dinophyceae > Prorocentrales > Prorocentraceae > Prorocentrum > Prorocentrum cordatum. The sequence continues at coordinate 1,030,245 of CAUYUJ010006668.1, forward strand.
TCCTTAGGTCAACGCCCCGACGGTAGCTTCTTCAAACTTGCAAGCATCACCCCGATCGGGCAAGTTTGTGTAGTGCCTCGACCGCCCAGTGTCTGTTACTACTCGGCAACGTGATGATGCTGTTCGTGCCCAGCTTGCTGGATGACTGCTCTCCTATTTCATCGCCGACCTCCTGGCCGTGATGTGCACCGAGCTCATATTCACCCAGATGTGATTTCATAGTTTCCTTACGCTGCTGTTCGTTCGCGTGATGCGGTACTTGAACCTGCCTCTCGCCTGAGGCCTTGCCTTTCTCCTGCTGGTCATCGAAGGATCGCTGATACCGCGCTGGCCAGTGACGGCTGGGTGCGCGGGCAACCCTGGAGTGCCTTGCCGCGCTTCCTCTTCAGTGCTCGTCGTGCCCGCAGCTGTCTTCACCCTCGGGCACTGCCCCGCAGCGCATGTTCTGGTCGTTGCGCTCGCCTGGCGCAGCGGAGCCATTCGCTGGATGTCCTGGCGATCGTGTGGCGACTCGGCGACTCTCGCTCGTGGCCCAGCGCCCTCGGGCGACCCCAGTGACAATCACATGGGATTCATGGAGCTTTGCGCTGCGGCGTCCGTTCCAAGGGGGGAGGGGGAGGAAAAGGAGGAGGAGGAGGAGGAGGAGGAGGAGGAGGAGGAGGAGGAGGAGGAGGAGGAGGGGGAGGAGGGAGGAGGAACGAGGCTCCCCGTCTACAGGGTAGCGTGTCGCAGGAGCACGCGCTGGTGGGGGAGGGAAGAGGTAGGATTTTGTTAAGGGGCTGCAGCGGGCTTGCGCCAACGAGATGCGTCGTATTGGGCCAATCCCCCCACAGGCGTCCGCCACTCAAAGATAGGACTGTGCAGGAAAAGTCGAGCTGCAAGGGGGGAGGTGGGAGGAGGAAGGAAGCTCTTCGTTTGCAGGGTATCGCGTCTGCTCGCGAGCCTGTGGAGGAGGAAGAGGGAAAAGGAGGGAGGGAGGAGGAGGGAGGAGAGAGTGGAGGAGGTAGGAAGAGCAGAGAGGGTGGATTAGGAGGGAGGGAGGGAGGGAGGTAGGGAGAGAGAGAGAGAGAGGGAGGGAGGGAGAGAGGGGGGAAGAGGAGGAAGAGGAGATGGAGGTGGTGGTGGAGGAGGAGGAGGAGTAAGTATTCTTCTCCTCTTCTTCCTCCTCCTTCCCTTTGGGAGGAAAGAGGGGCAGTTCGCATGAGGGATGGACGTAGCAGCGGCGGTGGGGACGGCGCCGCGGCCGCGATGCCCCCGCCGAGCGGCCGACGGGGCAGAGGTCAAGTACAGGGCGGGCCCGGCACCGCTGGCGCCCCCGCGGCTCTACGGCGACCTCGGAGGCAGGCTGGCTCTGCTTTCGCGGGGGGGGTCTCATGGCCGGGCTGGGCCAGGACGGCTATACGTACCCATCGGTCGTTGAAAGTAGTTATTCAATCGCTTCGCTCATTCCGCCGGCCCATGTTGCATGATCGCTACTGCTTCGCCGTGGGCCCGGGGCCATTGTGGCGCCGCCGAGGAGGAAGAAGATGAGGATGGGGAAGGGGAGGGGAGGAGGAGGAGAGGATGAGAAGGAGATGAGGAGGATGAAGATAAGTAGGAGGAGGAGGAGGAAGAGGAAGGGGCGGAGGAGGAAGCCTCTCGTTGGCATCTTGTGTTGCTCTTGGGGCCAAACAGGGTCGTCGTCAAGATGCTTCTCTGGGAGGCCTCTTGGGGTCTTTTCAGAAGCCGTTCGAGGGCGCCTGGGAGGCATTTTTGAAGTCTTCTGGGGGGCCTCCTGGGGGCCTCCTGGGACCTCTTGGGGGCCTCTTGGCGGCATCTTGGGGCCTCTTTGGGGCCTCTCGGGGCCTCCTGGGGCCCTCTTGGGGCGGAAGGCTCGAGGTTTTGGTTCGTGGTCCCCCTCTTGGGCCCCTCTTGGGGCCGTCTTGGGGCCGTCTTGGGCCGTCTTGGGCGCCTCTTGGGTCGTCTCGGGGCCCTCTTGGGCCCTCTTGGGGCCCTCGTGGAAGCCTCTTGGCCCGTCTTGGGGTGCTCTTGGGGGCCTCCTGGGCCGTCTTGGAGCATCGGATGGCCGAAAAGGGGACAAGGCCCAAATTCTTTCAAAACCATCGTAAAATGTCTGATTTGGGCCTCTCAGGGCCCTCTTGTGAGGCCTCTTGGAGGCCACTTGGAGGCCTCTTGGGCCGTCTTGAGGTCATCATCGGCGTCTTGGAGCGCTCTTTAGGCGTCTCGGGGGCCCTTTGGGCAGTCTTGGGGGCCTCTTGGGGCACTCTTGGCGCGCTCTGGGGGGCCTGAGAAGCCACACCCAGGAGGAAAACCATCTCTGAGTAGCAGTGGTCGGGCGGCGGTCGGGGTACTTTTCGCCGGGGGACCCCCAGGGGCCGCCCCGCGCGCGCGAACTAGAAGTATTGTTTAGCAGTTACCGGAGATCTGAGCACGCCTTTGGCCCGTTGGGCCGGCGAATTTTTGGATTTCCAGATTCCAATCCACTTTAAGCGCCTTCCTACTGCAATGATCAAGAGACTTCACCTTTTCCGTCCTCCCAGGGGGGCGGGCGGACACCCAATCTATGTTCAACGCCTTCCTACTTCATTCCCAACCGACCTGTGTTGTTGGGTCCCCGTTTTGAAGAGACGGTCCCCGCGTCTCCTCCTCTTCCTCCTCCTCCTCCCTCCTCCTCCTTCCTCTCCTCCTCTCATGCTTCGTGGCCCCATAGTGAGGCCCACCTAAGGCCCCAGTGGTGTGTACCACATGCGTCTCCCCCACCCAGTACAGCGCTTCGTGGCCCCATAGGGAGGTCCACCTAAGGCCCCAGTGGTGTGTGTGTGTGTGTGTGTGTGTGTGTACCACATGCGCCCCCCCACCCAGTACAGCGCTTCGTGGCCCCATAGGGAGGTCCGCCTAAGGCCCCAGTGGTGTGTACCACATGCGTCCCCCCCACCCACTACAGCGCTTCGTGGCCCCATAGGGAAGTCCACCTAAGGTCCCCCGTGGTGTGTACCACATGCGTCCCCCCCACCCAGTACACCGTTTCGTGGCCCCAGGTGGAGGTCCACCTAAGGCCCCAGTGGTGTGTACCTAGGGGCTCCGCCGACGGTCCCCGTGGCGCAGTCCGCATGCGTCTCCCCTTCCCAGTACAGCGCGTCGTGCCCCCTATAGGGAACCCCACCGAAGGTCCCCGTGGCGCAGTCCGCATGCGTCTCCCCCACCCAGTACAGCGCTTCGTGGCCCCACATGGAGCCCCACCGAGGGTCCCCGTGGCGCAATCCGCATGCGCCTCCCCCGCCCAGTACAGCGCTTCGTGGCCCCATAGGGGCTCCGCCGAGGGTCCCCGTGGCGCAGTCCGCATGCGGTTCCCCCGCCCAGTACAGCGATTCGCGGCCCCACAGGGGTTCCGCCGAAAACCCCCGTGGCGCAGTCCGCATGCGTTTCCTCACCCAGTACAGCGTTTCGCGGCCCCACATGGAGCCCCACCGAAGGCCCCCGTGGCGCAGTCCGCATGCGTCCCCCTCACCCAGTACAGCGCTTCGTGGCCCCATTTAGAGCCCCACCGAAGGTCCCTGTGGCGCAGTCCGCATGCGTCTCCCCCATCCAGTACAGCGCTTCGTGGTCCCATATGGGACTCCGCCGAAGGTCCCCGCGGCGCAGTCCGCATGCGTCTCCCCCACCCAGTAGAACGTTTCGTGGCCCCATATGGGGCTCCACCGAGGGTCCTCCGCATGCGGTTCCCCCGCCCAGTACAGCGCTTCGTGGCCCCAGGTGGAGGTCCACCTAAGGTCCCCGTGGCGCAGTCCGCATGCGTCTCCGCCACCCAGTACACCTCCGTCCGAGGCCGTCGGAGTTCCGCGCCTCGCTCGCCCGTCGTCGCTCTGCCCAGCGGCAAGAGCCTTGCCCACTATCAGCCAGCCAGCTATCTCTCTTTGCTCCGCGCAGCGGACGACCCGCGCGCGTCGCTGGGACCCCTCCGGGGCGACCTGCGCTCGTCGCGGGGACTCCGCGCTGCGCTGCGCCCGCAGCCTTGGACTTTTGAGTGCGCGGGCACACAGGGAGTAAAAGAAGGGGAGGAAGCGGGCACGATCCTCGCGGGGGGGCGCGCCGACATTGGCGTCGCGGCGCGCGGGCGATGCCGTCGGGGATTCCCGGGGAAGCTCCTTGCGGCGGCCACGCCCAGCGTCACGCGTATCCAGAGGCAGTCGTTCTCAAGCTATTGACATTCATTTACAATTACACCATGCGTCGTCATACTCGCATTCATGCACGTAGACTCGCTCGCATGCAGATTCATTCACAGTCAGACGCACTCGCGCTCAGATTCACCCGCGCCCACTCTTCCCACGTACTCAGCTCAATCGTTTTCGTTCGCGTTGTGTACCGCGACACTCATTTCGGCACACCCCTAGCACGGTTCGTTGCCTCATAAGGATCACCACCGAAAAAATGAATCACAATTGCGGTGCTCACACCTGCATATGGTTGGGTCCTTCGTCCGGCTAATGTTTGTTTTACATATTTCTTGCGACCGATATGGTAAGAGTGACCCTTCGCCAGAGAGATCTTTGGCGCGGGCCCACCGGGGTCCCCCGATCGCCGAGCGCGGTGCGGTAACAGCATCTTGCGCGCTGGTGTTTGCGCATCAAAGGTTTTTCTTATCCAATGTCCGTCTTGCGTGTAGCCGACCCATGGTCGGGCGGGGCCACAACGAGGATACATAAATACGTTCCAGAGCGTTCCGGAACGCTCTCAGAGCGTCCCAGAACGCTCTGAGAAGGCCGCGGCGCCCGAGACAGTTCCAGAGCCGTCAGATCTCAGAGGTTCTCGATTGATCCTTAGTGGATTTTATCTTCCTCCGGGATTTGTCCTGTTTCCATAGGTTCCTACGAACCTCTCAGATTCCTAAAGATAATGGGGGAGTCGTATGGATTCCCAGGGATTCCTCCGAGTCCTGGGGGGCCTGAGGATACTGGGGGGCATGGATTCTTATGGGTTCCCCAGGATCCCTGTTGATGCTTGAGGATTCTTGAGAACTCCTAGAAATCCCTGGGGGTTTGGTTTCGATGTCTGTTCACAGGAGCCTTGGGCGTCGACTTTAGAGTCAGCTCTTCCAGCATTTTTGGACCGCATTTAGCCTTGCATATTTCTCCTCTCCTCTCCTCGCCTTTCTGTTCCTCCTCCCACCCCGCCCTCGCTCTTCTTGTCTCTCTCTCTCTCTCTCTCTCTCTTTCTCCTCCCTCTCTCTCCTCGCAGAGGGACACACCCTACTTCTCCTCCCCCCCTCCCCGTTCTCCTCAGCGCGAGCGCGCGCGTGCCAGCTCCTCCTCGGATTAATCCTCTTTTAACTCGTTTGGCTTTAATATTCCACGAGTGTGGCTTCATGGATGGTTCTGGATGCTCCCCCCCCCTTCTCCCCCCCATCCTCCTCTCTCCTCGCGCTCCTCCCGTGCCAAGGGGCGCATCTCCGGTCCCACACCGGGTCCACACCGGGTCCACACCGGGTCCAAAAAAGACACGCCCCTTTGATCGGACCGCGCCGGGGGGGAGGGGGCCCACGCGCAGGCTCCCATATGTGGCACGGAGAAGCCCAGAGGAGGGCACGCGGCCTGCCCTGGGCCCTGGACAGAGCCCCCACTCTGACACGTCGATTGGTGAATTGTCCGTTTTCGGCTACCCTGGACCGCAGCTTATCCCTATCATGAGGGCTTGGGGCGGTCGGGGGTATCTACGGGTTCGCGCCTCGGGGGCCCAGACCGGAGCTGCCCCAGACCACAAGTCATCCCGGACCGTTCGAGCGCCCGAGACTTTGGCGGACAAAAGGGGTCGTGCGGGGATTGGTCGGGGCTGGACAGAGCCCCCAACAGTGACACGTCGATTAGTGAATTGTCCGTGTTCGGTTCTCGAGGGGGCGCCGCGGCCGTCATTTTCCAGGCCTGCGCCCGCCAGGTTTGGGCCCGAGGTCGTTCTCACTGAACCACGTTCTGCCAGAGTGGATTCTGTCCATCCCCGATCTCCAGTCTGGAGGGCAGCGCCTTCGGGTCAGCAACAAGATCCTAACAACCTGGCCCTCGCCAATCAACGAGTAGGAGATCGACTACATATTGCTTTACCCCACATGGTTTTTTGTTCGTGGGGATATACAAGCAAATTCAAAATGCCCTCAGAGATTCCTCCAAATCGTTATTCTTTTTCGTAGGGTATACCAGCAAATTTAGAATGCCCTCAGATATTCGAGAATGTGGCTGTGCTTCAGATTCGACGAAGACCTCCATGCCGGGGCACATCGATCCTGTAGTCCCCATTTCCTCCTCGGACGATCCGGGTAACTCGGGGGGCGGCCGGGGTAGGATCCGGAACCTGCCAGGCACGTTGCGACATCCGAACCCTGCCCTCGCCTCCCATCGGCTCAGGAGAGTCGATGGGTGGCGGCGGTGGGGTTCCGATGTCGCCACCTGTGGGGCCAGAGGAGGAGCGGCTTCGCTCCCTGTCTCGGTCCCCGCCCCCTGAATGGATCGGGCGGAGGGCGGCGCAGCGATGACGGGACGAAACGGAAGGAGAGTGCACATAGCCCTCACCCTCGGGGACTGGGACCCCCCAAAAACATCAAAATAATAAAAACATCAAATGCCGAAATAACATAAACAAGTTTTTTTTCTAAAACAAAAAAGAACCTCGGGGACGAGGACCAAATCCTGGACCAGGCACCGAAGTCGCCCCTCCTCTGCTGGGATTCGAGGCGTGAGGTTTTCGGGAGTTCCCGTAGCGTCTCCGAGGTCTTCCAGCCTCGGGGTGCTTTCCGGCAGCTGCGCCTTGCCGAGGGCGTTTCGGGGGTGCCTCGGATCGCCCCAGGCGGCCGCCGGGGAGCCGAGGTCATAACCCGAAAGCCGGGGAGGTAAAATCTGCGGACTGCGGCGGATTGGCTGCGGCGGGGGACGCATCGACGCCAAGTCGACCACTCATCCCTGAGAGGTGCCCGATCGCCCGTCCCCGCCAAGGATCGCGCGGTTGTTCCGTCCGGGGCCCATCGCCGATCTATCGGCGGTGCACGGCCGATTCCGGGCTCGTTTCCCCCCCGCCCCCTCCGCCCTCGAGCCGGTCCCCACCGCTCGTTCCCGCTCATTCAAGAGCTCGCTGGCGCGCCCCCGGACTGTGCGGTGACCGCGCCGTGGGGTCAGGTTCGGGCTGGCAACCTTGTTTGTTGGGGTACTCGGGCAGTTTTCTGAGGACGTCTGGGGGCTACAAGGACCTCCAAGGTCCCCCAAATAGCGGTGCGGTGACGGGCGTGGTAGGGTCCCTCGGCGGCTATTTCGATGTCGCCGCGCGGCCTGTCCCCGCACTGTAAGTTTGAGTCCCCCGGCGCCCGCGTGCCTCTTCCATCCATCTTTCACCACTTTCGATGGCTAGCCCCGCTCGAAAAGCTTCGACATGGGCGTCCAAGGGGCTCGCATCGTCACCGCGCAGCCATGCTACCAATTCTGACTGTCCTGAGGCGTGCGTTCGCATCTCTGGCTTTTCTGCGTGTGTCTGCCTTCTCCTCTGGCCGCTCCTCGCATGCCAGCGCTCCTCGCTGCCGCGCCGCGCCTGCCACCTCGCCCCCCCTCTTCGGAGAGGGGCGAGGCAGGGAGGGGACAGAAAGGATCAGATGAAGTGAATCAGAGGATGTGAGGTCACAGGAGGCAGTTGTTTAGATTCTGAACAGTTCTTCGGATCGAGGGGGGAGGGGGGGCGTGGCGAGGCCCGAAAGCCGGGACTCGCTTGCCCGCTTTTCCGGCCCGGCATTCTTTGAAAAGGCGGTGCAGGGGGAGGGGGGGGGGGGAATGCCATGCAAGCGATCTTGTTTGTGTCTGGAGGAAGACGCCCTCCAGTCCAGAGTTTCAGCTCGTGGAGGCCACTTCTCGGCTCCGGGACCGTCAGCAAAAGGCGTCTCGGGATGAGAGGCCAGCATTTGTGGTGATGGTCGAGATCTCCAGGGGGCCTGTCGCGAAAGCACTGCAACGCCGGAGCAGGGGGTGCGTGGCAGACGGCGAACGAGGGAGGGGAGGATGGAGGGGGTTCGACTCGATGGACAGAGCCATGGAGCAGGGAGGGAGGAGGAGCGAGGGAGTGGAGGAGTGGAGGAGGGAGGGAGGAGCCAGGGGCGGGGCAGCCCCAGGGGGGAAGCGGCAGGGGGTCGGGGAGGAGGGCTCTTGGCCGACCCTCCGCCTGCGCAGGGGGCGCGTGCGCTGGGGGGGCGCGGGCGGCACCTCTGGCGGCGCCCGGCCAGATGGCCCAGGAGGGCCTGGACCCTTCCGCACGGACCCTCCCTGGCCTTCCAGGGGGGCAGGAGGAGGATCCTGGCGGGAGGCCCAGCCACGTGCAGTGGTGGGTAGCGCGCTGTGGGTGCCGCTCTCTCGGCGGAGCTCCCCATGGGGCCACGAAGGCGCGTGAGGGACGTGCCGTAGGGGTGGGGGACACGCATGCGGGCGGTGCCACTGGGGCCTTCGGTGGGGCTCCCTATGGGCCACGAAACGCTGTACTGGGTGTGGCTGACACATGCGGGTGGTGCCCTGCGCTGGAGCTCCCGATGAGGCCACGAAGCGCTGTACTGGTTGTGGGAAACGCATGCGGGCGGTGCCGCTGGGACCTTCGGTGGAGCTCCGCATGGGGCCACGGGAGGGGGACACGCATGCGGGCGGTGCCACTGGCGCCTTCGGTGGAGCTCCCTATGGGCCCACGAAGCGCTGCACTGGGTTGGGGGTCGCATGCGGGCCGGCCAATGGAGCTCCCTACGGTGCCACGACACGCTGTACCGGGTGGGGGGGGCGCATGAGGGCGGTGCCATTGGGGCTTGGTGGAGTTCCCAATCAACGGGGCCGCGAAATGCAATACTGGGTGGTGGACGACACATGCGGGCGGTGCTAATGGGGTCTGTTTTGCGGAGTTCCCTATGGGCCCACGTAGCGCTATATTCGGTGTGGCGGACGCATGTGGCCACCCCCACTGGGGCCGCAGGTGGAGCCCCCTACGGGGCCCCAAAACGCTGTACTGGGTGTGGCGGACGCATGTGGCCACCCCCACTGGGGCCTCAGGTGGAGCTCCCCATGGCGCCACGACGCGGAGTACTGGGTGTGGCGGACGCATGTGGCCACCTCAACATGGGCCGCAGGTGGAGCTCCCTATGGGGCCACGAAGCGGGGTGTACTGAGTGTGGCGGACGCATGCGGCCACCCCCAGTGGGGCCGCAGGCGGAGCTCCCTCCGCCTTACTGGGTGTGGCGGACGCATGTGGCCACCCCCATTGGGGCCTTCTGTGGAACTCCCAATGGGGCCACGAAACGCTGTACTGGGTGTGGCGGACGCATGTGGCCACCCCTACTGGGGCCTTAGGTGGAGCTCCACATGGGTCCACGAAACGATGTACTGGTTGTGGCGGACGCATGTGGCCACCCCCGCTGGGGCCTTACGTGGAGCGCCCTTATGGGCCCACGAAACGCTGTATTGGGTGTGGCGGACGCATGTGGCCACCCCCACTGGGGCCTCAGGTGGAGCTCCCTTTTATGGGGCCACGAAGCGCTGTACTGAGTGTGGCGGACGCATGTTGCAACCCCCACCGGAGCCTTACGTGGAGCTCCCTATGGGGCCACGAAGCGCTGTACTGGGGGTGGCGGGCGCATGTGGCCACCCCCACTGTGGCCGTGGGTAGAGCCCCCTATGGTGCCACGAAACGCTGTAAGGGGTGTGCCGAAATGGATGTGGGTGACGCGTGCGGGCGGTGGAAGGGGGGGGGGCGTGGAGGAAGGAACGCGGGGACCGTCTTTTCAAAACGAGGACCCGACACCACAGGATGGTTGGGAAATCCGCCCCTCCTCGACCGTCCAGGAGGGCAGAAAAACTATCACCAGCACCTCGACATCTAGATCCCTGTCGAGGTTTGAGGCAGTCCAGATAGGTCTATAGGTCTGGATGGCTATTGTTTGGCACTTTGGAAGCTCTGGGTTCGCCAGGGGTGGCCAGTGGCGCAAGCCCACGTCCCAGACCCCCGTGCGTGAGGGAAAAATCGAGACGGCCCTTACCAGGCCTCGGGAGCGACAAGAAACGACCAAGGATCAAAAGCTGGTCCCGGGAAAGGGGTCCACCCCTCTGGGGGCCGACGTTGTGAAAGGATCGCCGCGTCGGGGGGCTTGGCCAGAGAAGGGGAGGTGCAGGGAGACGAAGCAGGAGAGAGGAGAAGGATAACAGCCGCTTGGTCGACTGAGGAGGCGGACGCTTGGGAGGAGGAGGAGGAGGAGGAGGAGGAGGAGGAGGAGGAGGAGGAGGAGGAGGAGGAAACGTCATCACCTGCCGCACCCGCGCAGAGCCTCCGGGATGTCAGGAAGCGCAGTGCCCTCCGAGCAGGGGGCAGGAGCTGCGCACGTTGCGATGCGCCGCGCTGGGATCGACGCCGGTGGTGTCGGCGCGCCTAAGAAGGACACCACGAGTGATGAGCGAAGGAAGAGGAGCGTAAGAAGGAATGAGCAAGAAGCCAGGGGCAGGGAGCCAGGAGCAAGGAGGAAGTTGGAGTGGATGGAGACATCTCTCGGACCACTCCTTTCCCCTCCCCTCTACCCTCGCCCGTCGATCCGCCTCCCCCAGCCCCCATGCCTCCTCCCTCCTTCCTCTTCCCTTCTCCATCATCTCACTACCCGCCTAACCGTCCCTCTCCTCATTCCTCTCGCCTCCCCCTTCCTTTTCATCGTTTCACCTCCACCCTATTCCTCCCGTGTCTCTCCCCCCTCTCATCCCTGGTCTTCGTTCCTGGTCTCTCACCCCTCGTTTTTCGCCCCCCTCCCTGATCCCCCCTCATTGATCATCACCCTCCCCCTCGAGGTCCGACGTTGCGAACAGACTGCAACATCGCAAGAAATCACGACTGGAGCCAGGGACCCCATCTATCTGCGTCACTTTTTCTAGCCAGATCGATCTGTCAGGAGGAGGGGGAGGAGGGGGAGGAGGGGGAGGAGGAGGGGGAGGAGGAGGAGGAGGAGGAGGAGGAGGAGGAGGAGGAGGGAGGAGGAGAGGAGGAGGAGGGAGGAGGAGGGGGTGGAGGAAGGAGAGGAGGGGGAGGAGGAGAGGATGAGAGAGAGGAGGAGGAGGGAGAGGAGGGAGGAGGAGAAAGAAGAGGGGGGGATAAGGAGGAGAAGAGAGGAGGACGGGGGGGAGGAGGGGGAGGGAGGAGGAGGAGAGGAGGGAGGAGGTGAGGAGGAGGAGGGAGGAAAGGAAGAAGGAGAGAAGGAGGGAGGAGGGGGGGGAGGAGAGGAGGAGGAGGCGGAGTAGTGGAGGCAGGGAGAGGAGGAGGGAGGAGGAGGAGGAAGGAGGAGGGGAGGAGGAGGAGGAGGAGGATGAGGAAGGAGAGGCGCCTCCCTCCCTCCGCCCTGCTGCCTCGCCGCGTGCGCTGAGGCAGCCCGGGCGCGTCCGGCCGGCCGCGCGCGGGAAGGGGCGCGCCCCAGCCGCGGCCGGTGGCCTCCCGCGGGTGGGCGGCGCTTTCAGGGCGGCGCGCGCGCGGGGCGATGCGGCGCCGGGGCCCCGGCGCGGGCCCGCCGTAGGAGGTCGGGGCTCAAGAGGCTCGGGCTGGTGGTGATTGGTGGTGGTCGAACGGGGCGGTGACGAAAAGGGCCCCGAAGGGGCCCTCCATGGCCCTTGTGGGTCCCCGCTGGCTCCAGAAGAGCCCCACAGGGTCCCTTTTAGTGCCCTTTTCTTTCACCCCCCTGTTAGGTCACCGCCCATTAACACACGCTCGAGAGACCGGGATCACTGCAAGCGGGGGGCAATCGGAGCGCCGGGGCTGAATGGACGGGCTGGGGTCAATGCAAACGGGGGGCGGTCAGAGCGCTGCATCTTACAGGATCCTGCAGGGCCAGGGGTGCACGGACCAGGGCTTGGGTGCAGAACCCTGCAGGAGCCTGCAGGATCTTGCAGGATCCTGCAGAGCCTGACTGACCCAGGTCACCCAGGTCTGGATAGGATCCCCGAGTAAGTGCGCCGCGCTCGGAGGTGGCCCTTCGCTGACCTTCCAGGAGGGCTAAACAAATTAATACCAGGACCTCGACATCTAAATTCTGGTCGATGTTTGAGACGGTCCAGATGGTTCTATAGGTCTGGAGGGCTGTTTTTAACACTCTGGGAGGTCAGGGTTCGCCAGGGGTGGCCCGTGGTGCGGGCCCACGTCCCAGACCCGATCGCGTTGTCAAACAATCACGTCTCTCACGATGGGTCGTTGATTTATATAACCCTGATTAGTCTGCCCCCCCAAAAGAGACCTAAATGGGGCCAACACCCTAGTAAAACTAATGATTTTGGCTTCCTCGCCGAGGCCGTCTTGGACGCCCTGACCGCTCGCGGGGCGCCCCGTCCAGGGGAGGGGGAGGGGGAGGGGTAAACCCTCTCCCCGAAGGGGAAGAAACACCCACGCCCAGAGGGCTGCGGTGGGAGGTCGAGACCCAGGTCCTGGTGCTCTTTCGCCTGCCCTCCCGGAGGCCTATGGGCCTCCTCCTACCTGCGCGTGGGCCTCCACTCCCTGCGCGTGCCCCCCCCCACCCCCCGCAGGGGCGGCGGGCGCGCCAGCGAGAGGCCGCCGCGCCACCCAGAGGCGGCATGGCCGCCGGGGGCCGCACGGCCGCCGGGGGCCGCCGCCCGGCCCGGCGGCAGGCCGCGCCCGCGCGGCCCCCCGTGGGTCTCAGAGGCGACGACAGGGGCGAAGAGCCCAGGGGAGAGCACTGCATCCTCCTCCTCCTCCCTCCTCATCCTCCCTCCTCTCCTCCTCTCCTCCTCCTCCTCCCTCCTCCTCCTCCTCCTACTCCTCAGCCTCTCCTTACAGCCCTCGTCCTGCCTCCTCCTAACCTCCTCCTCCTCCGCCTACTCCTCGTCCGCCTCCTCCTCCTCCGAGTCCTCCTCCTCCTCCCTCCCCTCCTCCTCCTCCTCCTACTCCTCCTCCTCCTCCTCCTCCTCCTCCTCCTCCTCCTCCAGCCGTTCTGGCGCAGGTTAGCGCTTGCGGGTCCTCTCTTCAGAACGGCAAGGGATCCGCGGGTCAAAATTTTGGCTTCTATCTTTTCACCTCCATCATTCCAGTCAGACTGATGTCCCATGGCCCTTACAAGGGCGGCGGCGGCGGCGGCGGAGGAGGTTCTCCCCCTTGGCGCGGCGGCGGCTCAAAGGGCTGGCAGCGGCAGGACTGGAACAACTACGACTACGGAGGCGCCCAGTGGCTGGCTGGCAAAGGATACGGCGCGTCTGGCAGGAGCGACTGCTGGAAATGCGTTGCATGCGGGTGCGGCAAGACCACTGTCTGGGCGTCACACTGCAAGCACTGCGGTGCGCCGAGGCAAGCCCCTTCGTCCAGCCAGCCTGCTCCTCCTCGCGGCGTTTGGTCTCATCAGCATGGTCTTCCTCGTGCTCCTGGGTATCACCCCCCAGGAGAGTGGGCTGCCCTCCCGCCTGGACCGCAGCTTGGAGGAGCGGCGCAGGGCACGGGCAGCAGTGGCCGTGGACAGGACGCCCCGCTGGACGCAAAGGAGCTCCAGATGCTGGTCGCCCTGGCGCGCCGCGCAGGTGACCAGACGACCGCGGCCAGGTACCAAGGCCAGCTGGACTCCATGGCGGCAGCCGCGAAGCCCCCGCCCAAGGCCCTGCAGGACCAAGTCAGCGACCTGCACCACCGCATTAAGAAGCTCGACGGCAGGCTGGAGTCCGAGCTGGCGAAACTTGCGAGGTGGCAGGACGGCATCAGGGCGCAAGAGGTGCTCATTCACGACCTTTCGAAGCAGTCCGAGGCCATGGTCACAGAACATCGGCAACTGGTTGCACAGCTTCACAGTGCAGTTGTTCCTTCCTCGGCCGACGCAGAGGTCGCGTCTGGGCCCACTTTGTCACTCCGTGACCTCGTGGACGGGAGGGTCTCCAACATCGTCATCGACGACGGGGGCCTCTTCTCGGTCGACGCTGAGGGCATGGAGGCTTCGGACCTACAAGAGGTGGAGCGACGTCGGGCCGACTTCAAGGAGCACGCCGGCAAGGCAGCCAAGGCCCTATTCGCCGAAGCAATGGAGCGCGCGGCAGTCGCCAAAGCCGAGCACGACGGCTACCTCAAGCGCATGGCCACAAAGCGCAGGAAGGGCTGCGACGGAGCCGTGTCGGCTGGGGGCGGAGTTCGTGAAGGAGGCGCTGAAGAAGCTGGGTCGCATCCTGGCGGTGCCTCTGGCAGCGGCGGCGCCGCGGCCAGCGACGTCAGCCAGCCAGCCGCCTCAGTCAGCCGAGTTCGAGAACATGCAGCACGAGTTGCGGAGCGAGTTCAGCAGCAGCAGGCGACTTCTGAGGGCAGCGGCTCAAGCGAGCGGCCCAGTGAGCAGCAAAATCTTAGCCCCCCTGACGGTCAGCAGGCCTGAAGGGGGGGGGATTCTACTTTTCTATGCATGCAACACCTGACAGGCGTTCCAGTTCAGTCTTTTCGGAGGGAGGTCGACAGCGCGTGCAGGCTGTCAGGGCCCCTCCTCCTCGTGCCCAACTTATTCCTGGTTTGCCTCGAAATACTAGTCCCAACGCGCGAGCTAGGGATGCTGCCTCCTCGGAGCCAGGGCACTCTGGCACCGTTTTTGGAGGCCCCTTTTTGCCCCCGCCACCCCCAGGCCATCAGTCGTTCCGTCTGAGGGTCGTGTCGGTTAACGGTAACGCCTGGGGGTCGGTGAAGGAGTGGCTGCCTAGTATCGATGCTGAAGTTATTCTAGTCCAAGAACACGAGCTTTTGACGCAGGAGGCTTTGGATAGAGTTTCCTCTGTTTGTCTTGGCCTCGGTTTCAAATCGCTTTGGATCCCTGGCGCGACTGGGCCCGAAGGCGGCCCTTCTGCGGGAGTCTCTATCCTGTGTAGCGCCAACCTTGGGCTTC